>CM076577.1:96120771-96720771 GCA_034641835.2 Pinus albicaulis
TCACCTCAGGATAATTCTCCTTCATCACCCTCTCACAATCCCTCATCATCATCTCATGGCAATGAGGAATTAAATAATGAGGGAGAAAATAGTGAGGAAAATGTCAGTGAGGCAGATGCCAATGAGGAAGAAAGTAGTAAGGGAGATGGAAATGAGGATTCAAACAATGATAAATCAATTAGTGAAGAAAATAACAGTGAGGACAGTGAGGCACATATCATTGAGGCAAGTGGCAATGAGGCAGAAAGTAGTGAGGCAAAGAGTAGTGAGGAAGATGTCAGTGAGGCAAAAAGCATTGAAGCAGATGGCAGTGATGATGGTAGCCATAATGGAAGTAAAATAGATGATATTGAGTTGGTCAACATAGAACCTTTTCCTATAACCTACCAGAGAGGAAATAGGCATGTGTTTGTTTCCCTTAAGGGGCAAGGGGCCATGCCTTGTACATCAACCAAGAAGCTTTACAAAGGTAAGGAAAAGGTCATTGATGAAGACGAAGAAGACAAACATGAGACTGAACAAGAATTTCAACTTATTGACCTTGACAGTGATGATGAAAATTAGTATAGGATCACTAGCATTCATCTTAAAAGCAAATATGCTCAGATTAAAGATCTGCAAACCAATCTAGGTAAGGCTAAGAATGTGATCCACTTTTTTGAGGTTGAAAACAAGCAGCTGGAGGTAGAGAAGGCTATCTATGAGGTCGGAGCTATCAGAGCTCAGAAATTTTCTATAAAATCCAAGGCTAAGCTAGATGAAGTCTTCGACATTCATTATGACATTGAAGAAGAGGAAGAAAAACTTCCTAGGAGGAGGCCAAGGAAAATTGGCTTGAGAAAGGCTCTAGCCAAGGAAAGAGAGCAAGAGGCAGCATTGGCAGAGCAGTTCACTACAAGTGAGTTGCTTGCCATGGAAATAGATCATGATATGGAATCTTGGTTATAAATGTAAAATGTGCATTTATAGGATCAGTTAGACAAGACCAAGGGAGACCTTGACCTTCAGAAGAAGATGGCAAGGCATTATGCCTTAAGAAACAAGATTGCAAGGGCCAAGCTCAAAAGAGCCCTTGCAAAGATTCAATCCCTAAAGGAGGAAAAATACAAAGAAAAACTTGTCATTCTTGCTAATGCATCCCTACAAGCATCCTAAACATGATAAGCAAGACAAATCCAAATTTTGGTGCATTTTTGAGTTTTGGGAAATTTTGACTGTTTTGAAGGGCCAAGCGTGCATCGCCATTGGCGCTGCGCTCTTTTTTGGGGCACCCATTGGAGTAAAACTTGAAATTTTTAGGATTCTTAGGCCAAGGACATCACCCTCACAAAGTTTCAACTCATTTGGAACAAAACTGGTCCTCCAAAAGTGCCAAAAACAAGCAAAAATCGACTTTTTTCCCTATTTTCAGAGTTGGTGTTGTGTCTTGATCAGTATTGGGAGAATGATTTTTTGAGTAGTTAAATGGACTCCAATAATAAAACTAAAGACAATTTTGGAAATTATACAGGACGGGCTTTCCAATGAGCTATCACGGAGCTCATTTGGACACTGGAAAGGCCTCCAAATCTCATATGCAAAAAGACCAATTTTTCCAGATTTGGCATTGTGCCCTTGAACCTTAGTGTTGCGCCCTTGCTAGAAAGTCAAAAAAACACACTTAGAGATATTTTGAAAGTTATTGAGAGGCCTCAAACTCAATTTTTTGCCAAAATTAGTTGAGGAGTTATTGTTAGGAGTTATTTTTTCATTTATTAAGTTACGATATTTGTGCCTTGGGCCTTGCATGGTCTCATAGGAGAAATTGGAATTTATGAGTAGTTAATGAAATTTGGAAACCCTAGATAGGGTTTTGGTCCTCCTTTTCAAGTTAAATATTGCATGGAGGCCTCATTGTAGCTGTTGGTTTATTGTTGAGCTGAGCATAGACTCTAAGTTTTCATGAAGTTTGGCTTTGGAGCCTTGTAAATCTCTTGGACTGAATATAAATGGAACCATCACATCCCTAGGATTCATGAGCTTTGTTAGGTGGTGATGTTATTCCACTCTTGTCAATTTTTTCCTTTGTTTACATTATGTTCGTGGTTTCTCTGATAATAGGACAGAAATTTTAGAGTTTGATATGTTATTTTGGCTCCCTACTTCTATCTGCATCCTTTTATCTCTATGTTTTCTTATTTGAAGTTTAATTAAAGAATCCTTAAATTCTCTATAGTTTCACTTAAATGCTATCTTACAAGTTCTCTTTGTCTGAAAGTAATATTTAGATAATTCTTCACTGCTCTCTAGGATTACTTTATTGTTGTTTTGAGGTTTGTGTAGCAAATTCTAGTTGAATAATTCTTAACTGCTCTTTAGTTTTACTATGCTATGATCCAGAAAAAATTTCTTGTTCTAAGTATGTTGAAGGATCCTTGATTTCCCTTTAAACCTACTGCATTCACAACTTCATGTTCATTTCACACTCACTAAACCTATTTAGATCCATTTGGCTTTGTTAACCTTCCCTCTAAAACACCCTTGACCTATTGTTGTACTTTTCAAGACCTTTTACAAACTCCATAGCCCAATGGTCTGAATCTCTCTCACTCTATATTTTCTACTTGACAACCTACCCAACCAAACAAACAAAACAAACAAACCCTAATCATTATAACTAGCCTAAAATCAAAACCCTAAAATCAATCAAGTTTACATCTTTTACACAAATATAGAGAGAGCCCTCTCTAAGTCCAGGAAGGCTAGGTCCTAAGACTCCAAAGATTGGTTTTATGTTACCCTTGTACATTTGGTCTTTACAATCTGACAAATTACGGGGACCTAACATAATTTTGAATCCACTGGGGACTAAGTAACAAGCTTAGACATTCCTTAAGAACTCACCAATCCCCTATCAAAACTTAGATAAATCAAGTGTTAGCCAAGAGTGATATCTGGTTGATTCATCATACTAGCACAATGGTGGCCATACTAGAGAACACTCATTGAAAAGCTTAGTGTTACATAAAGAACTCAGAAAACCCAAAAACATCCTTAGATTGGTATTAATTTGTTGATGGTGGACAACAAGTACATCATCAAAACAATAAGCATCATCCACCTGGTGACTCCACTGGTCTTCAGTAGCCCTATTAACCCCACTATTTCTCACAGAATCCCCTGGGAATGCACTAATCAATCCTAATAGAAGAAACCCAATTACATATTGTGTGAACTTAGTACCCTTACAGATAGGTCTATTTTCAAAACCCTCATAAATTTTCAGCCTCTCTTTGTTTTGGGTCTGAAATTTGGCTTGATAAAGAATTAGCACCATATCTCACCCTGACCCAAACCCTCCTACCATATTTGATGACCCAAAAATAATATTATGGAAAACTTCTAGGACTAAAGATTCAACAATTTTTAGACCCATTCACAAAGCAAGTTCTGTCCCTACTAAGAAGAAACTTTTTCAGAACTAAGTCTCAAAGTGGGATAGACTAGACAGACCTTGAGCCTACAGATTTTCAACAGAGTCCTCCTAATTTTCATCTTCTCCAACACTTTGACTTATTTAGATCCAAATTTTCTCAATATCAGCTTGCTGGTACAATTACATCTGTCACCCCCATTCATACATCTACTGTGAAAACCACTCCATTTCATCCTCCACCTCCTCTAACAAACCCCCCTCTTACAAACCCTCCTTGGGTTCCTTTACCTCAAAACATGGCAGCATGTTATGCCCCCCCTGGTACTACCACAACCTTTACTGCCTATGCCTCAATACTACCAATCTAAAATCCCTCACTTCACTGGAGCTAACTCTACCACTGCCCAACAGCATGTAGATAGGATGAATGATGCATTTGACTACCAAGAGATAGAAGAGGATACCATAAAAATGAGAATGTTAGCCCAAAGCCTAGGAGGAGAAGCAAAGAAACGGTTCAAAAACTTAACTCCTAACAGCATTAATGACCTACCTTCCCTTTATCAAACATTCATAAACAAGTGGGAGACTAAGAAAAATCCTCTTCAAATCCTATCAAAGTATGAAAACCTTAAGAGAAATGTTGGGGAAAGTGTCCAAGACTACTGCACTAGGTTCAATAGTGTATATAATGCACTCCCTCCCCACATGAAACCCCCACAAGGCTTATCCTTAGCAAAATTTCCAGATGGATTTGATCCAGACATGTGTTATCAATTAAGAGAAAGAGATCCCCAAACCTTAGAAGAAATGAAAAGAGGAGTAGTAAGTGTAGAAGCCAACCTAAATGCTAAAAGGGCTAGATTAAGAGAAAAGAAGAAGGTTACATACAAAGAGGAAACCATGGCCTCCACATCTGAAGCTAAAATTGACAATCTAGTTAGGGTAATGGAAAGGATGATGGAGAAAATCAGTTTCAATAAAAGAACACCCCCTAGGGAAAACCAAACAAATCCCCAAAATAGAAATAGAAGCCAAAACTTCAGAAGAGACCCTCCTCAAATCAGACAAAGAGACAATGACCAGCAAATCAGACCTCCTCTCCAGGAAACATATGTAGATGAAGAGGAAAGAGAGACTGAAGAGCCCAAAGAAAACCATGTAAATCTGATAGGCTTTGATAATGAGAGTGATGTTTTTCTCACAGAAGAGGAACAAGGTATATTTTCCTCAAACCAAACTAAAATAACATATGAGGATTCCGAAGAATACAAGCTAGGAATTGAAAATTCTATCATGGAGGTTCAAAGGTAGTATGACCTCCGAAGTAGAAAAACTCAGGACACCTCTAGGAAGAAAAAACCAGAAATTTCTGCTAAAAAGACACCTCAAAACATTCTTAAAAAGACAACAGAAAACACCAACATAATGGCTAAGACTCCTAATAAAAGAAAATAAAAACCCAGCCAACATAATGGTGACCAAAACTGCCCTAGTACATCAACTCATGGCCCTGGAAAAACTTCTCTAACTGACATTCCAAATAAAACTCAACAAAATAAAGTTGTTGAAAAGACTAAAAAATACTCTAACTGACATTCCAAATAAAACTCAACAAAATAAAGTTGTTGAAAAGACTATGTGTGATAAAAATGATGTAAATATACCAAAAACACCAGCACCATTCAGTTTTGAGGGAGAAATTTCCAAAATCAAAATAGTCATACCTCTTACTGAACTAGTAACTTAAGATGTATATAGGTCTCAAGTTTTGAAAGCTTTGAACATAGGAAATGACACCGACACTCTGAATCTAACTGATGAAAAGCCAAATTTTTTGTTTGGAACTGAGGTAGAGGGAAAATATCAAGAAGGAGTTGTACCTCCTTTATATGTCAGCTTGAACATTCATGAAAAAATCCTACACAATGCTATGTTAGAATCTGGTGCCTCACACAACCTCATGCCAAAGGTTGTGATGGAGAGATTAGGCCTCGAAATAACCAAACCATATAAATACTTGTACTCTTTCGATTCAAGTAGAGTCAAATGTTTAGGTCTAATCAAGGATCTGTGTGTTAATCTGGCACAAATACCAGCTAAGAGCCTATTCATGGACATTGTAGTGGCTGACATTCCCCCGAAGTATACCATACTTTTATCTAGATCATGGGGAGCCAAACTCCAAGGAAACATCCAAATGGAAATGACATATGCTACCATTCCATTCTTTAACAAAACAAGAAGACTATACAGAGAATCTCACATGAAATACATGGTAAGCAGCCAAGATAGGCCAAACAACACCCCTCTCTATTCTATCCATTCAGACCTTGACTCATTTATCTTATACAATGAATATGACATTAATGAACAAGTGAATGAAAAGGAGGAATAAAAAGACCTTTCAGAACAGTCAAATCAAACGCCAAATGAAGAACATAACAGTCAAAACCCTTGCAGCCATGAACAACAACATAATGGCAAATCTAAACTTGAAACACTTTGGAACATGAACTTTGATGGCTCTTGTGGCAAAACTGGTTCAGGAGCAAGTGTTTGGATACACAACACCAATGAAGGTCACTCCTACAAATTGGATTTTCAATGTACAAACAATATTGTAGAGTATGAAGCTCTTCTCCTAGGATTACACTTGTTGAAAAACATAGGAGCTAAGAAGATCTATGTTCTAGGAGATTCATAGCTAATCATTAGGCAAATCAAAGGAGAATATTCAGCCAAGAATCCTAGGCTAAGAGAATATAAAAATGTTGCCTTAAACATACTAAAGACATTTGAGAAATATGAACTTACCTCTATCCCAATAGCTCAAAACAACCTTTCCAATGAACTAGCCTTTGCTGCCAGCACTTTCCAATTACCTCATCCAAATGAACAATACACAGTGAAGGTCAAGTGCAGACCAACAGTCCCTGATAACATAGATTATTGGCAAGTATTTGAAAATGAAAAACAGATTGAAGAATTCTTGCAGCCCTAAACCAAGTTTGAAATGTCGAAGTCAGACTTAAACCATCAAGAGGACTATTTTACTAAAGAAAAAACACACAAAACAGAGATTTCTTGTATTGCTGATATAAATCTGCTAGAACACCCTCTTGAGGCAGAATTGTTTGAAGATTTAGATCAAAATACCTTGAGGTATTGCAATGCAAATATAACTCATTACCAAGAGGTCCTGCCCCCTTAGAAGAGCTACTTGATTTCAATGATGTTGCTAGGAAGCCAAAAATGGAATCCACCGATACCGATGTAGAAGAATGAAACATAGGAAGTGTAGAAGAACCCAAAATGATAAAGTTGTCCAAAAATCTGCCACCTCACATAAAACAGAAATATATTGAGCTTCTCAAAGAATTTAAAGATGTGTTTGCATGGGGTTATGAGGACTTGAAGTCCTATGACAAAAACATTCTTCAACATAAGATTCCTCTCAAGGAAAACCAGAAACCATTCAAGCAAAAAATGAGAAGAATAAACCCTGTCCTAGTGCCTCTAGTTGAGAAGGAAATAAATAAGATCTATGATGATGGAATCACAGTCCCACTCAGGTAATCAGAATGGGTTTCGAACCTTGTGTCAGTGAGAAAGAAAACATAGGAGATTAGGCTATGCATAGACTTTAGAAACTTAAACAAAGCCTCCCTGAAAGACAACTACCCTTTACCTAAGATGTATCATATACTGCAAAGGGTGGTAGGCTCCAAAAGAATATCATTTCTTGATGGTTTTTCAGGGTATAATCAGGTGCTAGTACTTTCAAGTGAATAGCACAAAACAACTTTCACTACACCTTGGGGCACCTTCATGTATGTCAAAATTCATTTTGCGTTAATGAATGTGGGGGATAATTTTCAAAGAGCCATGGACATTGTTTTTTACGAAGACATAGGCTACTTCATTGTGATATACCTAGATGACATCATTGTCTATTCTAAAACTTATGAAGAACACCTAGTTCACTTGAGAAAGGTCTTTGAAAAATGTAGAAAGTACAGTCTATCTTTAAATCCTAAGAAAACTCTGTTTGGTCTTCAAGAAGGAAAACTCTTAGGACACACCATATATGAAGAAGGGATTAAGATAGACCCAAAAAGGATTGAGGGTATATTTCAGATCAGCCACCCTAGGAACATTAAAGAGTTGCAATCTTTCATTGGAAAGATCAACTTCCTAAGAAGGTTCATACCAAACCTTGCAGAACTCCTAAGAAACACTTAAAACATGCTTTAAATAGAAAAAGGAGTCAAGTGTATTACACAACATTTTTCATCGTCTCCTTTTATCCCCTTGCCTCACATATTGGAGGGTCTTTCCCATGACCTGTGAGCAGTGTCAAACTCTGAAAATACCTTCTTTGCATCCTTCTGCAAAAGGAGATGATTCTTCCTGTTGAACATTTCCTCAGAAAGCACTCAGAAACCTATGTTTTGGCATTGGCGCAGGTACCCAGTTCACCCCTCACGCCAATGGGGAATATTTGCACTAGAGGTTGCGCCCGCTGCCGCTCTGTCCCTGTGTTGAGCCTGCGCCAGCCTTTTTGGGAATGTTTTTTAACAAATTGGAGACAGAATTTTCCTTTAACCACATTAGGAATGACTCATTGCAAGTGGTTAAACTCGATAAGCCACGAATCTCTTCCTTTAGGAAATGGTTGATGGAACATTCTTGGAGGATAGGACTCCCTCCATGATTATAGGAATCCTAACCTCTCCTTCTCCCTCTATATAAACCAGCGTTCTCCCTTTACAAAAGCTAGAGCTGAACATATAGCCAAGAAGCTGAACTTAGAGAGGAGACATTAGAGCTGAGTAATCGTTATAGAGAAGGTCGAACCAAGGAGTATCCCGTAGAGAGAGCCCTGTATGAATTCCCGACGAGCTTTGTGAGACGTGCTCCGTAGGAACCCTGCTGGAGGAGATCGCAACGTCGAAGCCTAGTTGTACTCTTCCTTATTTAAATTAATATACTCAACTATGATATTGATTCCATCTCTGTGTTATGTTTATTTAATGCATTTGATTTAGTCTTCTTCGACTGACTGATAGTTAGGAATGTGAAATAGTATGTTTTTTATTGCCTTCGTTTCTTGTGTATGTGTAGGTATTCGGGCGTGAGAATGAATGGATCGTGATCTGTCGAATCAGGAGCGAGAGGCATCCATTATTCCAGATGACACAACAGCGCAGGACCTATGGTAAGTGATCTACCAAGTCTTTGTCCATTCTTAACTAGGATTTGATGTCATAGCTTGTCTCGTTTGTGGCTAGACCCACTCTAGGGCTAGTGGGATCGCCTCTGTCCGTAGAGGGGATTTACCTCACCAAAAAATTGGCAACTCCATTGGGGATTAGTGCAATTTTGTCTTTCATCTATCAGATATTCTTCTTGGTCTTTTCTTTCTTAGCTTGCCTTTCTAGATTGTTTTGATGAGTCTTAGGCCCCTGTTCAGCCCCAGAGGATCAGTTTTGACCTCTGTCTTTCCAAATTTTCATCTTTTCAAGGTTTTCTTGATTGGCGTGGTTTCCAGCCTGACAGTCATGCCTACTGGCATGAGTTTCTAGTTTATCACCCACACCATTCCCTGTCTGGCGCGGATTAGAGCCAGATAGTCGCGCCAATTCCTATAGGTGCTAGGGTTTCCCTTGTTTTGGATTTTTTGTCCATCCTGGTGTCTCTGGGTGTTTTCTTGACTTGATTTGAATGCTTTGGGTTTGTTTGTGACTTTGATTAGCCTTCTTCCTTCAGTTTTTTGTCCATTTATTTCAGCGTCATGGCTTTAGGGATTTCTAGTGCTTTGACATGCTGAGCCTCCTGTTGGAGTTTGGGTCTCTTGTTTCGCGGTCACCTTCATTTTTTGCTTGATTGCATTCAGCTCCCTAGATCCATTTTGAGTGGTTGAATTTGGTGAAATGAGTCTTGAGTGAGTCTTGTCTCTTTCATTCATTTTTTCTTCCTATCACTCCAAGCATATCTCACATTGCTTGTATGGGTCCATTTGGACATCTTTCTTCAATTTGAGAGATTCTGACATTGGTTTGAGATCTTGTCTTGTTTACTTTTGAGTTGCTTTGTTTCAACTCTTGCATTATCATTCTAGAACTAGTGGGAAGATTTTTTTTTCATGTTATGTAGTGCGATGTTTGCTCTATTACATTGGAAAAATCGAAAATATATTTTTTGCTTGCTTTTTTTGTTTGCATCGTAGAATTGGAAAATCTTTTGCATAACTAGCATTCGGCATGCTAGGAAAGATTTTTTCGTTCTCTTTAGTTTGCATCAAGTTCTATAGTGAATACTTCTATGTGTTCTCATTATTTTCTATTGCTCGAAATTCCTAACCTTCTCATAGATAGCTCTTCATTGAATGAAATGGTATTTTATGGCATGTAGCTTGCATTCAGGAATTTGTGAGATCCAACATTCGGTAGGACCTTGGAATTGAAACATAAATACAAGATTAACTTAAAATTTATTCAATTAACCTAAGGAAACATTGGAACTTAATGAAAATTTTAGTGGTCTAAGTTAGAGACGTGTTCCGGCGTCTTAAAACCTAGCAGCTGTCGCTCGCCATCTAGCTTCAAACAGCACTAGTATGGACTTGTGCTCCCCATACCGTCGAGTATATAAAGGGAGACCCCTATAGGTTGCAATACTTTTATCTGTAGGAAGCCGAGCTTGCCACCTCGTAACCGTGATACATTGAACATAGAATTCGGGGAGCCTACCTGCACGTACGTCAAGGTCTTGGTTGATTTTTCTTTCATTTTATAACCAAGGTGTATATGGCAGTTCACGGGAACCTGGTACACCCTTTTTCCTAGACTACCTAAGCAGTCATTTTTTATCTTTGCTGACTCCATAAACTTGAAAATATCATTGAACAATTGTCCTTTCGCACTCGCTTAAAACTGAAAGAGACTGGAGTCATCTTTGACTGTTTCTTGACTCTTAAAACATGAAACAGTAAGCTTTTGTTTCAGTGTGGTAAAATAAACTACCTATGATTACACGCCCATTAAAGATTGATTTCTGGCCTGTTTTTGTTTGCCTTGGTTTTGATCCAAGAGTCTTCATTTTCGATCTTTTTCCCTTTTCTGGTGTGCTATAGTCACAGTGGCGGAACCGTCAGTTTCATCTACTGGGAGTCCTTTTTCAGACGATTCATCTGAAACTTCTCAGATCTCTAGCTCTACCGAGCTTCAACAGCCTATCATCTCGTCAGAGTATCCCTTTAGAGAACCAGTTTAGTTCCATTGGCCTCTTTCCAATGCTTGGTTAGGATTTAGGGTTGGGGAACATTTTCCCCCTCTTACATCGAGATCACCATTTTTGGCTGTTATCATACCTCCTAGCCCCCGTACTCTTTTGCAAGATCTTACAGTGGATTCAAACATGGATTCGTCTGGTCTTAATGGTAGTGAGGGTATTCCAATTTCTGATGAACAATACCAACTCGTCCTAGAAGACATCCAAACATAACCTGCTCAATCTTCACCATCGGTGTCGCTTCCAGCCGGATATAGGTCTTTGGGTCAGATTATGGACAGTATTGCCTCCATGGAAACATCAACTCCATCAAGGGGTCCAGTCCTTCCATCCTTAGGTATGTCGCCGACGACACCTATCTCGTCATCGACACCTTTTTTCATGTCTGTTCCCACTAGGCCCACTGTCTATGTGGTTGCTTCGGCACCGGTTGTCACTGCACAGTTGTCAGGAGTTTCAACTATGATATAAACCTCGATTTCGATAGAAATCCTTGACGGCCTTTCTTTTGAGGAGTATCGGTTGGTTGTTCAGCAGAAGAACTCCCAAACTTATCAGTCCCCTCAGGATTCTTGTCAGTCTTATTTTTCTCATTATGGAGTGGACGGTACCCCAATTTATTCACTTCCGTTTCAGCATGACGAGCAGGGCAACCCTATCTACTTGCTTGCTCTTGAGACTTATCAGTTCCTTCCCAGTTTTACACCTAACTTTCCATTGCAACCTTCTAACCAACAAGGAAAACCCTTACAGGGACAACCTTCGGTTCAGCAAGGATATGCTTTCGGCCCACAAGGACAACCCTTTTAGGGACAACCTTCGACCCAGCAAGGGTATGCGTACAACCCACAAGGGCAACCCTTACAGGGACAACCTTCGGTCCCACAAGATTGTTTTACAGCCTGCAAGGGAAGCCTTACAATCCTCAAGGTCAGCCTTCACAAGCTCAGCCGTTGGTCCAACCAGGGCAACTTCAAGGACCAGCCGGGCAACTGGTATATCAACCCGAACCTTCATACAGTGTTGGGGGGGAAATTCATCCATCTCGACCTTTGGTGTAACCTCAACAACCATATTTTCCAATTGGTCAAAATGTTGCACAGCCAGGGCCATCTTATGGTCCTGCTCCAGGTCAACCTGTTTACCAGGCACAACCTGCCCACCGCCGCCATCAGGCCAACCCGCTCAACCAGGGCAACCTGGTGGCCCTCAGCCATTAGGCCAACCCGCTCAACCAGGGCAACCTGGTGGCCCTCATCAATCAGGTCAACCTGCTCAGCGGGGCCAACCGGCACAGCCTATTCACCCTGCTCAGCTGCCGCTCTACTCTATACTACAGCCAAATCATCCGCTGCGCCTGATGTATCCAGCTCAGCAGGGCCCCACTTATTAGCAACCTGTTCGACCCCAAGGCGGTTATTCTCCTCAAGGCCAATATCGACCAGTTTACAACCCGTCTCAAGGTCCTACTTATAACCCTCAACCGCCAGGCTATACTTATACTCCATAGCAGAATCCTTATGCTACTCAATCGGGACCCTCGTATATTCAAAATCAGTATCCCAGTTTTCAACCCCCTTATCCTGGTCCTCATCCGTCATATCAACTGAATTATCCGGCTTATACCCCTTATGGTCAGAATCCTCGGGGACAGAACCAATGGGGGCAGATTTATACTCAACCAGGATGGAGTATGGGTACGGGTCCTTATAGAGGACCTGCCATGCCATTTAATCCTCAATTACCTTTTCTTGCTACGTTGGAGTTACCGGACGTGTCCAAATTGACAAATGATCCCATTCTTCATAATCCCTTTTGGCCTCCGGGTCCAATGAACATTCCTGGTGATTATCCCAAGTTTGAGGGCAACTCTGGAGAAGACCCCTAAGCTCACGTCATGACATACCATTTATGGTGTTCTTCCAATTCTTGGGTGGACGATTCTGTTCGGCTCCGTCTCTTCCAGCGCACTCTTACCGGTGTTGCTGCTAAGTGGTATATCAAACTGCCTCGTGGCATCTTTCAAGATTTCAATACTCTTTCTATGGCATTCCTTACTCATTTCCAGTTGTCGGTTCGTTAAGAAGCTGGGACGCATCTCCTCACATCCTTGAAACAGGACCGAGCTACGCATATCTCAGACCACATTCATGAATGGAGACGGCGTCATCGTCTGATCAGGTTTGAAATTCCTGATCAAATTCTTACTCATTGGTTCACTACCTCTTTTTTCAATCAGATTGTGAAAGACATCGCCATGGGGGCATGTGTAACCGAGGAACAAGCCATCGCCCGTGCCCAGTACCTTGATTTAGTGTACTCTCAATCAGGAATTTTGTACGACATCTTGACTGAATCTCCACGTCCTGGGACCTCTAAAGCGCCGGCTACCCCATCAGTTGACAGCGTTATTGGTTCTGTGTCTCAGACTTCATGCAAGTCTTCCAATGGGAAGCAGAAATCGAATTCTTCCAATAATTCCGCTCCTCAGGCTTCCCCAGATTATAGTAAAACCGTGGAGGTCAACGTTGTTCAGGCCAATCCTGCGGACAAGACTTCCAAAGGGAAAAGGAAGGAAAAAGGCAAGGCTAAATCTGATGCCCCAAAACCAGAATCATCTAAACCTCGAGCTAATAATGGTTCACACTGAAAGCCGAAGTATCCCTGTCTAATTTGTGATGAGGACCACTACACTAAGGATTGTCCTAGACGATCCAAGGTTAGTCAACTACTCAAAGGCACTAAGGGAACTCCAGCGGTCCTTAAAGAACCTTTCCCAGCTCAGCAGACCCAGATGGTCAAGCAACCTCTGCCATCTGCGTCATTTGGCTCCCAAGTTTTCATGATGAACAGTTCTGCACCCATTTCCATCACTACTCAGTCGAAGGATTATGCCGGATCACGCCAGGCAGCCGGGAAAGAGGTCGTTGATGGTCCTTCTCCCCCACCTACCTCTATTCCTCTTGAAATTGAAAGGCCCAGTGCTGAACCCGTTGTACGGCCACCTTCTAAACGTGTTCTCCAGAAATCTTCTTATAATCCTAACGCCCGTGCTACTCAACATTATAGTATTGTTGAGTAATTGGCACAGGCGCCTTCCGCTTTGTCCACATTAGAAGTGTTCCAGAGTTGTCTGTCTCAATGGAAAGAATTATTATCTACGATCGGCAGGATTGAACCTATTGATTCTAGCCTTCTCTCCTTCGATTTAGAGAATTTTGTCACCCAACTTTTGCACCAAATTACGCTCGTCATACAAGTCAGTATCAATAGTCTCAACATCCATAGAACTGTAGTGGATGAAGGTGCATCTACCTGCGTCATGTCATCTACTTACTGGAAGGATATTGGCTCTCCAGCCCTAAATTCGTCACCCAATTTCCTTAAGGAATTTGATGGAAGGGAATCAAAACCTTTGGGTGTTCTCACTAGCTTGCCGATTACATTGCAAGGAAATACAGTCAACGTTGAAGTAGAAGTCATTGATGCCAAACTCAACTACAATCTTCTACTTGGTCACTGTTGGACTCACGCTATGTTGTGTGTTCAATCCACCCTCTTTAGACTTCTGAAGTTTCCACATGAGGGAAAAATTATTATTGTTGATCAGTTGTCATTCTTTACATCATCTTCTGAGAACAACGTGCCATATGTGGATCAAATTCTCAATCCCCCTGACAGTATAGGGCCGAGTCTTTTCAAAGACCCCGCTCTCATGGGTATTTTTCCTCTTCCACCACCGAATATTGTTCAATTCAATATGGTCTCTCAGTCTGATGACCCTTGTATCGTCCCTTCACCTGAACAGGTTGATTCATTTGGAGATTCGATGCCACTTAGTCCAATCGAGATCAATTATTATGAGCTAATAGCTCCATCTGATTCTCCCCCTCCTGAAGCTGCTCCTTTGAGCATGGCTCTCAACGTGTATTCTCAATCCCCCTAGCTCAGTGATGCGGATTCACCCGATCCTTTGAAATAAGTTTTTCCATCTGATGAGGCTATCATGGAAACCATGTCTCTCGAGGATCTACCGTGGAGCGATGGGCACCATCGTTCCTCGTTCATGCCTTGCCTCGGGGCCATGTCTAATTGTCTTGAGCGCTTCGCATCCCAAGTTCCTTCTCCGCCACTTCAGACACCCATTTTGACTCATGAAGTCTTTGCGAAAGGTAACTTGGGGAACATTACTCAAACGATGCCTATCGAAATTTCCGTTAAACCGGGGATCGTCAAGAACATCCATATGGGAGTCACTTGCTCTTCCAAGGAATTCCAAGTGTACACTAGCCTCTTTCGTGAATTCCACGATGTTTTCACTTGGTCTTATGAAGAAATTCCTGGAATCGACCCCAGTATTTTGGTGCACGAGATTCCCACCTACTTAGGTGTGAAGCCTGTTCGCCAGCGTCTTCGTCCCGTGCATCCTCGAAAAGCCACTGCTATCAAAGCTGAATTTGAGAAACTTCTTAAAGCGGGTTTCATTTATCTGATTCCCCTGACTGAATGGGTTTCTAACATAGTTCCTATGGATAAGAAACAGGGCGCCATTCGTGTTTTTGTTGATTATCGTGATATCAATCGGGCCTATCCTAAGGATAACTATCCCACCCCATTTATCGATCAGATCATTGACGATTGTGTGGGGAGTGAAATCTTCTCCCTCATGGATAGTTTTTCTAGCTATAACCATTTTAACATTCTCCTGTCGGATCAACACGAGCCCTCTTTTATCTGTCCATGGGGAACGTTCGCATATAATAAACTCCCCTTCGGCTTAACGAATGTTGGGGCCACGTTCCAGCACGCGATGTCCTATGCTTTTCATGATATTCAACATATTTTCCAACCATACCTGGATGACCTTCCAGCTCATTCAGCTGCACGGAAAGACCACCCAGAACATCTTCGTCAAATCTTTCTTCGTTGTAGACGCTACAATATTAGGCTCAATCCGCATAAATGCGTTTTCTGCATCGACTCAGGTAGACTCTTAGGGTTTATCGTATCTAAATATGGAATTCACCTTGACCCTCTTAAGGTTGAGGCTATTTTCAATCTCCCCTCCCCGTCCTCATTACACTAGCTCCAAAGTATCCAAGGGAAAGCTAATTTCCTGTGTCGTTTCATCCCAAACTACGTCGAAGTAGCCAAAGGATTTACACGAATTTTAAAGAAGGACATCCCTTTCTATTTGAATTATATTGCTCAATAGTCTTTTGATAGACTTAAGACGTTGCTTGTCAATGCTCCTCTATTGCGTCCTCTGAATTACCATCGTGATTTATTTCAGGAATGATTTGACCACAAACCATAGTTTTTATCCTTATTTTTTGAGCTTTGTTAAAAATGAAAAAGGATTTGAAGCACACTTTTATCTCTTTTTCGAGCTTCGATATCAACAAAAAAGGAACCCCTAGAGTCTTCTTTCAGCTCTTTTCAGACTCTAATAATGTGAAAATATTGTTGAGCACTTGTATTTTAAAGCTCGTAAAAGTAAATGAATTGATATCTACTCAGTATAAGTTTAACCATTTTCTGGACTGAGATAGATTATTTACGAAAAAGGAATACCTTGGTCAAACATGACTAAAGATGTTCTCTCAGATATTATTTTACACTTTTTCGGATCTGAGCGATAACTTTACGAAAAAGTACTTATGGAGTTTTCTTTCATCCTCTTTTTCAAAATATCTAAATATGAAAAAGGATTAGGCTGTCATTGTCGTTAGGCTCGTTAAAACATAAAATAGTGATGGACTTCTCGATTCTGGCAAGAATCGAGTTTCATTCATCACTAGACTCATTAAATTATTAAACAGTGATACATTGTTCGCCTGAAGGGTTGAATTATAGATCAAGCATATGTTATCCTCCTCAAGCTTGTTAAAAAATAAAGAGGTACTGGTCGACAAATGACCAAGGAAAATTTGGGAAAGTGAACAAAACATTTTACGGTAGCAAGTCGCTCTTGAACATGAAACTTCACTCCATCACTGTGATTGTTTGGGTTGGGTAATATTCTTGATGGTTCATTCATACCTATGGTTCATCAAACCTTCACTTTGGTTTTGGGCCAATGCTGCCAACTCATCTCAGTGTTGCCGATATGTTCAAGAGAAGTCATCCAGTGAATACTCATCCTCCTGCAATACTCATAAACCTTCATTCTCATGAAAGCCATCCCTGAACATTGCTATATCAATTCATACCTTTGTCTCTGAAATCAGTAACTCTCGTTTTGCAATAAGGTGACTTCATGTCGATAGCAAATCATCATCCAAGAGGTTCACCTAGAAACATCATATTCCAATACCATGAGGCTTGTTACAGCATCGACAATATCCTTGCTTCCGAACTTTTGACCGAAATATTTTGTTTGGCGTTCGACATCAAATCATCTATCCATGCCTTATGAAATGTACTGCATTAACTCTCGTTTTTCAATAAGGTGACTTCATGTCGACAGCAAATCATAATCCAAGAGGTTCACCTAGAAACATCATATTCCAGTATCATGAGGCTTGTTACAACATCGACAATATCCTTGCTTCCGGACTTTTGACCAAAATATTTTGTTTCGCGTTCGACATCAAATCATCTATTCATGCCTTATGAAATGTACTACAGTAACTCTCGTTTTGCAATAAGGTGACATCATGTCGACAGCAAATCATAATCCAAGAGGTTCACCTAGAAACATCATATTCCAGTACCATGAGGCTTGTTACAGCATCGACAATATCCTTGCTTCCGGACTTTTGACCGAAATATTTTGTTTGGCGTTCGACATCAAATCATCTATTCATGCCTTACGAAATGTACTACAGTACCTTGAGGTCCATTGAAATCAATGATGGTCCTCTCGTGTTTGTTAACAGCTCACATTATTGGTTGGTATTCAAACGATGTCTTACCATGTTCAACTACAAATCATATATTCGCATGGCTAGACTTGCACCCGAATGATTGAGTGAACGAGATAAGAAGACCCTAGATCTAGTTTTAGCCATTTGGGCTGCGATTTTAGAATTTTTGTACACATCATCTGTATGGTGACCTTACATACAGATCATCATCCGAACATGGGCCTATATCTATAGGCATGTCTGTATTGGGCAACATTCCAATGTAGACGAATTTCTGAATTATGTACGTGATATTAGATAGTTTATGTGTTGAACATGGGAATGCCTTCCCTCAAAAATTTATGATCAAGAGGATATATCATGATGTAATTTATTGTAAGATTGATGCAGGTCGCCACTCCGCTTGATCTCTAGCCCATCACAGTGTAAAACATCTCAATCGAAATATTGTTATTATTATTTTGACTTCATGCTTTACGGAGCAATTATTATAGGTCAATTTTGGCATCATTCCCAATGACCTGGTTAACTAGAAATCATCCCCAGGACCAATGAATAGGGTCTATCATCCCCTATCATTTCAGTTTCTACATGCCCTAAGACAAATAACAAGACAAATCATCCATGAATTCCATCTGCAAGGTTTCCAAGATTTGAAGTTTATATTATAACACCTATGAGCTCACCAACACAGTCTCTAAACGGGCTAAGTGCGTTGCATATGCAGGTACCTCCATTCAAAGGTGCTCTGCAAAGCACTTCCCGCCACTCAAGGATGTGTTGGTCATTTGGGAGAAAAATTCTCATTGTTCCGGAATCTCCACTTGGCTAGTGTCTTCTAGAAGAGTGCATATGTGTCAAACTTTGAATCCATGTGTCCATTTGATACCTCTGAGACTGGGAACATCTTGCCTATTATTATAAATTCATTGATTGTAAAACTATCTCCAACTCCTCTATAAATTAAGCACAAATCCTAGTGCTTGAAAAGGAAGAATTTGAGTAGAGAAATGCTGGTGGAATTTCAATTGAGGAGTTGATTTGAGTGACATGTTGTTGGAGAGATGTGCATTGTGATGAGGCTAGGATGCTGCTGGAGATGGTGACATCAACTCAATCACTAGTTTTTAACATCCCCTTCTATCCATTAATAAAGATTGTTTCTTAATTTCCCACATATGTATCTGTATAAGCTTCTATCTTTCATATTATGAATTCTTATATGATGTATATGGCTCATGTTTCATTGATTTAACTGAATAACTTGAATAGGCATCTGTATATTGCTATCTCTTTGTTGTTTAGTGTTCATTCTTGTAGGAAATATTTTGGTGATCTAGCTCGGATTTAAAGCTACAGCAAGAGCGACAAAAGGAGAATTGGAAGAGCTTGGACTCCAAGTAAGTTTCTTGATCTTGTATGTGTGTCTATTTAGTATTAGGAAAAGTAGTTCCAAAGTCTTTAACTTGTTTTTCTAGATGAGCACCACATCTAGGGAAGAATGTTTTATCTGTAATCCATAATTCTGCATAACACTTCGTCCAAATGTTGACTTCCTTCAGTTTCAAGGGCTTAGTCACATCCACTATTCCTAACAAGAGCCCTTGCAACTGCGCGTTCCCCCTCGAATTCTAGAATATTGATATTCCTTGGATATTCCTCATTATCTTCTACTAAAATATTTCTGTAGTTGAAAATATCCTGCATCTGTGCTTCCCATGTTGGCGCATCACATTATATCTGAGGCCAGGAATCATCAAAGACGAGTTCTTCTATAACCTGCAGGGATTCGTCCAATCCCTCTAATCCACTGGCCATGACGAAGGTTAATAGAAATATTTCACTCATTATAAACCAATTAAAAGTTCCTTGGCACAGCTCTGTCTCCAAATACTATGCAGTAGCAATTGGTCCCAACATATGGAAAAACATGTGAACCCATTCGACCCAGGGCTTCTTGTCCCAAACCTCCATCCACGTAGCCAGGTGTTTGCGTGGATAACCTCGGCTACCAAAAATCTCAGTCAGTGGGGTAGTGGGATGCTCAAAGTGCAACTGCATCATTCTGCTACATTCCTCCCAACCCTCAAAGTTCCCTTTGTGTGTATCCCACCAATGTGTTGGGATTGCGCGCATGGTAAGATCAAGTGCCCAGAATCTTTGCTCTTTTGGGACAAACTTTTCCATTTTTTCCAAAAATAAAACAACATTACTAGAACCATCAAAATAGGGTAATTCCTGTACCTCTGAGGAGATGCATCACAAATTTTTGGTGACTCTGATGTAGCACAGCACAGAAACATCATGCAAACAATTATGCCAGTTCTCCATTTCTCTATCTAAATCTGAGAAACATGAGCTATATTTTTCCCAATTGAACATATAATCAACATTAGGGTTTATACAATCCTCATCTTGTGCAGTCAACTTGTAGATATGTTCTACCTCATCTCCGTCGTGCACTAGTTCTATATATCTCTCCCCTTCCGTAGGATCCAAAGCTACTATAACCCAAGTACCATTGTTTTCAAATATCATGCTCATGCGCTTCAAGTTGATGATTCCCCCCACATCGATGGCCCAATATAGCCCTAGCAGCATAGGGTATGGGTCTGCATCATCCACAATTTGTATTAATTCAAAGTCTGTGCATACCTTTACTTCCGCAATACCTGCGGGAGTCTCCCTAGTGGAATTATCTTCTGTTGATTAGCCATGCGCAGCTTAATGGTGGACCATTCTAGCTTTGTCTCACCCATATTCTGCCAGGTCTGCTTATGTAGAACATTTGCATCAGATCCCAGGTCCAAAATGACCTGATCCATCTCATACTCTCCAATTTTCACGGTAATGCGCATCTTCCGACCAATTCTCTTCTTATTTTTGTAGATCTTGTTTACAGCCTTGCTCTCAGTTCAAGGTGACTCCTTATCCGCACATCTATATATCAAAGCCCGAAGGTTGTCTACTACTTTCTGGCTATGCAATAGCTTGATGCAGGCTTACAGGAAAGGTTTGACTTCATCATCAATCTTTGCTTCTATGATTGACTTGGATGTGGATGCACCTGTAACAGTAAAATTCTTTCTAGCTTCTACAAAATTCTCCTTATACTTCTGCAGGTTGAGTCTTTCCTTCTTTTAATAAGTCTTCCTGATCCACAGCTTTGCATCATCCTTCTTTCCCTTGTCTTCTCCAGTGGAAACACCATTGCATGTAATTATGTTTACACTCGGATAATCATCTTGCAGTTCATCTCTAACCATTTGTATATTCTATGTAGGTGTCTATTGTTGCTTCTCCTATATTTTAGCAATCAAAACAGGAAAATATTCAATAATATGGTCAAAATGTCTACAATACCCGAAATACTTTCGTGCAGTGTTCGGACAGTCACGTTCATAGTGCCCATAATATCCAGAGCTGTAGCAAATCGGTTTTCCTCTTCCACGACATTCACTTCCACCTCTCCCTCCTCCCCCTCCTCTGGCTAGAGATCCACAATGCCTAGAAGGGGATGTTGGTGAATATGGGTCAGCCTGCACTCTATAAAAGTTGGCATTGTCTATCATCAAATCAAATTTACGGGAGTGGTTCTCACCATGGCGAAATGAAGAGAAAAACCTACACCATTGTTGCTTCAGTTCTAGTACATAACTTCCTAATCGAGGGAAATGGTTTGTGTCATGCCATCTAGCCACTTGACAGTCAGTGCACCACAATGTGGGAGTACCACTTGGTCCTGCAACATTCCTAGGTCATAATGGATTTGGGCCTCCCACTTGAATGTAATCTTGAAGCAAAGTACACTGATCTTTTGTGTGGCTGGAACACTTACATCGTATACACCATACATCTTCACTGACTTCTTTCCCTCTGTCTCTGCGCGGGTTCTGAATTTCTAAGTGCATTGCTTCTAACTGATTTTGGATTTGCAGAGTTCCAAATTGATCAAGAATTTTGGGTGCGGCTTCCAGCTTCATAGCAACTTGAAGAGCCTCTGCTTGAGAATCAATTTTTTTTGGATTCATAGGGCCATGCAGGTGTGGCAAGAGCATGGAAATAAACTATTCTTTATGCTACTTATCATCATATATAAATCATACATCGTTGATAGTGCACTTTAATCATTAATTTGCCTCCCAGGTAGATTCGTTTGGTTCTTATCAGATATCTTTCAGCTCTGTTACACATTGTGATTAGGACTTTGGTTTTCTGAACTAATTCTTTAAGGCCTTCTTGATTTCATCGACAGTAGGATCAATGTTCTAAGCAAGATATCCCATAAATCAGTCTAGTGCATGACCCTCAAATGCCATAGCCAGCTGTGCCCCCTTGACAACATCATTGTTGACATTTTGTGCAGTCCATACTACATCTGTAACAAACCAGAATCTTTCCATGTCCTCATCGCCTGCACCCTTCAAGGTGCGTAGCTTCATATGCACAGCCATATCCCCTCCTAGTGGTGGAGGACGTGGTGGTGGAGTAGGATATGACCTACCCTGTGCGAGTTAGACTGTGGGGTGGCTAGAGGGCTACCTCCAGCACGCGTAGCCTCACCATCCTCAGTATCACTATTAGGCGGGTTTCTCAGAGGGTTGTATATAGATCGGTCTCCTCTCTGGTTAACCCGAAAGTACTTTCCGTTGCATGTAGTGCTTTCAAATTTGTTTGGGTTCATTCACTCGATGTGACTACATAGAATATCCTTTTCACACAATAGTATAATAATCATCAAAGGCAGAGAGCGTATGAACTTACCTCTCAATCCTTTGAATAACCTCCTTTCAGCTTCAGAATATGACACAAACTGATCTACTACAAACTCTATTACAAACCCACCCAGAATGTTGTCAACCCAATGATCTACAGTGCCGGTGATGGAGTTATGAGTGTGTTCTAACTGTTGGATCAACTTGGGTTTCCATTGAGTGATCTTATCGTCCTTCCAGGAGGTCTGAAACTTAGCTAACCTTAATAACCACTCAGGTAATTCATGTGAAAATGTCACGAAGAATATTTCATGGACCTCTATGAAAATATACTTTTGTTCCCACTCTTCAGTAAAAAACTTCTTACTTACGTTGTCCTTGATGTAGAATTCATGTATCTTTTGTTTAAACCAGTCTTATAACTCAGACTTCGATGACTGCCACATCACCTAATCTCTCTCAAAATGATCCCGGTCCCGGCAACGGAACCATTTGTTGGCTTGAGGGGTCCTGACCTAGGTTCAGAGTTAGCGTGTAACCAAAAAAACCCTCTTACTAATGGCCCTTTCAGCAATGACCTGCTTGCACAGGCCAGAGTCTCACCCAAAGCAGTATGGGGGGGGTGTTGGAACTAGGTTTCCACACCCTGAGAGAGAATTAAATGAAGTGGTTGTTGTTAGTCATCAATATTTTTCATTATTTGTAGATGACTATAGATTGGTTCTAAGATTTCAAAAAACAACATTTCTTGAAATATTGTGAGTTTTAGAAATCTCACTGCCTTCATTATCCTTGTGGAAAAATTTTCACTATTCTATCAGCTTGCCATTCCATGGTCACCCTGTCACTCCTACAAACTCCTTATGGGATTTTACTTATCATTTTCAGCCTCTTTCCTTGCCTATAACCTCATTGGACTATTTTTCCCTGTCCATAAACTCCTCTTTCCCTCTAGGGTTTTCTATAGCCTATTCATTCCCATGTTCCCCAAGGTCCTCAAGAATTGATGGTCTCAAAACTATCTATGTACGCTCTTTAGATAAATAAAGTACATCAGATTTTCGATCTTCAATACAACACTTTGACAATACTCTGTTTTTCACTTGAAGCCTCTAAGCCAATTTTCAGTCAAGATCAAGTAAAAGAACCCTCCCACTAGGTCAATTAGGGTTTCACATGTTCTGAGGTCATCATTGGTGTTTCAAACACTGTTTTTCTTTGTTAGAATCTGGCTCAGATGTAATAGAATTTTGAGACATGGTTATTCAATTAAAACCTAAAATTTTCAAAAGAAGTCTACCTTATCAGTTCAAAATTTGCACATGAGGAAATTGGAAAAAAATTCACACTTCTGCAAGAGTGTTGAGAAGGTCTATCAGCAGAAAGTACTAAATGGGTAGGTGGTCTGCTCCTAAATGAAGACATCTTGCAGCAAGGAGACAGGAAACACTTTTTCATGTAGATACTTAGGGTTTTTGAGCCTGATGGTCCAATAGAGTTCCAAACAGTGATCAATGGCATTAATGACCTGGAGGAGGCACACAAAACCAAGCATGAAGAAATTCTATCAGAAGCTATTTATGAGATAGGGAAAAAGGTGAGGTGAACTGGACATACATGAATGAACTTGAAAGGGCTATAGAGAACTTAGAAGACAACACTGATGGTTGTTGTAAAAAGCACTCCAAACACCTAGGGTTTTGGGAAAGTGGCCATAGAAGGTGAAATGATGAATTGAACTCCATGGTGCAGGAAAAAGAGGGTTTTCAAACTGATGCTATGAGAATTCCTCCCAAAGGTGTTCAATGAGCTTTTCATGCCTAAATAAGAAAAATTATGAGTTCAACTCCATGTTGCAAGAAAAGGAAGGATTTTGAAGATGTCACTATGTGATCAGATCCCAGACTAGTAAAAAATGATTTTTCCATGTCTAAATGAGCAAAATATGATGTTAAGCTCCAAGGTGGAAGCAAAAGAGGATTTTGAGGTTGCTGCTGTGTCAAAATAAACAAGTCAAAGTCTCCAGGATCAAAAGGAAAAACAATTTCATAACTCCAACAAACTATGGGAAAAGGGGAAAAGGTTAAATTGAGTTTCATGGTAGAAATTACACAATAATTTGAAGAAGTTGCATGTGGCTTAATCACACAGGTGTCAAAATAAACTTTTTATGCCTCGAGGAGCAAAGGGGAAAGCCAAGTTAATGTTTTCACTCACTTGCAAGGCAAAAGTAAAATAATATCAGTGAAAAGGACTTAAAACATTAGGAAATGGGTTTTCAAAGGTTTAATTAAAAAATCCCAAATCCATAAAAGCTCATCTTGCATTTCAAAAGCCTCATTGTTGCTTTTCACAAGATCAAGAATGCTCAGGAGAAGGAAATTTGTGAGTTTTACAAGTGAAATTGGGCAAATTAGACCGGCGTTGTGTGCCTAGAATCGGGCGTTGTGCCCTTAGAAATATTTTCCTGTACAAATTACAAAGGTGTTGCATGCCTGGAACTGAGCGTTGTGCGCAGGGGAAGGTGGTGCACCCTTACCCGACAGGCTCGGTGAAGAAAACCTTTGACACTGCGCGCCTGGGATTGAGCGTTGCGCACCTGGGATTAAGCGTTCCACTCTTAGACTGAGCATTGTGCGCTTGGATAGGAAGGGTTCCTAAACCCTATCAACACTCAAATCACTCAAATATTTCTTCAAGTCATTTCCAAGTGTTCTCAAGAATTTCTAAGGGGTAAGTACAATTCATCAACTCATCTCCAAGTATTTTTGTCATCACTTAATTGAAAGAAGTGAAGCCCTAAGAGGAAACCCTAAGGCGTAAAATTGACATCATTGTTTATCATTATTGTCATCTTCTTATAAAGACAATCAATGATAAACAGAGGGGTTACACTGTTTAAATTTTGTTCATTCACCTAAGTTTTCCCTACACCCATTCCATTCATTCAATCAATCCCTCCACTTGCAAAGGTTGACATTCCATTGCCCTCCTTCATCTCAAATTGACATCAGCCCAAAAGTGTTTCAAAAAAGAGTTTAAACATGTCAGCAGAGAGTTACCATTGATTTGTTAGCCTCTCACTTATTCTCATACACTTATACCCTCACTCACGCATCTCACTCACTTGCAAAGCTGCCTTTTTCATCACCATCCCTTCATCTCATTTCCATTTACAATCCTAGGGTTTCTCAAGGTAGGGTTTACAAATGTCAAAAGGTAGTGGTAGTGGAGGAGAGGCTCAAATGCCAAGGAGGCATGAGCACAAAGGTGGAAAGATCAATATATTTGAACCCACCAACACAAGGGAGCTAATGGCATCTCCCCTTACCGTTTCATGTTTCAAGCATGTGGGATGATTTGATTTTTGTGAGAAGCTACAACAAGTACAAAACCACCCTAAGATAACTAGACTTTTCATCATTAACTTGCATGAAAAACAAGTTAACCTTGCAGGGGTCACCTTTGAGTTGTCTTCAGATGTTATTGCCAATTCCAAAGGCATACCAAGTGTGGGTGAGAAATGGTTCAAGCAGGCCAACCTAGACATGAGCTACTTTGAACCCTACCTAAAGCCTAGGTACAAAGACCACAGCAAATCCATCTTTCCTTTCTCACATTTTCTTGATATATATGCACGTATGATGAGGATCATTATGAAGTAGTTTACATGTGAAGGAAGATTCTCCTGCATTTACTCCTATGACATTAGGATGCTTATGCACTTTACTAGAGTGAGGATGTTGTATATACCCTATTACCTCTATAGAATCATTAACAAAATGTACTATACTGTATAAAATAGAGACTATCCTCAGTAGATGCAAAGCCTTTTCCATCACTCTCTTATTAAAATGGTTGTTATACACCAACTACAACAGAAGGTTATTCCATAGGAGACCTTCATTTCCAATGAGGTGTTCACTTCTCCACAAGCCCATCTTCTCATCCTCCCATTCCTCAATCCACTCACATTCCTTCACCTCAGGATAATTCTCCTTCATCACCCTCTCACAATCCCTCATCATCATCTCATGGCAATGAGGAATTAAATAATGAGGGAGAAAACAGTGAGGAAAATGTCAGTGAGGCAGATGCCAATGAGGAAGAAAGTAGTAAGGGAGATGGAAATGAGGATTCAAACAATGATAAATCAATTAGTGAAGAAAATAACAGTGAGGACAGTGAGGCACATATCATTGAGGCAAGTGGTAATGAGGCAGAAAGTAGTGAGGCAAAGAGTAGTGAGGAAGATGTCAGTGAGGCAAAAAGCATTGAAGCAGATGGCAGTGATGATGGTAGCCATAATGGAAGTAAAATAGATGATATTGAGTTGGTCAACATAGAACCTTTTCCTATAACCTACCAGAGAGGAAATAGGCATGTGTTTGTTTCCCTTAAGGGGCAAGGGGCCATGCCTTGTACATCAACCAAGAAGCTTTACAAAGGTAAGGAAAAGGTCATTGATGAAGACGAAGAAGACAAACATGAGACTGAACAAGAATTTCAACTTATTGACCTTGACAGTGATGATGAAAATTAGTATAGGATCACTAGCATTCATCTTAAAAGCAAATATGCTCATATTAAAGATCTGCAAACCAATCTAGGTAAGGCTAAGAATGTGATCCACTTTTTTGAGGTTGAAAACAAGCAGCTGGAGGTAGAGAAGGCTATC
Source organism: Pinus albicaulis (assembly GCA_034641835.2). Classification (NCBI taxonomy): domain Eukaryota; kingdom Viridiplantae; phylum Streptophyta; class Pinopsida; order Pinales; family Pinaceae; genus Pinus; species Pinus albicaulis. Next base: position 96,147,745 of record CM076577.1, read on the forward strand.
TATGAGGTCGGAGCTATCAGAGCTCAGAAATTTTCTATAAAATCCAAGGCTAAGCTAGATGAAGTCTTCGACATTCATTATGACATTGAAGAAGAGGAAGAAAAACTTCCTAGGAGGAGGCCAAGGAAAATTGGCTTGAGGAAGGCTCTAGCCAAGGAAAGAGAGCAAGAGGCAGCATTGGTAGAGCAGTTCACTACAAGTGAGTTTCTTGCCATGGAAATAGATCATGATATGGAATCTTGGTTATAAATGGAAAATGTGCATTTATAGGATCAGTTAGACAAGACCAAGGGAGACCTTGACCTTCAGAAGAAGATGGCAAGGCATTATGCCTTAAGAAACAAGATTGCAAGGGCCAAGCTCAAAAGAGCCCTTGCAAAGATTCAATCCCTAAAGGAGGAAAAATACAAAGAAAAACTTGGCATTCTTGCTAATGCATCCCTACAAGCATCCTAAACATGATAAGCAAGACAAATCCAAATTTTGGCGCATTTTTGAGTTTTGGGAAATTTTGACTGTTTTGAAGGGCCAAGCGTGCATCGCCATTGGCGCTGCGCTCTTTTTTGGGGCACCCATTGGAGTAAAACTTGACATTTTTAGGATCCTTAGGCCAAGGACATCACCCTCACAAAGTTTCAACTCATTTGGAACAAAACTGGTCCTCCAAAAGTGCCAAAAACAAGCAAAAATCGACTTTTTTCCCTATTTTCAGAGTTGGTGTTGTGTCTTGATCAGTATTGGGAGAATGATTTTTTGAGTAGTTAAATGGACCCCAATCATAAAACTAAATACAATTTTGGAAATTATACAGGACGGGCTTTCCAATGAGCTATCACGGAGCTCATTTGGACACTGGAAAGGCCTCCAAATCTCAGATGCAAAAAGACCAATTTTTCCAGATTTGGCATTGTGCCCTTGAACCTTAGTGTTGCGCCCTTGCTAGAAAGTCAAAAAAACACACTTAGAGATATTTTGAAAGTTATTGAGAGGCCTCAAACTCAATTTTTTGCCAAAATTAGTTGAGGAGTTATTGTTAGGAGTTATTTTTTCATTTATTAAGTTACGATATTTGTGCCTTGGGCCTTGCATGGTCTCATAGGAAAAATTGGAATTTATGAGTAGTTAATGAAATTTGGAAACCCTAGATAGGGTTTTGGTCCTCCTTTTCAAGTTAAATATTTCATGGAGGCCTCATTGTAGTTGTTGGTTTATTTTTGAGCTGAGCATAGACTCTAAGTTTTCATGAAGTTTGGCTTTGGAGCCTTGTAAATCTCTTGGACTGAATATAAATGGAACCATCACATCCCTAGGATTCATGAGCTTTGTTAGGTGGTGATGTTATTCCACTCTTGTCAATTTTTTCCTTTGTTTACATTATGTTCGTGGTTTCTCTGATAATAGGACAGAAATTTTAGAGTTTGATATGTTATTTTGGCTCCCTACTTCTGTCTGCATCCTTTTATCTCTATGTTTTCTTATTTGAAGTTTAATTAAAGAATCCTTAAATTCTCTATAGTTTCACTGAAATGCTATCTTACAAGTTCTCTTTGTCTGAAAGTAATATTTAGATAATTCTTCACTGCTCTCTAGGATTACTTTATTGTTGTTTTGAGGTTTGTGTAGCAAATTCTAGTTGAATAATTCTTAACTGCTCTTTAGTTTTACTATGCTATGATCCAGAAAAAATTTCTTGTTCTAAGTATGTTGAAGGATCCTTGATTTCCCTTTAAACCTACTGCATTCACAACTTCATGTTCATTTCACACTCACTAAACCTATTTAGATCCATTTGGCTTTGTTAACCTTCCCTCTAAAACACCCTTGACCTATTGTTGTACTTTTCAAGACCTTTTACAAACTCCATAGCCCAATGGTCTGAATCTCTCTCACTCTATATTTTCTACTTGACAACCTACCCAACCAAACAAACAAAACAAACAAACCCTAATCATTATAACTAGCCTAAAATCAAAACCCTAAAATCAATCAAGTTTACATCTTTTACACAAATATAGAGAGAGCCCTCTCTAAGTCCAGGAAGGCTAGGTCCTAAGACTCCAAAGATTGGTTTTATGTTACCCTTGTACATTTGGTCTTTACAATCTGACAAATTACGGGGACCTAACATAATTTTGAATCCACTGGGGACTAAGTAACAAGCTTAGACATTCCTTAAGAACTCACCAATCCACTATCAAAACTTAGATAAATCAAGTGTTAGCCAAGAGTGATATCTGGTTGATTCATCATACTAGCACCATGGTGGCCATACTAGAGAACACTCATTGAAAAGCTTAGTGTTACATAAAGAACTCAGAAAACCCAAAAACATCCTTAGATTGGTATTAATTTGTTGATGGTGGACAACAAGTACATCATCAAAACAATAAGCATCATCCACCTGGTGACTCCACTGGTCTTCAGTAGCCCTATTAACCCCATTATTTCTCACAGAATCCCCTGGGAATGCACTAATCAATCCTAATAGAAGAAACCCAATTACATATTGTGTGAACTTAGTACCCTTACAGATAGGTCTATTTTCAAAACCCTCATAAATTTTCAGCCTCTCTTTGTTTTGGGTCTGAAATTTGGCTTGATAAAGAATTAGCACCATATCTCACCCTGACCCAAACCCTCCTACCATATTTGATGACCCAAAAATAATATTATGGAAAACTTCTAGGACTAAAGATTCAACAATTTTTAGACCCATTCACAAAGCAAGTTCTGTCCCTACTAAGAAGAAATTTTTTCAGAACTAAGTCTCAAAGTGGGATAGACTAGACAGACCTTGAGCCTACAGATTTTCAACAGAGTCCTCCTAATTTTCATCTTCTCCAACACTTTGACTTATTTAGATCCAAATTTTCTCAATATCATCTTGCTGGTACAATTACATCTGTCACCCCCATTCATACATCTACTGTGAAAACCACTCCATTTCATCCTCCACCTCCTCTAACAAACCCCCCTCTTACAAACCCTCCTTGGGTTCCTTTACCTCAAAACATGGCAGCATGTTATGCCCCCCCTGGTACTACCACAACCTTTACTGCCTATGCCTCAATACTACCAATCTAAAATCCCTCACTTCACTGGAGCTAACTCTACCACTGCCCAACAGCATGTAGATAGGATGAATGATGCATTTGACTACCAAGAGATAGAAGAGGATACCATAAAAATGAGAATGTTAGCCCAAAGCCTAGGAGGAGAAGCAAAGAAACGGTTCAAAAACTTAACTCCTAACAGCATTAATGACCTACCTTCCCTTTATCAAACATTCATAAACAAGTGGGAGACTAAGAAAAATCCTCTTCAAATCCTATCAGAGTATGAAAACCTTAAGAGAAATGTTGGGGAAAGTGTCCAAGACTACTGCACTAGGTTCAATAGTGTATATAATGCACTCCCTCCCCACATGAAACCCCCACAAGGCTTATCCTTAGCAAAATTTCCAGATGGATTTGATCCAGACATGTGTTATCAATTAAGAGAAAGAGATCCCCAAACCTTAGAAGAAATGAAAAGAGGAGTAGTAAGTGTAGAAGCCAACCTAAATGCTAAAAGGGCTAGATTAAGAGAAAAGAAGAAGGTTACATACAAAGAGGAAACCATGGCCTCCACATCTGAAGCTAAAATTGACAATCTAGTTAGGGTAATGGAAAGGATGATGGAGAAAATCAGTTTCAATAAAAGAACACCCCCTAGGGAAAACCAAACAAATCCCCAAAATAGAAATAGAAGCCAAAACTTCAGAAGAGACCCTCCTCAAATCAGACAAAGAGACAATGACCAGCAAATCAGACCTCCTCTCCAGGAAACATATGTAGATGAAGAGGAAAGAGAGACTGAAGAGCCCAAAGAAAACCATGTAATTCTGATAGGCTTTGATAATGAGAGTGATGTTTTTCTCACAGAAGAGGAACAAGGTATATTTTCCTCAAACCAAACTAAAATAACATATGAGGATTCCGAAGAATACAAGCTAGGAATTGAAAATTCTATCATGGAGGTTCAAAGGTAGTATGACCTCCGAAGTAGAAAAACTCAGGACACCTCTAGGAAGAAAAAACCAGAAATTTCTGCTAAAAAGACACCTCAAAACATTCTTAAAAAGACAACAGAAAACACCAACATAATGGCTAAGACTCCTAATAAAAGAAAAGAAAAACCCAGCCAACATAATGGTGACCAAAACTGCCCTAGTACATCAACTCATGGCCCTGGAAAAACTTCTCTAACTGACATTCCAAATAAAACTCAACAAAATAAAGTTGTTGAAAAGACTAAAAAATACTCTAACTGACATTCCAAATAAAACTCAACAAAATAAAGTTGTTGAAAAGACTATGTGTGATAAAAATGATGTAAATATACCAAAAACACTAGCACCATTCAGTTTTGAGGGAGAAATTTCCAAAATCAAAATAGTCATACCTCTTACTGAACTAGTAACTTAAGATGTATATAGGTCTCAAGTTTTGAAAGCTTTGAACATAGGAAATGACACCGACACTCTGAATCTAACTGATGAAAAGCCAAAGTTTTTGTTTGGAACTGAGGTAGAGGGAAAATATCAAGAAGGAGTTGTACCTCCTTTATATGTCAGCTTGAACATTCATGAAAAAATCCTACACAATGCTATGTTAGAATTTGGTGCCTCACACAACCTCATGCCAAAGGTTGTGATGGAGAGATTAGGCCTCGAAATAACCAAACCATATAAATACTTGTACTCTTTTGATTCAAGTAGAGTCAAATGTTTAGGTCTAATCAAGGATCTGTGTGTTAATCTGGCACAAATACCAGCTAAGAGCCTATTCATGGACATTGTAGTGGCTGACATTCCCCCGAAGTATACCATACTTTTATCTAGATCATGGGGAGCCAAAATCCAAGGAAACATCCAAATGGAAATGACATATGCTACCATTCCATTCTTTAACAAAACAAGAAGACTATACAGAGAATCTCACATGAAATACATGGTAAGCAGCCAAGATAGGCCAAACAACACCCCTCTCTATTCTATCCATTCAGACCTTGACTCATTTATCTTATACAATGAATATGACATTAATGAACAAGTGAATGAAAAGGAGGAATAAAAAGACCTTTCAGAGCAGTCAAATCAAATGCCAAATGAAGAACATAACAGTCAAAACCCTTGCAGCCATGAACAACAACATAATGGAAAATCTAAACTTGAAACACTTTGGAACATGAACTTTGATGGCTCTTGTGGCAAAACTGGTTCAGGAGCAAGTGTTTGGATACACAACACCAATGAAGGTCACTCCTACAAATTGGATTTTCAATGTACAAAAAATATTGTAGAGTATGAAGCTCTTCTCCTAGGATTACACTTGTTGGAAAACATAGGAGCTAAGAAGATTTATGTTGTAGGAGATTCTGAGCTAATCATTAGGAAAATCAAAGGAGAATATTCAGCCAAGAATCCTAGGCTAAGAGAATATAAAAATGTTGCCTTAAACATACTAAAGACATTTGAGAAATATGAACTTACCTCTATCCCAACAGCTCAAAACAACCTTTCCAATGAACTAGCCTTTGCTGCCAGCACTTTCCAATTACCTCATCCAAATGAACAATACACAGTGAAGGTCAAGTGCAGACCAACAGTCCCTGATAACATAGATTATTGGCAAGTATTTGAAAATGAAAAACAGATTGAAGAATTATTGCAGCCCTAAACCAAGTTTGAAATGTCGAAGTCGGACTTAAACCATCAAGAGGACTATTTTACTAAAGAAAAAACACACAAAACAGAGATTTCTTGTATTGCTGATATAAATCTGCTAGAACACCCTCTTGAGGCAGAATTGTTTGAAGATTTAGATCAAAATACCTTGAGGTATTGCAATGCAAATATAACTCATTACCAAGAGGTCCTGCCCCCTTAGAAGAGCTACTTGATTTCAATGATGTTGCTAGGAAGCCAAAAATGGAATCCACCAATACAGATGTAGAAGAATGAAACATAGGAAGTGTAGAAGAACCCAAAATGATAAAGTTGTCCAAAAATCTGCCACCTCACATAAAACAGAAATATATTGAGCTTCTCAAAGAATTTAAAGATGTGTTTGCATGGGGTTATGAGGACTTGAATTCCTATGACAAAAACATTCTTCAACATAAGATTCCTCTCAAGGAAAACCAGAAACCATTCAAGCAAAAAATGAGAAGAATAAACCCTGTCCTAGTGCCTCTAGTTGAGAAGGAAATAAATAAGATCTATGATGATGGAATCACAGTCCCACTCAGGTAATCAGAATGGGTTTCGAACCTTGTGTCAGTGAGAAAGAAAACATAGGAGATTAGGCTATGCATAGACTTTAGAAACTTAAACAAAGCCTCCCTGAAAGACAACTACCCTTTACCTAAGATGTATCATATACTGCAAAGGGTGGTAGGCTCCAAAAGAATATCATTTCTTGATGGTTTTTCAGGGTATAATCAGGTGCTAGTACTTTCAAGTGAATAGCACAAAACAACTTTCACTACACCTTGGGGCACCTTCATGTATGTCAAAATTCCTTTTGCGTTAATGAATGTGGGGGCTAATTTTCAAAGAGCCATGGACATTGTTTTTTACGAAGACATAGGCTACTTCATTGTGATATACCTAGATGACATCATTGTCTATTCTAAAACTTATGAAGAACACCTAGTTCACTTGAGAAAGGTCTTTGAAAAATGTAGAAAGTACAGTCTATCTTTAAATCCTAAGAAAACTCTGTTTGGTCTTCAAGAAGGAAAACTCTTAGGACACACCATATATGAAGAAGGGATTAAGATAGACCCAAAAAGGATTGAGGGTATATTCCAGATCATCCACCCTAGGAACATTAAAGGGTTGCAATATTTCATTGGAAAGATCAACTTCCTAAGAAGGTTCATACCAAACCTTGCTGAACTCCTAAGAAACATTAAAAACATGCTGAAAATAGAAAAAGGAGTCAAGTGTATTACACAACATTTTTTCACCGTCCCTACAATCCCTTGCCTCACATATTGGAGGGTCTTTCCCATGACCTGTGAGCAGTGTCAAACTCTGAAAATACCTTCTTTGCATCCTTCTGCAAAAGGAGATGATTCTTCCTGTTGAAAATTTCCTCAGAAAGCACTCAGAAACCTATGTTTTGGCATTGGCGCAGGTACCCAGTTCACCCCTCGCGCCAATGGGGAATATTTGCACTAGAGGTTGCTCCCGCTGCCGCTCTGTCCCTGTGTTGAGCCTGCGCCAGCCTTTTTGGGAATGTTTTTTAACAAATTGGAGATAGAATTTTCCTTTAACCACATTAGGAATGACTCATTGCAAGTGGTTAAACTCGATAAGCCACGAATCTCTTCCTTTAGGAAATGGTTGATGGAACATTCTTGGAGGATAGGACTCCCTCCATGATTATAGGAATCCTAACCTCTCCTTCTCCCTCTATATAAACCAGCGTTCTCCCTTTACAAAAGCTAGATCTGAACATATAGCCAAGAAGCTGAACTTAGAGAGGAGACATTAGAGCTGAGTAATCGTTATAGAGAAGGTCGAACCAAGGAGTATCCCGTAGAGAGAGCCCCGTATGAATTCCCGACGAGCTTTGTGAGACGTGCTCCGTAGGAACCCTGCTGGAGGAGATCGCAACGTCGAAGCCTAGTTGTACTCTTCCTTATTTAAATTAATATACTCAACTATGATATTGATTCCATCTCTGTGTTATGTTTATTTAATGCATTTGATTTAGTCTTCTTCGACTGACTGATAGTTAGGAATGTGAAATAGTATGTTTTTTATTGTCTTCGTTTCTTGTGTATGTGTAGGTATTCGGGCGTGAGAATGAATGGATCGTGATCTGTCGAATCAGGAGCGAGAGGCATCCATTCTTCCAGACGACACAACACCGCAGGACCTATGGTAAGTGATCTACCAAGTCTTTGTCCATTCTTAACTAGGATTTGATGTCATAGCGTGTCTCGTTTGTGGCTAGACCCACTCTAGGGCTAGTGGGATCGCCTTTGTCCGTAGAGGGGATTTACCTCACCAAAAAATTGGCAACTCCATTGGGGATTAGTGCAATTTTGTCTTTCATCTATTAGATATTCTTCTTGGTCTTTTCTTTCTTAGCTTGCCTTTCTAGATTGTTTTGATGAGTCTTAGGCCCCTGTTCAGCCCCAGAGGATCAGTTTTGACCTCTGTCTTTCTAAATTTTCATCTTTTCAAGGTTTTCTTGATTGGCGTGGTTTCCAGCCTGACAGTCATGCCTACTGGCATGAGTTTCTAGTTTATCACCCACACCATTCCCTGTCTGGCGCGGATTAGAGCCAGATAGTCGCGCCAATTCCTATAGGTGCTAGGGTTTCCCTTGTTTTGGATTTTTTGTCCATCCTGGTGTCTCTGGGTGTTTTCTTGACTTGATTTGAATGCTTTGGGTTTGTTTGTGACTTTGATTAGCCTTCTTCCTTCAGTTTTTTGTCCATTTATTTCAGCGTCATGGCTTTAGGGATTTCTAGTGCTTTGACATGCTGAGCCTCCTGTTGGAGTTTGGGTCTCTTGTTTCGCGGTCACCTTCATTTTTTGCTTGATTGCATTTAGCTCCCTAGATCCATTTTGAGTGGTTGAATTTGGTGAAATGAGTCTTGAGTGAGTCTTGTCTCTTTCATTCATTTTTTCTTCCTATCACTCCAAGCATATCTCACATTGCTTGTATGGGTCCATTTGGACATCTTTCTTCAATTTGAGAGATTCTGACATTGGTTTGAGATCTTGTCTTGTTTACTTTTGAGTTGCTTTGTTTCAACTCTTGCATTAGAATTCTAGAACTAGTGGGAAGATTTTTTTTTCATGTTATGTAGTGCGATGTTTGCTCTATTACATTGGAAAAATCGAAAATATATTTTTTGCTTGCTTTTTTTGTTTGCATCGTAGAATTGGAAAATCTTTTGCATAACTAGCATTCGGCATGCTAGGAAAGATTTTTTCGTTCTCTTTAGTTTGCATCAAGTTCTATAGTGAATACTTCTATGTGTTCTCATTATTTTCTATTGCTCGAAATTCCTAACCTTCTCATAGATAGCTCTTCATTGAATGAAATGGTATTTTATGGCATGTAGCTTGCATTCAGGAATTTGTGAGATCCAACATTCGGTAGGACCTTGGAATTGAAACATAAATACAAGATTAACTTAAAATTTATTCAATTAACCTAAGGAAACATTGGAACTTAATGAAAATTTTAGTGGTCTAAGTTAGAGACGTGTTCCGGCGTCTTAAAACCTAGCAGCTGTCGCTCGCCATCTAGCTTCAAACAGCGCTAGTATGGACTTGTGCTCCCCATACCGTCGAGTATATAAAGGGAGACCCCTATAGGTTGCAATCCTTTTATCCGTAGGAAGCCGAGTTTGCCACCTCGTAACCGTGATACATTGAACATAGAATTCGGGGAGCCTACCTGCACGTACGTCAAGTCCTTGGTTGATTTTTCTTTCATTTTATAACCAAGGTGTATATGGCAGTTCACGGGAACCTGGTACACCCTTTTTCCTAGACTACCTAAGCAGTCATTTTTTATCTTTACTGACTCCATAAACTTGAAAATATCATCGAACACTTGTCCTTTCGCACTCGCTTAAAACTGAAAGAGACTGGAGTCATCTTTGACTGTTTCTTGACTCTTAAAACATGAAACAGTAAGCTTTTGTTTCAGTGTGGTAAAATAAACTACCTATGATTACACGCCCATTAAAGATTGATTTCTGGCCTATTTTTGTTTGCCTTGGTTTTGATCCAAGAGTCTTCATTTTCGATCTTTTTCCCTTTTCTGGTGTGCTATAGTCACAGTGGCAGAACCGTCAGTTTCATCTACTGGTAGTCCTTTTTCAGACGATTCATCTGAAACTTCTCAGATCTATAGCTCTACCGAGCTTCAACAGCCTATCATCTCGTCAGAGTATCCCTTTAGAGAACCAGTTTACTTCCATTGGCCTCTTTCCAATGCTTGGTTAGGATTTAGGGTTGGGGAACATTTTCCCCCTCTTACATCGGGATCACCATTTTTGGCTGTTATCATACCTCCTAGCCCCCGTACTCTTTTGCAAGATCTTACAGTGGATTCAGACATGGATTCGTCTGGTCTTAATGGTAGTGAGGGTATTCCAATTTCTGATGAACAATACCAACTCGTCCTAGAAGACATCCAAACATAACCTGCTCAATCTTCACCATCGGTGTCGCTTCCAGCCAGATATAGGTCTTTGGGTCAGATTATGGACAGTATTGCCTCCATGGCAACATCAACTCCATCAAGGGGTCCAGTCCTTCCATCCTTAGGTATGTCGCCGATGACACCTATCTCGTCATTGACACCTTTTTTCATGTATGTTCCCACTAGGCCCACTGTCTATGTGGTTTCTTCGGCACCGGTTGTCACTGCACAGTTGTCAGGAGTTTCAACTATGATATAAACCTCGATTTCGATAGAAATCCTTGACGGCCTTTCTTTTGAGGAGTATCGGTTGGTTGTTCAGCAGAAGAACTCCCAAACTTATCAGTCCCCTCAGGATCCTTGTCAGTCTTATTTTTCTCATTATGGAGTGGACGGTACCCCAATTTATTCACTTCTGTTTCAGCATGACGAGCAGGGCAACCCTATCTACTTGCTTGCTCCTGAGACTTATCAGTTCCTTCCCAGTTTTACACCTAACTTTCCATTGCAACCTTCTAACCAACAAGGAAAACCCTTACAGGGAAAACCTTCGGTTCAGCAAGGATATGCTTTCGGCCCACAAGGACAACCCTTTTAGGGACAACCTTCGACCCAGCAAGGGTATGCATACAACCCACAAGGGCAACCCTTACAGGGACAACCTTCGGTCCCGCAAGGATTGTTTTACAGCCTGCAAGGGAAGCCTTACAATCCTCAAGGTCAACCTTCACAAGCTCAGCCGTTGGTCCAACCAGGGCAACTTCAAGGACCAGCCGGGCAACTGGTATATCAACCCGAACCTTCATACAGTGTTGGGGGGGAAATTCATCCATCTCGACCTTTGGTGTAACCTCAACAACCATATTTTCCAATTGGTCAAAATGTTGCACAGCCAGGGCCATCTTATGGTCCTGCTCCAGGTCAACCTGTTTACCAGGCACAACCTGGCCCACCGCCGCCATCAGGCCAACCCGCTCAACCAGGGCAACCTGGTGGCCCTCATCCATTAGGCCAACCCGCTCAACCAGGGCAACCTGGTGGCCCTCATCAATCAGGTCAACCTGCTCAGCAGGGCCAACCGGCACAGCCTATTCACCCTGCTCAGCTGCCGCTCTACTCTATACTATAGCCAAATCATCCGTTGCGCCTGATGTATCCAGCTCAGCAGGGCCCCACTTATTAGCAACCTGTTCGACCCCAAGGCGGTTATTCTCCTCAAGGCCAATATCGACCAATTTACAACCCGTCTCAAGGTCCTACTTATAACCCTCAACCGCCAGGCTATACTTATACTCCATAACAGAATCCTTATGCTACTCAATCAACTGAATTATACGGCTTATACCCCTTATGGTCAGAATCCTCGGGGACAGAACCAATGGGGGCAGAGTTATACTCAACCAGGATGGAGTATGGGTACGGGTCCTTATAGAGGACCTACCATGCCATTTAATCCTCAATTACCTTTTCTTGCTACGTTGGAGTTACCGGACGTGTCCAAATTGACAAATGATCCCATTCTTCATAATCCCTTTTGGCCTCCGGGTCCAATGAACATTCCTGGTGATTGTCCCAAGTTTGAGGGCAACTCTGGAGAAGACCCCTAAGCTCACGTCATGACATACCATTTATGGTGTTCTTCCAATTCTTGGGTGGACGATTCGGTTCGGCTCTGTCTCTTCCAGCGCACTCTTACCGGTGTTGCTGCTAAGTGGTATATCAAACTGCCTCATGGCATCTTTCAAGATTTCAATACTCTTTCTATGGCATTCCTTACTCATTTCCAGTTGTCGGTTCGTTAAGAAGCTGGGACGCATCTCCTCACATCCTTGAAACAGGACCGAGCTACGCATATCTCAGACCACATTCATGAATGGAGACGGCGTCATCGTCTGATCAAGTTTTAAATTCCTGATCAAATTCTTACTCATTGGTTCACTACCTCTTTTGTCAATCAGATTGTGAAAGACATCGCCATGGGGGCATGTGTAACCGAGGAACAAGCCATCGCCCGTGCCCAGTACCTTGATTTAGTGTATCAATCGTGAATTTTTTGTACGACATCTCGACCGACCCTCCACGTCCCGGGAACCCTAAAGCGCCGCTACCCCACCGGGCCGACAAACGTCGTTACGTTCCGTGTCTCGCACTTCATGCAAGTCTTCTCCAATGGGAAGCGCGTAAATCGAATTCAATAATTCCGCTCCTCGTGAAGCCTCGTATTATAGTAAAAATTCGGAGGTCAACGCCGTTTAGGCCAATCCTGCAAAGAAGACTTCCAAAGGGAAAAAGAAGGGAAAATGCAAGGCCAAATCCGATGCCCCAAAACTGAAATAGTCTAAACCTCGTGTTGATGATGGTTCACTACGAAAGCTGAAATATCCCTGTCTCATTTGTGAAGAGCATCAATACACTAGGGATTGTCCCCAACTATCCGAGGTTAGTCAACTGCTCAAAGGCACTAAGGGAACTTCAGCGGTCCTTAAAGAACCTTTCCCATCTCAGCAGACCCAGATGGTCGATCAATCGGCACCATCTGCGTCATTTGGCTCTCAAGTTGTCATGATGAACAGTTTTGCACCCGTTCCATCGCTACTCGGCCGAAGATTACGTCGTATCATGCCAGTGTACCGGAAAGAGGTCGTTGATGGTCCTTCTCCCCCACCTACCTCTATTCCTCTTGAAATTGAAAGGCCCAGTGCTGAACCCGTTGTACGGCCACCTTCTAAACGTGTTCTCCAGAAATCTTCTTATAATCCTAACGCCCGTGCTACTCAACATTATAGTATTGTTGAGGAATTGGCACAAGCGCCTTTCGCTTTGTCCACATTAGAAGTGTTCCAGAGTTTTCTGTCTCAATGGAAAGCATTATTATCTACGATCGGCAGGATTGAACCTATTGATTCTAGCATTCTCTCCTTCGATTTAGAGAATTTTGTCACCCAACTTTTGCACCAAATTACGCTCGTCATACAAGTCAGTATCAACAGTCTCAACATCCATAGAACTGTAGTGGATGAAGGTGCATCTACCTGCGTCATGTCATCTACTTACTGGAAGGCTATTGGCTCTCCAGCCCTAAATTCGTCACCCAATTCCCTTAAGGAATTTGATGGAAGGGAATCAAAACCTTTGGGTGTTCTCACTAGCTTGCCGATTACATTGCAAGGAAATACAGTCAACGTTGAAGTAGAATTCATTGATGCCAAACTCAACTACAATCTTCTACTTGGTCACTGTTGGACTCACGCTATGTTGTGTGTTCCATCCACCCTCTTTAGACTTCTGAAGTTTCCACATGAGGGAAAAATTATTATTGTTGATCAGTTGTCATTCTTTACATCATCTTCTGAGAACAACGTGCCATATGTGGATCAAATTCTCAACCCCCCTGACAGTATAGGGCCGGGTCTTTTCAAAGACCCCGCTCTCATGGGTATTTTTCCTCTTCCACCACCGAATATTGTTCAATTCAATATGGTCTCTCAGTCTGATGACCCTTGTATCGTCCCTTCACCTGAACAGGTTGATTCATTTGGAGATTCGATGCCACTTAGTCCAATCGAGATCAATTATTATGAGCTAATAGCTCCATCTAATTCTCCCCCTCCTAAAGTTGCTCCTTTGAGCATGGCTCTCAACGTGTATTCTCAATCCCCCTAGCTCAGTGATGCGGATTCACCGGATCCTTTGAAATAAGTTTTTCCATCTAATGAGGCTATCATGGAAACCATGTCTCTCAAGGATCTACCGTGGAGCGATGGGCACCATTGTTCCTCGTTCATGCCTTGCCTCGGGGCCATGTCTAATTGTCTTGAGCGCTTCGCATCCCAAGTTCCTTCTCCGCCACTTCAGACACCCATTTTTACTCATGAAGTCTTTGCGAAAGGTAACTTGGGGAACATTACTCAAACGATTCCTATCGAAATTTCCGTTAAACCGGGGATCGTCAAGAACATCCATATGGGAGTCACTTGCTCTTCCAAGGAATTCCAAGTGTACACTAGCCTCTTTCGTGAATTCCACGATGTTTTCACTTGGTCTTATGAAGAAATTCCTGGAATCGACCCCAGTATTTTGGTGCACGAAATTCCCACCTACCTAGGTGTGAAGCCTGTTCGCCAACGTCTTCGTCCCGTGCATCCTCGAAAAGCCACTACTATCAAAGCTGAATTTGAGAAACTTCTTAAAGCGGGTTTCATTTATCTGATTCCCCTAACTGAATGGGTTTCTAACATAGTTCCTATGGATAAGAAACAGGGCGCCATTCGTGTTTGTGTTGATTATCGTGATATCAATCGGGCCTATCCTAAGGATAACTATCCCACCCCGTTTATTGATCAGATCATTGACGATTGTGTGGGGAGTGAAATCTTCTCCCTCATGGACAGTTTTTCTAGCTATAACCATTTTAACATTCTCCTGTCGGATCAACACGAGCCCTCTTTTATCTGTCCATGGGGAACGTTCGCATATAATAAACTCCCCTTCGGCTTAACGAATGTTGGGGCCACGTTCCAGCACGCGATGTCCTATGCTTTTCATGATATTCAACATATTTTCCAACCATACCTGGATGACCTTCCAGCTCATTCAGCTGCGCGGAAAGACCACCCAGAACATCTTCGTCAAATCTTTCTTCGTTGTAGACGCTACAATATTAGGCTCAATCCGCATAAATGTGTTTTCTGCATCGACTCAGGTAGACTCTTAGGGTTTATCGTATCTAAATATGGAATTCACCTTGACCCTCTTAAGGTTGAGGCTATTTTCAATCTCCCCTCCCCGTCCTCATTACACTAGCTCCAAAGTATCCAAGGGAAAGCTAATTTCCTACGTCGTTTCATCCCAAACTACGTCGAAGTAGCCAAAGGATTTACACGAATTTTAAAGCAGGACATCCCTTTCTATTGGAATTATATTGCTCAGTAGTCTTTTGATAGACTTAAGACGTTGCTTGTCAATGCTCCTCTATTGCGTCCTCTGAATTACCATCGTGATTTCACCCTCTACCTAGCTGCCGCCTTCAGTACGATCACCATGGTATTGGTTCAAGATGATGATGACGGTAATGAACATGTTGTTTACTACCTGTCTTGAAACCTTCTCGACCCTGAAACGCGTTATGCACATGTCGAGAAGTTAGCATTGGCTGTGGTCCAGGTCATCCAACGTTTCATCATTACAGTCTTTTACGCATGGTGACCGTGATTTCTTATTGTAACCCCATGACTAATATTTTGTCACGGCAGTTGCTAGAGGGAAAATACTCGAAGTGGATCGTTATCCTCCGATATTTTGATTTGGATTTCACTACTTCCAAATTGAAGAAATCATTTTTTTTTGCTAATTTAATTTGTTCTCTCCCCGTCGACTCTGCTCCTTCTTCCTCTGAAGATCATATTCAAGAAGAAACTCTCTTCCTGATCAGCACCCTCGATCCATGGTACGGTGATATCATCGTGTACCTCCAAACATCTACTTTGAGGTCTGAATTAACGAAAGATGCCCGACGCTGCATTTGACATCAATCACAACCTTATCGTGTTGTTGGAGATAACCTTTATCATGTCGGAGTTGATTCTGTACTTCGCCGATGTCTGAACCTTGAGGAAGCGAAGAAGGTTTTAAATGACTACCACAGTGGCGCCTGTGGTGGTCACATGTCTGGTTGTGCCACTGCATAGAATATCCTTCGTGTTGGCTATTTCTGGCCCACCATTTTTAAAGATTGCATTGTTGCAGTATGTAAATGCCATGAGTGCCAGATTTATCAATGCAAGATGCGTGCGTCGCCTGTTCCATTACACCCTGTCATTACCATTGGCCCTTTTTCCAAATGGGGCATATATTTTATGATTTGTAACCCTCGTTCGGCCGAGGGTCATGCCTATATTATCGTCGTCGTCTATTATTTTACGAAATGGGACGAAGCAATGCCTACACTGGTTGCGGACGGTAAGATAGCGACACAATTCATATCCAATCACATTATTTCTCGGTTTGGTGTCCCTCAAGCCATTGTCACCGATCATCGCTCTCATTTTTGGGATTACATGATGGCAGAGTTGATGTCTAAGTTGGGTCTACGTCACGACAGCTCAACGCCTTACTCTCCTCAAGCTAATGGCCAAGTTGATTTTGATCAGCAGTTGTTATTGATGTCAACCCAAGCAGCACCAGGGGCTAACCCAATATTGAATAGGAAGCTTGACCTACCAAATTAACATATTCTAGGTCAATAACGCTTTTGATGGTTTCTACTTGTCGATATGTTTCTGTTGATATATGGCACACCATGTAATTCTTCACGGTTTGAGAGATATTCATGTTTGAAGTTTGTACCCCAGTTAGTGGGCTAAAACCCCATGGGGTTGGGGCATGGGTCATTGAAAAGTTATAATTATTTTTTTTTAAGCTCCTAAGATCCCTCCCACGTTCACTTGTTGAAGCCCCTCTCAACTTAAGCATTCATATAAATTGTGATCTTCATTTCCTCCTTATGTATGGGATTCGACCATCTGAAACAGGTCATCGTATTATTTTCGCTCTAACATTTTTTCTACGAAGGCTTAGAAGCTGAAAGTTTTATGAGGAAAATCTGAAATCATGAGGAAGCTGCAGTAAAAATTTCAGACCAAGTTGCGCAACATTTTTGGAGATATGATCTATGGAAGTAAGGGTTTTTGCAGGCTCCTGAAATTAATCTCAAAGAAGTGACCTTGGTAAAATCGTCATAACTCTCTCTCTGAGTATCAGATTGGAATTCCGTAAAAGTGGAAAATATTGCACAGACTTTAGTTTTTTCTCTATAAATTTGAGAGGCAAATGAAGAAACAATGACACGTGGCATGTCGTACAAGTGAGCTCTGCTGAAACAGTCCATAATTATGGTAGTGTGAGAAATTGGGTATAACTCTCTCTTGAAGAATCCAAATTGGGTCAGACCTGTGGCATTGGAAAGAAGACTCAGAGGAATACTACAAGACCGAAAATTAGATATTGAGGATCTGAAATAATAGAGATACACCAGATTCAATATCGAGCTCCTAGAAGGCAAGAAAAAGCTAGATCATGTGTTGTCAAGGATTGCAAAGGACCAGACTTTCTACAGTAGAAAAGCAAAGCAAGGTGCAGCAGAGGGTAGCATGACAAGAAAAGCAACCAAGGTGCATAACAGCATCAAGAAGTTCATCATAGGAAGTTTTCAAGTGGGCAGCACTGCAAACAATCATTGTAAAGGTATCATTGTACTTAGTCATTGTAAATACATTATTGTACAAAATGTACTAGTGTCTATCTGCCAAGGGTTGAAGAGGCAGTGTTGGGAGGTCTAGGATCATCATTAGGTGGTTGTGTCAAAGTTGGGGTTATGGTCTAGTATATATTCTTCTTCTACATCATTCTATATCATTGTAAAGTGGACCATTTTCCCTGATACGAGAGTCCATTCTTATTTTATTCTTCTATAGGGTGGTAGGGTGGTGCTAGGGTGAGTTGTAGCTCATTGGGTGTTGGGGCATCCATTCAGTTGACTACTGAATAATCTCGGGCATTGGAGCGTCCATCCAGTGGGAGCTGGAGAAGAATGCTTTTCTAGATTCTAGGAAGTTGGAGCTTTATTTTCAATTGGAGTTGAATATTAAAGAATTATTAGAAAAGCATTAGGTGGTTTTTGTCCCGGAGTGGGTTTCCACCTTAAAAGCTGTGTGAATTTGTGTTACTCTTGTTTTCTACTATCATTTTACAAACACTAATAATAATTGAAGATTAACTAATGCTATAACTGAAAGGAATATTTGATTCACCCCCTCTCAATATTTCCAACGAGTTGAAGGCGCAACTAAGGTCCTTGTTACAATGCTTCAACGAACAATCGGGATCCACAAATCAAACTGGCATCTCATGTTGTTCTTAGCTCTATGGGCTTACTGAACTTCGATCAAGAATGCAACCGGATTTACCCCATTCCATTTGGTATACAGTTTGGAAGCTACGCTTCCGATTGAATGTGAAATCCCTTCACTGAAGTTAGCTATGGAATTACTACCTGATACTTCGCTTGAAGAAGAACGTCTCCTCTATTTAGAGAGATTGGATGAAACTCGTCACTTAGCTGCCTTGGTCATCGAAGCACAGAAGAAGCGAGTCAAAGCCCATTTTGACCAATCAGTTTCTCCTCATTCTTTCATCGAAGGTGATCTCGTTCTTCTATACAACCAAGCTCATGACAAGTTGGGGGTAGACAAGTACCAATCTATGTGGCATGGACCCTACATTGTCAAACGTGTGTTGCAAAATGGGGCTTATGAGCTTATTGACTATGAAGGTTGTCCTTTATCGCAGCCCAGAAATGGGTTGTATCTGAAAAAATATTATGTTTGAATCATTCACGCGTGATATGTGTACATAGGTGATTGTTTTAATTTTGTGTGCATGCTTTGGTTTGATGCGATTTGTGAGATTTTTTCTACTTGTTGGGTCTTGTTTGCTATGCAGATGTCTATTTCCCCTTATGTTGGTTGTGTGGATGGTGCTTCTTGAAGTACTAGGAACTTGTTTTCGGTAGCCTGGGTAATTAATGATCCTATTGGTGAGTTGATTAACTTACAAGGTATTTTTCTAGGGCTAGCTACAAACAATGTTGCTGAATATAGTGCAGTTTTGGAACTATTAACCGAGGCAATCAACCTCGGCATATGCGCATTGCTTGTCAATTTGGATTCACAACTTGTTGTTCTTCAACTAAACGACCATTATTCGGTTCGAAACCCATGCATTTTGAGATTGTATTTGCGTATTCATTTACATGAAAGACATTTTGATTTCATTACATATCAACATATACCAAGATGAATGAATACATTAACAGATGCAATAGCTAACATTGTGCTAGATAGACATTTGCACAATTTATAAAAACATCATCACATGTTCATAGACCCATGTAGAATATAGATATATCTATATATATATATATATATATATATATATATATATATATATATATATATATTATATATATATCATTTTTTTGCAACGTGTGAATCATAAAACCCACAAAAAATAATATATGTTTGTTTCAGTTACATTGTGAGACAACATGTCTCTCAAAAATGTGCAGAAATAAAGCCTAGGTGCTTAATCAACATGGTGCTCATGATAGCACATCACCGCCTGTACCAACCACCTCAGCAAGTGGTGGATACGACTTGGCACCCCTACAGTATACCTCTGATAAGCCTGAGGCACATCATCCAAGCGACCATAGTCAAGGATCCCACGGGCGATCCCCTCCAGATTCTGCACTATCTCCTCCTCACCACCATCACCATGAGGATCGAAGTCGCGAGGGACCCGCCTCACTACCGGAGACATGCCTGCAGGACGCTCTGGGCCAACATCTGCATACATATAAGGATAACTATTAGAAAATGCATATATATCAAAAGAAATTATAAACTCATAAAAATAAAAAATGAGTCTTACCAAGTTCCTCCTCCCAATCCTCTCCCTCCGGGAGTGGGAGGTATGGGTCTACGATGAATTCTATGTCGGCGTAGGGTCAATCCTCCATGACAATCAGTTTCCATCGGAGCCAATCAAAAAAATTTGGCCTCGAGGACATCTGCTGGCCACCCCCTGCTCTGGGCATCAGTGTCTCCCATCAGGCCATCCGTGGCTCGGTAGTTGGTGGCTCCGGGACTATAACCTCCTAACATTGAAATATGGGCAATCATTCCAAGAAGAATGATACTAGGATAGACCCATACCCAAACTACTTAATTTTGGTCTTCTTGCACTTCCTGAGCTGTCGTTTGATGTTGATGGTCATGGCCTCGGCCCAGTTGAAGATGGTCAGGTTCATACACTCTGAAGCAAGAAGAATTTGTGTCCTCGTGGCCTCATGCAGTGCCTGTAATCTTGCATCCCACATGATGGTGTGTAGCACTACCCTCAGTGCCAAATCAGGAACAGTCTGGATATCTACTTTGCTGCTCCTAATCCTTTTCATGCCCCATGGCACACCCTGTCAATGACCATTCCCATGCTTTCTCCAGAATGCCGGGTACTGGTTAAGATAGGGACTACACCCCTATGTGACAACCCAGTGATGAAATACACATCGGAAACTTCGAGTTCAAGCTCTTGATCTCGAAGTACAAACTTTTCCTGATCTTCATCCCAAATTTTGATTAGATATTGAAGCAATTCGGGCTAAACCCGGAGACATGGTGTCATAAATAAATTCTTGAACCCACAATTCCTAAGGGCATTCATACATTGTTCATTTCCCATTGCTTGTTCATCCTCTTCACTGTGCTCTATCTCCTTCCACTCGATAACCATCTTTTTGCGCTTTGTACCTGCATGAAATAATCATAAGGACATTAGAAACCTCCTTGGGTGGTTAAAATTGCAATCTATTGGTTGCTTTTTCTTAAATATAAAGCGGATTTTGGGTTGTGCGATTGGTGTGACTGTTTGGCTAACAGTCGCGCCAACTGGTGCGACCCCTGTGTAAAAATGGGTTGGTTGGCGCAGGTACGTGCCCGAAACCCGCGCCAACCGGGATGCCCTTAAATTTTCCAATCCTCCCCTAAGGGATCCCAAATTTCAACTAAATACAGTAAAATATAGCTTAAAATATGGGCAATAGAGTCGGCTCTTACCTGAAACAGACGAAATCCAGATTGGTCCACCAGATTGTCAACAATCGTCGCCTGAAGATCGCAAGAGAAATGGGTCATTATTGCTCTGCAAAGAGGTAAAAGTGAAAAGTAAATATTTTTTACCATTTATGGTCTTTTATAACTTTTCAAAGTCCTAAAATAGGTTTTAAAACATATTTTTTGATATATTTTCATATTATTTTTAAGGAATACATTTTACACGCGTCTTTTTGTGCAGCGATAGGTTTTTCACATGGATATGGTGAAGAAACGAGTTGTATTTTATACTTTTTCGAACTTGGTAAAAACATGAAAAAGTCACTACTGGAGTCACCTTTCAGCTCTTTTCTGACTCTCTAAAACTGAAAATATTGTCGAGTTGCTTTTCGTTTTGAACTCGTTAATTTGGCTGTGAAACGATATCTACACAATATACATTTACCCCTTTTTCGGGCTAGGATAGATTATTTACAAAAAAGGAATACCTTAGCCGATCGCGACTAAGAGGTTCTCTCAGACACGGTTTTCTACCTTTTCAGATCTGAGGGACTATTTTACGAAAAGGGACTGCTGGAGTTTTATTTTCCGCCTTCTTTTCAAACTCTCTAAATATGAAAAGATGTCGAGTTCTTCCTTTGTCAGACTCGTTAAAAATTCATGACATCGGACTCCGTCGTCATGACGTTACTCGAGTTCCTCCTTCCTATGGCTCGTAAAATGTACTAGGTTGGATTTGTCCGAAGGAAAAACTTACATCGCAAGCACATGCTATCCCCTTCAAGCTTGTTTTTAAAAATAATTGGGGTACTCGCCAGAAATGGTGAGGGAAAATGGAACCAAGATTGTAGTCGTGTTGGCAGTATGTCGCTCTTGAACATGGCACTTGTCTGCATTCGTGTCGGGTTGGAGACATCTCATCTCGTTATCTACTTACCTCCATGGGTTTGGGTAATCTCTTTTGACCACTCATCTGCTCTTCACCACTTCACCATGACCTCAAATCCCTTAATGTCAAATACTGCCAAATCCAATGTCATGCCGTCGATATGTTCAATAGAAGTTTGCCTCTACAGTTTTCAACCTCCCTCTGATTCTCTATTGGTCTTGATTCACAAACATCATATTCCTCTATCTCGTGTCGATGATGTGGGAAACATTATGGCCCACCTTCAATCAAGGTCCCTTCCTGTTGACTCCAGCTCATTATCTAGGAAGTTGATCTAGAGACTCCCTTCAGGTACCTTGGAGCTTGCATGCCTCAATGGTAGGTTCTTCGCACTCGACGTAAGGTCCAAATCATTGGCCTTCGATCGATTGACTTTGCGGGTGTTCGACGTCATATCACTGTTCACATTCCGTGGATTTTACCTTTTGTACCTTGAGAGCCATTATCATTATTGGTGGTTTCTCTCGCGTCTGTTAACAGCTTTCATCATTGGCTGGTAATCAAACGATTTTCATGCATGTTTGACTCACATATTTGCATGCTCAAATTCGTACTATGTTCGGGTCAAGATGGAGTGCAAGACCCTGGGTTTTGTCTGATGAAATCCAGGCTGCAAGTTCTTTGTGGATTATTATGACTTATTGTATGACTCCTTTGATTAGATGGCTACGACCATAACTGATTCTATTCATTGATCCCTACTGCTGGATGGTTGTGTCCATACCTTGGATCTTGTTGTTTATATACTCTTCTATGGATGATTGCACCCATGCCACATGTCATATATGAGATGTATCAGTTGTATTCGTACTTGTAGGTTTTCCAACAGCAGTGTTTTGGTCGAACGCATTCTCATAAAGCATTTCACCCCTCCCTCTCTCTCGGACCTCATGCTTTAGGGGGCATCTGTTACACAGCATTTTGTCATCATCCCTACAATCACGCACCTCGCATATTGGAGAGTCTTTCCTGTGACCTGTGACCAGTGTCAAACTCTGAAAATACCTTCTTTGCATCCTTCTACATAAGGACATGATTCTTCTTGTTGAACATTTCCTTAGAAAGCACTCAGAAACCTATGTTTTGGCATTGGCGTGGGTACCCAGTTCACCCCTCGCGCCAATGGGGAATATTTTCACTAGAGGTCGCGCTCGCTGGTGCTTTGTCCCTGTGTTGAGCCCGCGCCAGCCTTTTTGGGAATGTTTTTTAACAAATTGGAGGCGAAATTTTCGTTTAAGCACCTCAGGAATGACTCATTACAAGTGGTTAAACTCGATAAGCCACGGATCTATTCCTTTAGGAAATGGTTGATGGAATATTCTTGGAGGATAGGACTCCCTCCATGATTATAGGAGTCCTAACCTCTCCTTATCCCTCTATATAAACTGGCCTTATCCCTTTACAAAAGCTAGAGCTGAACATATAGCCAAGAATTTGAACTTGGAGAGGAGACATTATAGCTGAGTAATCGTTATAGAGAAGGTCGAACCAAGGAGGATCCCGTAGAGAGAGCCCCGTCTGAATTCCCGACGAGCTTTATGAGACGTGCTCCACTGGAACCCTGCTGGAGGAGATCGCAATGTCAAAGCCTGGTTATACTCTTCCTTATTTAAATTAATATACTCTTCCTTATTTAAATTAATATACTCAACTATGATATTGATTCCATCTCTGTGTTATATTTATTTAATGCATTTGATTTAGTCTTCTTCGACTAACTGATAGTTAGGAATGAAAAATAGTATGTTGTGTATCGTCTTTGTTTCTTGTGTATGTGCAGGTATCTGGGCGTGAGAACGAACGGATCGTGATCTGTCGAATCAGGAGCGAGAGGCAGCCATTCTTCCAGATGATACAATAGTGCAGGACCTACAGTAAGTGATCTACCAAGTATTTCTCCATTCTTAACTAGGAGTTGATGTCATAGCGTGTCTCGTTTATGGCTAGACCCACTCTAGGGCTAGTGGGATCGCCTATGTCCATAGAGGGGATTTACCTCACCAACAGTGGACCACAGAAGCCAAAAAATCCTTTCAACTGGTAGAACAAGAACTTACCCAAACACCATTTGTAATCAACCCTGACTTTACCAAGGATTTCTTCGTCTTCTCATTTGCATCAGAACATACTATTGCTGCAATATTTCTACAAAAGAACATGATGGGACAAGAACAGCCCATAGATTTCTTTAGCAAGGCACTAAGAGATTCCCCTCTGAAATATAATATTATGGAGAAACAAGCCTTTTCCTTAATCAAAGCCTTAAAGGATTTCAGAGTTTACATCTTGCATTCACATGCCATTACCTTTGTTCCACATACAGTTGTCAAAAACATACTGAATCAAGACCCTAATGGTAAAAGGGGTAAGTGGATTGTTTTCATCTTAGAATATGATCTATAAATCAGACCCACTATACTGATAAAGAGCAAGGACTTTCCAAACTCATGGCTGAATCAAAATTTCAAGCACTAGACATAAACATGATACATTCATTGGATGAACAAGAGGAACTGGAAACTCCACCCATTAAAGAAGAATTTCTGAACTCACTCTCGTATGTTGATATATTGTATGTGCCTTTTCATCTAAATTCTCATCCTTCTTTGTCCAAAACCAAAGCTAGATTCTTGAAACTAAAGGCTGTAAATTTCTGCATTCTAGATAGAGCTTTGTATTAGAAAATTTTGGTTGGTATCTTGCTTAAATTTTTGCTTGAAGTTGATGCAAATAGAATCATGCATGAGTTTCATGAAGGAGAGTGTGAAGGTCATCTTTACTAGAAAACCACTGCCAACAAAATCCTTAGAGCTGGTTTTTATAGGCACACTTTTTTCCCTGATATCCACAAGCTAGTAATGACTTGCCATAAACGCCAAATCTTTGACGGAAAGAGAAAACTATTGCCTTTACCTTTGCATCCTATCAGTGTTGAAACTCCTTTTCAATAGTGGGGTTTAGATTTCATTGGCGAAATTCACCCTGCTTCATATTCCCAACACAAGTGGATCCTCACTGCAACTGACTATTTCACCAAATGGATAGAAGCCATCCCTACAAGGAATGCCACTGACTTAGTAATCATCAAGTTCCTTGAAACCAACATTTTGTCTAGATTTGGTTGTCCTAAAAACATCATCATTGATAATGTTTTTGCATTTAAGCCCAAGAGAATGGTGGACTTTTGCTACAAGTATCACAGCACACTAGGGCATTCTATAGCTTATTACCCTCAAGGTAATGGGCTGGCTAAGTCCTCTAACAAAATTTTGGTGAACATCATCAAGAAGTTGTTGGAGGAGAACAAAAATTCATGGCATAGAAAACTAGTGCATGCACTATGGGCTGGCAGATTAACAAGCAATAAATCAATTAACATGTCTCCATATCAACTAGTGTATGGCATGGATGTAGTTTTCCCAACATCCTTGGGAGTTCCAGTGATGAAACTCCTACAAGAGGTACAATCAAAGGAGAATGATATACAAAGGACGTTGAACCAAACCATTCATTTGCAGCAATAAAGGGAAGAAGTTTACAACATAACACAAGCAGTGCAAGAGAACATCAAGAATATCTTTGACAGAAGGACCAAGGAAAATGATTTCCAGATTGGAGACAAATTGCTGAAGTGGTATTCAAGAAGAGAGGACTAAGGAAAGCATGGCAAATTTGAAAATTTATGGAAGGGTCCTTACATCATCCATTTAGTTAGAGGTAATAATGCATTCTTCCTACAAGAGTTGGATGGAACAGAGCTATTTGGAGGTCCTGCCAACGGCAGGATTCTCAAGCACTATTTTTGTTAGAAATTCCTAGTTTGAAGCTTCATTCATTCTACATAACATTTCTTGATGAAAAATCAGAAAAATGAAACACAACAACAAAGAAAAAAAGAAAAGGAGGGTAGGTAAAAAGAAGAGATACAGCCCCATACCAAAAAATAATATGTCTGAAAGTGTGCAAGTTCAAATGCCACTGCTTTGAAGAAAAGAAAGTCTTATTCAGTCATATAGCCTAATCATGATTGAACATGTTTTAAATTTCTGTTGATAAGTTAGTGAAAGAATATTTTCCAAACCATGTAAACTTGGCTTATCAATAGATTAGATTAGGAAAAGATGCTAGTTCCCAAAGCTTAACACTGAACCAAAGAGAAATGAGAGGGATGAGTAACAAATTCCAAATTATTAGCCCTCAAGTTTCTAGTTTCATTTGTACAAAAACAAATTCTGTGTGCATCTTGTCCAAAATGCCACAGCCCATGACAAATCAAATTACTTAACCTTGGTTTGATCATGTTTTCAATTTCATTTTAGTAGATTAGAGAATGAAGATCTGTCAAACTGCTTAACCTTGACAAATAAGTCGAGAAGGTAGAGAATAAAGAGTTCATCAGCCTAATCTGAGATTTTGGAAGTGATAAGGGTAGAAGTAAATAGTTTTTATGCTTTCAAAATAAAATTATGCCAAGGGTTTTCCAATTCAAGTGCACACAAAAGAAGAATAAAATGTTAGGAAAAGTATGATGGGTAGGTAGAACTAGTATTGAAGAAATGATGTTTTTTCAGATTTTAAGATCAAATCTTTGAAGAACAGGAGAAAATCAGCAAGTAAAGGAAGAAAGGTCTACCAAGTACAAGTAAGGTACTAATCTTCAAAACTCAGAGACCTGAACTCTAAGGTTCTGGACACCTCCCAAAAGGACCTACCCTCCCCAAGTGGAGCCACTGTTATTCATCAGTATTTTTCATTATTTGTAGATGACTATAGATTGGTTCTAAGATTTTTGAAAATAACATTCCTTGAAATATTGTGAGTTTCAGAAATCTCACTGCCTTCATTATCCTTATGGAAAATTTTTCACTATTCTATCAGCTTTCAATTCCATGGTCACCCTGTCACTCCTACAAACTCCTTATGGACTTTTTCCTATCATTTTCAGCCTCCTTCCCTGCCTATAACCTCATTGGCCTATTTTTCCCTGTCCATAAACTCCTCTTTCCCTCTAAGGTTTCCTATAGCCTACTCATTCCCATGTTCCCCAGGGTCCTCAAGCATTGATGGTCTCAAAACTATCTCTGTAGGCTCTTTAGATAAATCAAGTACATTGGATTTTGGATCTTCAATACAACATTTTTACAATACTCTGTTTTTCACTTGAAGCCTCCAAGCCAATTTTCAGTCAAGATTAAGTCAAAAAATCCTCCCACTAGGTCAATTAGGGTTTCACATGTTCTAAGGTCATCATTGGTGTTTCAAACACTGTTTTTCTTTGTTATAATTTGGCTCAGATGTAATAGAATGTTGAGACATGGTTATTCAAGAAAAACCTAAAAGTTTCCAAAGAATTATATCTTATCAGTTCAAAGTCTACACATGAGGAAATTGGACAAACTTTGACACTTCTGCAAGAGTGTTGAGAAGGTCTATTAGAAGAAATTACTAAATGGGTAGGTGGTTTGCTCCTGAATGAAGACATCTTGCAACAAGGAAGACAGGAAACACTTGTTCATGTAGATAATTAGGTTTTTTGAGCCTCCTGGTCCAATAGAGTGCCAAACAGTGATCAGTGACATAAATGGCCTGGAGGAGGCACACAAAACCAAGCATGAATAAAGTCTATCAGAATTTATTGATGAGATAGGGAAAAAGGTGAGGTGAACTAGACAGAAATGAATGAACTTGAAAGGGCTATAGAGAACTTAGAAGACAACAATTATGATTGCTGTAAAAAGCACTCCAAACACCTAGGGTTTTGGGAAAGTGGCCATAGAAGGTGAAATGATGAATTGAACTCCATGGTGCAGACAAAAGAGGGTTTTGAAAGTGCTGCTATGAGAAATCCTCCCAAAGGTGTTCAGTGAGCTTTTCATGCCTAAATGAGAAAAAGTATGAGTTCAACTCCATGTTGCAAGCAAAGGAAGGATTTTGAAGATGTCATTGTGTGATCAGATCCCAGACTTGTAAAAAATGAGCTTGCCATGTCTAAATGAGAAATAGATGATTTTGAGCTCCAAGGCAGAAGAAAAAGAGGATTTTGAGGTTGCTTCTGTGTCAAAATAAACTTTTTCAAAGTCTCCAGGATCAAAAGGAAAAACAAATTTCATAACTCTAGCAAACTGCAAGAAAAGGTGAAAAGGTTAAATTGAGTTTCATGGTAGAAATTACACAAGAATTTGAAGGATTTTGTATGTGGCTAAATCACACAGGTGTCAAAATAAACTTTTTATGCCTCAAGGAGCAAAGGGGAAATCCAAGTTAATGTTTTCACTCACCTGCAAGGCAAAAGTCAAAGAATATCAGTGAAAAGGACTTAAAACATTAGAAATGGGTTTTCAAAGGTTTAATTAAAAAACACCAAATGCATAAAAGCTCATCTTGCATTTCAAAAGCCTCATTGTTGCTTTTCACAAGATCAAGAACGTTCAGGAGAAGGAAATTTGTGAGTTTTACAAGTGAAATTGGGAAAATTAAACCGGCATTGCGCGCCTGGAATCGGGTGTTACGCCCTTGGAAGTTTTTTCCTGTGAAAATTACAAAGGCATTGTGTGCCTAGAACTGAGCGTTGCGCACTGGGGAAGGCATTGCTCCCTTACCCGACAGGCCTGATGAAGAAAACCTTTGGTGTTGCGCACCTAGGATTTAGTGTTGCGCTCTCAGACTAAGCGTTGCGCGCTTGGATAGGAAGGGTTCCTAAACCCTATCAACACTCAAATCACCTAAATATTGCTTCAAGTCATTACCAAGGGTTCTCAAGCATTTCTAAGGGGTAAGTACAAGTCATCAACTCATCTCCAAGTATTTTTGTCATCACTTAATTGAAAGAAGTGAAGCCCTAAGAGGAAACCCTAAGGCTTAAACTTGACATCACTGTTTACCATTATTGTCATCTCCTTATAAATACAATCAGTGATAAACAGAGGGGTTACACTATTTAAAGGTTGTCCATTCACCTAAGTTGTCCCTACACCCATTCCATTCATTCAATCAGTCCCTCCACTTGCAAAGGCTGACATTCCATTTCCCTCCTTCATCTCAAATTGACATCAACCCAAAATTGTTTCAAAACAGAGTTTAAACATGTCAGCAGAGAGTTACCATCGATTTTTTAGCCTCTCACTCATTCTCATACACTTATACCCTCACTCACTCATCTCACTCACTTGAAAAGTTGCCTTTTTCATCACCATCCCTTCATCTCATTTCCATTTACAGTCCTAGGGTTTCTCATGGCAGGGTTTAAAAATGTCAGAAGATAGTGGTAGTGGAGGAGAGGCTCAAATTCCAAGTCCAAGGAGGCATGAGCACAAAGGTGGAAATATCAATAGATTTGAAGACCCCAACACAAGGGAGCTAATGGCATCTCCCCTTACTGTTTCATGTTTCAAGCATGTGGGATGCTTTGATTTTTGTGAGAAGATGCAGCA
Organism: Pinus albicaulis; assembly: GCA_034641835.2. Taxonomy (NCBI): domain Eukaryota; kingdom Viridiplantae; phylum Streptophyta; class Pinopsida; order Pinales; family Pinaceae; genus Pinus; species Pinus albicaulis. The sequence goes on from CM076577.1 coordinate 96,177,017, forward strand.
GGTACAAAACCACCCTAAGCTAACCAGACTTTTCATCATTAACTTGCATGAAAAACAAGTTAATCTTGTAGGGGTCACCTTTGTTTTGTCTTCAGATGCTATTACCAATGCTACATGCATACCAAGTGTGGGTGAGAAATGGTTCAAGTAGGCCAACCTAGACATGAGCTACTTTGAACCCTACCTAAATCCTAGGTACAAAGACCATAGAAAATCCATCTTTCCTATCTCACATTTGCTTGATAGATACACACCTATGATGAGGATAATTATGAAGCATTTTACATGTGAAGGAAGATTCTCCTCCATTTACTTCTGTCACATTAGGCTGCTTATGCACTTTACTAGAGTGAGGATGCTGCACATACCCTATTACCTCTACAGAAGCATTGAAAAAATGTCCTATATTGTACAAAAGAGAGACTATCCTCAGCAGATGCAAATCCTCTTCCATCACTCTCTTATTAAAATGGTTGTTATGCACCAACTACAACAGAATGGTATTCCATGGGAGACCTTCATTTCCAATGAGGTGTTCACTTCTACACAGTCCCATCAGTAGCAAGATGTCCCTTCATCTTCTCATCCTCCCATTCCTCCATCCACTCACATTCCTTCACCTCAGGATAATCCTCCTTCATCACCCTCTCACAATCCCTCATCATCATCTCATGGCAATGAGGATTCAAACAATGAGGGAGAAAACAATGAGGCAAATGTCAGTGAGGCAGATGCCAATGAGGAAGAAAGCAGTAAGGGAGATGTAAATGAGAATTCAAACAATGAGAAATAAATTAGTGAAGAAAATAACAGTGAGGGAAGTGAGGCACATATCAGTGAGGCAAGTGGAAATGAGGTAGAAAGTAGTGAGGCAAAGAGTAGTGAGGAAAGATGTCAGTGAGGCAGAAAGCATTGAAGCAGATGGCAGTGATGATGGCAGTCATAATGGCAGTAAAATATATGATACTGAGATGGTCAACATAGAACCTTTTCCTTTGACCTACCAGAGAGGAAATAGGCATGTTTTTTTTTCCCTTAAGAGGCAAGGGGGAATGCCTTCTACATCAACCAAGTAGCTTGACAAAGGTAAGGAAAGGTCATTGATGAAGAAGAAGAAGACAAACATGAGACTGAACAAGAATTTCAACTTATTTACCTTGACAGTGATGATGAAAATGAGTAGAGGATCACTAACATGCAGCTTAAAAGAAAATATGCTCAGATTAAAGATCTGCAAACCAATCTAGGCAGAGCAGGCTATCTATGAGGTCAGAGCTATCAGAGCTCATAAAGAGGCTATAAAAGCCAAGGCTAAGCTAGATGAAGTCTTGGACATTCATAATGACATTGAAGAAGAGGAAAAACAGCTTCCTAGGAGGAGGCTAAGGACAATTGGCTTGAGGAAGGCTCTAGCCAAGGAAAGAGAGCAAGAGGAAGCATTGGGAGAGCAGTTCACTGCAAGTGAGCTGTTTTCTGGAAATAGATCATGAAAGAGAATATTTTTTAGAAATGGAAAATGTGCATTTATAGGATCAGTTAGACAAGACCAAGAGAGACCTTGACCTTTAGAAGGAGATGGCAAGGCATTATGCCTTAAGAAAATAGATTACAAGGGCCAAGCTCAAAAGAGCCCTTACAAATATTCAATCCCTAAAGGAGGAAAAACACAAATAAAAACTTGACATTCTAGCTGATGCATCCCTGCAATCATCCCAAACATGATCAGCAAGACAAATCCAAATTTTGGCACATTTTTGAGTTTTTGGAAATTTTCACTGTTTTGAAGGACCAAGCGCGTAACGCCACTAGTGCTGCGCTCTTTTTTGAGGCACCCATTGGACTAAAACTTGACATTTTTAGGATCCTTAGGCTGGGGACATCACCCTCACAAATGTTCATCTCATTTGGAGCAAAACTGGTGACTCCTCCAAAAGTGCCAAAAATAAGCAAAAAATCAACTTTCTGCCCTATTTTTAGAGTTGGCACTGTGCCCTAATAAGTCTTGGGAGAATGATTTTTTGAGCAGTTAAATGGACTCCAATAAGAAAACTAAAGGCCATTTTGGAAATTATACAGGACCGGCCTTCCAATGAGCTATCATGGAGCTCATTTGGACACCAGGAAGGCCTCCAAATCTCAGTTGCAAAAAGACCAATTTTTCCAAATTTGGCTATGTGCCCTTGAACCTCAGTGTTCCGCCCTTGCTAGTAAGTCAACAAAATCCACTTGGAGATATTTTGAAAGTTATTGAGAGGCCTCAAAGTCAATGTTTTTCCAAAATTAGTTGAGGAGTTATTTTTGCATTTATTAAGCTAGGATATTTGATCCTTGGGCCTTGCATGGTCTCATAGGAAAAATTGGAATTTATGAGTAGTTAATGACATTTTGAAGCCCTAGCTAGGGTTTTAGTTCTCCTTTCTTAGTTAAATATTGCATGGAGGCCTCATTGTAGTTATTGGTTGATTTTTGAGTTGAGCATAGACTCTAAGTTTTCATGAATTTTGGCTTTGGAGCCTTGTAAATCTCTTGGATTGAATATCCATGGAACCAGCACATTCCTATGATTCATGAGATTTGTTAGATTGTGATGTTATTCCACTCTTGTCAATGTTTTCCTTTTTTTACATTATGTTCATGGTTTCTCTGATAATAGGACAGAAATTTTAGAGTTGGATATGTTATTTTGGCACCCTACTTCTGTCTGCATCCTTTTATCTCTATGTTTTCTTCTTTGAAGTTTAATTAAAGAATCCTTAAATGCTCTTTAGTTTCACTGAAATGTTATCTTACGAGTTCTCTTTGTCTGAAAGTAATATTTATAGAATTCTTCACTACTCTCTAGGATTACTTGATTGTTGTTTTGAGGTTTGTCTAGCAAAGTCTAGTTGAAGAATTCTTAACTGCTCTTCGGTTTTACTATGCTATCATCATGAAATATTTTCTTGTTCTAAGTATGTTGAAGGATCCTTGACTTCCCTTTAAACCTACTGAATTCACAACTTCATGTTCATTTTACACTCACTAAACCTATTTAGATCCATTTGGATCTGTTAACTTGCCCTCTGAAACACCCTTGACCTATTGTTGTACTTTTCAAGACCTTTTGCAGACTCCATAGCCCAATGGTCTGAATCTCTCTCACTCTATATGTTCTACTTGAAAACCTACCCAACCAAGAAAACAAAACAAACAAACCCTAATCATTATAATTAGCCTAAAATCAAAACCCTAAAATCAATCAAGTTTACATCTTTTACACAAATATAGAGAGAGCCCTCTCTGAGTCCAGGAAGGCTAGGTCCTAGGACTCCAAATATTGGTTTGATGTTACCCTTGTACATTTTTTCTTGCCAATCTGACAAATTACGGGGACCTAACAGGTGTCTTTAGATCTGTTTGACTACACAGTCTGACTTGCACACTAGAAAATCTAACCAAAAACCCTAGGTTAATTATCACCAGTTAATCATCTGCGCGTGCACAGAAAGAAGATCCACAATTCATTTAAATTTTCTAACAATTTGATATTCAGCCCTTACAGAACTAGATCTATGCAATTACATTCATTTCAATAGTAAAATAGGTATGCAACTGATCCAATCACTGATAATATAACTCATAAGAATGAAACATAAATCATATGTTGAAACATATCATAGAAACAGATTAGAAATGAATTTAGTACTTAGAGTTACCCAAACAATACTTTATTCATCAACAGTTCATAAAAACCCTTACAATCCTTTAGATCTACCCGTGCACACAGCCAGCGGGGTCTGCACACAGTCGGACTAAGGTCTCCATGCACACAGCCAGCAGGAGCTTGTTAGACACAGACGCTTACATAGATTCACTTTAGAACTCTATCATTCATCAACATACATCACAACTATCAAAAATTTTCTTATCCGACTCAATCTAGACTTCTAATTATACCTTATCCTGCGCTCATCCTAAGGTCCACAAACTGTGGTTTGAGACTCCTAGGTTTACCCTTTCACCCATTAAAACTCATGAATGGACTTTGAACCACCCCGAATCCCCTTGACTGTGCATTTCTTAGTAAGCATGGCTCAAAACTACAAAAAATACTATTATTTATTCCAAAAATGCGGTCCTAAGGGACCCTGCTCCAACATGCAATAAACACATTGAGTCAGCTCATGACTGGACCCCTTCATGTCCATTTGATAGCAGCCAAGAATGTATCGAGATACTTACATGGATCAATCACATTTGGTTTGAGATATTTTACATAAGATATCCAACTTCATGGATTCACTGATGTTGACTTGGCAGGTAATGTCATTGATAGAAAGAGTACATATTGATGTTGTTTCAACCTTGGTTCTTCCATGATATCCTAGATGAGAAGGAAACAGAAGTTAGTAGCGTTGAGAACCATGGAAGTAGAGTACATTTCTGCTAGCACAACAAACTGTGAGTTGTGTGGTTAAGGAAGCTATTTAGCGAGCTCCTTGGTCAAGTGTTGGATACGACAGCGATATATTGTGATAATAAGTGTGGGATTCGTTCGGCAGAGAATCTTGTATTCCATGGAAATTCCAAGTATATTGAGCTTTGATATCACTTCATCTGTGACATGGGATAGATAGGAGTTTTTAAACTCCAACACAATGCGAAAAATTATTAGACTGCAGATATTCTTACCAATGCATTACCGAAAGGGAAGTTCTTATTTATCAGAGAAAAACTTGGACTAATTTATGTATCCCCTCTGGATAAGGGGAAGTGTTGATCGAGAACACTGAGAAAAATCTTCCTAGCCTTTTTGAGCTCTTAGGGTGAGGAATTGAGGTGAAGGGCTCCGGGGGTTGAGGGAACTCTGGACAATAGGGTCGAAGATGTTTTTCCCATGTTTTTCACCCATGGGATGTGTGTGATCCTTTTCCATTTTGACAAGTCGAGTATCTCCACCACCATTGGTCGTTGAAGGGTATAACCCAGTTGGCATCATACCCACAAGCAGGGCTTGTTGGGTTTGTCCCTCCCCATTTGGCTAATGGGATGAAGAGGCTTGGTGTCATGTGATCCTTACCTCTTGGTAAGTCAGGTATCTTGTCCAAGCTGGATTTTGATGCAGGTATTCTACCACTTGACTGATGAGATTCATTAATGGGAAGATCAATAGGTGACAAGATTGGGTTGAGACTTGCTCCCCTTTTATGATTTTGGGTTGAGGGTGAGCTCCCCGATGAGATTCTAGGGTTGGAGATATGCTCCCCTATATGAAGAGATATCATGTTGCTAGATGTGGGTTGAATCCATTTCTCCCCAATTTTTATTCTTCTTAGATTCAAGAAATTTTCAGCTTATGGAGTTGAGCCATGATAACACTATGATGTAGAGATCTTCAAGCAGATATTGCAAAGTGGAATTATTCCTAGTTGAGAGGGAGTGTTAATTTTTTCAACTAGAGTAAAACTCCAAATTAGTTAACTCACGTGATTAAAATAATAAGTTAATTAGATTCCTCTTTTCAAGAGGATCAAAATTGACCTATAGATTGTTATAAATGGTTAAGCGGAAGTTAAGTTATGGATTATTTTATTATTTTATGAGTTGGTTAAATGCATGGTATCTGCTCAAAGGCCCAAGCGGTCCCTCATTAAGTTATAAATAGAAGCAACCTCAAGTTCATTTGCACACATTCGCTCATCAGATCTTCTTCATGTTGCTTTTATTTATTGGTCATATTTGTTTTTTTCTAGCTCACACAGGTACATCGCAAGAGGCTCGCGTAGTGGATTGGGATCATAGACAGAGGCACATTTCATATCTGGGTATTTTGGATCTGGGCCGCAGGTAGGAGAACTTGAGGTAGAATATTTTTTGGGCTTGGGCTGGAGGCTAATATTTTTTTGGTTGTGGATCAGCTGGCATAGCTTTGGGTAGAAAAGCTTCATGTCGTGGCCAAGTCTCTAGGTCAAACATAGGCATAGAATTCCCTGGTCGCAGCTCAAAGCTAGTTCAACTGCTGGCCAAGCATGTCAAGGTCGTGACTCTAAGCATTATAGGGAAAATCAGATTTGGTATTATGTCAGTTGCTCATGCAATATCATCATTCATTCATCATGCAATCACATAAGTGTCAGATCAATTATTGACAGTATTTTATACTCATATCTAGATCGGGGTAGCTAATATCACTTGGTATTAGTGATCAATTGATTTTGTGTTTTGCTTATCTATAGATCAGATCATATTATTATCTATTATATTATTGTACTAGGCTCATTGTACTCTCTGCTGAAATATTTTGAAGACAATATATAGAAGAAGAATATTTGAAAGGGTTTCCCCCATAGTGGGGTTTTTCCTTGGTCTTGGACCAATTTCTGTGTCTCATGGTTTTTATATTGTATTCTTTATCTTTGCATGCATTATTCTATCTTCAGTTATAGTTTATGCTTTACTTATATTGCATCTATCTAAATGTATTGCTAATGAAAAATATGATTTGGACTTAAGTAACTAATACAACATAGAGAAATATTGAAAATTTAACAGATTGAATAATGTCAATCATTAGAGAATTTTTTGTTGCAAATTCAGCAAGAAAATATCAGTTTGACTTTGCCTTGGTCAAACTAGAGAGAATTCGAATTTATATTTCAGCAGAAATCTTGGAGGTAGTTAACTAAGATGACATGGAATTTTCCACTCAGATAACTCCATTAATTCGAGTTGGAGAAGCTTTATTTTAGTACAGCATGATTGATTGCTACTTTCTAGCAATCTATTTCAGTTAAATTGAGTTATTTTCAGTTAAAATAGTTCCAACTGTTAGAGGAACTAGTGGAAGTTCTAGTAGTGGGTTGTGACTTCAGTCACAACTCAGTGATCATTTAGTTAACTGATCAATCATCCTAAAATAATTGATGCATGCAAAGAACACGAGTTACCCAGTTGAGATAGAGGTTCAAGGGCAATGTACTATCAGTTGTAGACTATTCCAAGTTGTATAGGTGGTGCATGCATTCATAAGCTGAGCCTAGATGGATTTCGAAATTACAATTGAGGAATTTCCTAATTAATAGGGGCCTAATTCCTCAAGGAAAAACACAAGGAAATACGAGCTTGGAAGGCTTGAAAATTGGCTAAGTGTTGGCCAAAGTCAGTCAATTAGGCAGAGGGATAGACTATATAGTTGGAGGTTGCGCTCAGGCTTGAGCAAGCATTTTATTTCATCTCCATTATTTGATTAATATTATACAGATAGGAAGGGGTTTTCAACAGTTGCTTTCTCATAGATAAATATCTATGTATGTGTGATAAATTTTCATGCATGTTTATGATTTGTGTTCTCGATCATGAATTAACTTTCGCAATTGAGTAGAGTAGATTTGAGTCTTGTCTTTTAGTAAATAACATGAGCAGTTCCAGATCTACACATAATTTCTACATGTTATCATATCACGATTCACAGTAGAGAAGAGATTTTGAAGTTGTTATTGTAGGGGGATTGAATTTGCAGGATCCATTCTTCAGAGTTAGAAGGATCGAATTCTATGGACTAAGACTCAAGTATTCCCTTGAGGGAACCACGAATTATGTTGCTTGGAAAGACCACATGGAGGTAGTTTTAGAAGATAATTGGTTGAAGGAAATTTCTAATATCGATATCCTGAAACTGACATGAGTTGATACTCAAAATCTAGCAAAATGGAAGAAGTGTGTAGACAAGGTGAGGAGGATCATATTGGAGGAAGTATGAGACCATATTGTCTCAAATATACATAGGAAATATAATTTTTATGAAATGTGGCAAGCATTGACAGAGTTGTTGCAAAACAATAGTGACCACAGGAAGCTAGCACTCAAGGACAAGCTTCGAAATATCAGGATGCAGAAAAGTGACACCATCCCGCAATACTTGAGTAGGTTCACACATTGTCGTGATGAACTTGATAGTGTTGGCATTACTATTGTAGAGGATGATGTGGTAAGCCTATCACTTCTAGGCATTCCCAATATTTTCCACAACTACCAAGATTCGGTGAATAGGAGGGAGAAAATACCAAATTGGGAATGCTTGTGGTCTAATTTGGTATAGGAGGAAATAAGGTGGAATACCAGAGACAAGACTTCATCCAAGTGTGAGGATGAAGAAATTTGTGCCTCGGTTGGAAAGGAAAATAAGGGGAAAGGGAAGAAATCCCAATCCAAAGGGGATTCCAATCAACGGGGAAAGAAGAAAGACTTGTCAAAAATCATGTGCTTTCACTGTCATGAACTTGAGCACTATGCCATAAAGTGTCCACACAAAAATTTGAACAGGAATACCTCAGGAGGAGCGACAGGTGAAGCTTTGGATTCACAATTTGAGTTGGAATTCACCCTCATTGCATGCATAGCAAGCATAGAGATGGGGACCATGTGGTATCTGGATAGTGGTGCCTCGTTCCACATGACGGGGAACAAATAATTTTTCAGTGACTTGGAGGAGAAATATATCCAGATGCACATCAAGATGGGATATGATGGAAGGTATAGTGTGATTGGTATTGGTACAGTCACCTTTCAGAGGGAGTCAGACTGCCCTCTGAAGCTCAAGGATGTGATGTTTGTATTGGGTATAAAGAAGAATATAATCTCCCTTGTGGTGTTGGAAGACAGTGGTTACGATGTGATCTTCAGCAAAGGGAAAGCATTCCTAAGACACCTCAGCATGGGAAAAGTGAATCATATCAGGGTTTGTGTTAAGAAACTTTACAAGATGGATGTGGAAGATTGTGTTGCATCTAGCACAAAGGCAAAGAATGTGCAGATCCGAGATGTCTGCGAAATTTTCCATGGAATACTTGGCCATTTTCATCATGGAAATTTGAATATTATGCATCATATTTCCATAGGCCTCCATAAAGGAGCACTAGAGTAGCAAGATACATTCAAAGGGTGAACCTTGGGGAAGTACACAAAATCCGCTTTCCATGATCGAGACAACAAGGCACATGTAGTCCTTGGAAGGATCCACTTTGATGTCTATGGAAATTTCTTGATAGCCTCCACTACCAAGCACATGTATTATGCTATATTCGTAGATGATTTCTCACCGAAGTGTTGGATCTACTTCATACAGAAGAAATTCTAGTCATTCTCCAAGTTTTTTGAATTCAAAGCACCTGTTGAGAAAGAAAATGACAAGAAGGTGAAGGCTCTTAGGAGCAATAATGGAGGTGATTATGTGTTGAATGATTTTAAAAAATTTTGTGCAAAGGAAGGCATTCTATGAGATTTGAAAACAACCCAAAACCCATGGCAGAATGGGGCAGCTGAGAGGAAGAACATAAGTTATGTGGGAGAAGCAAGGGCGATGTTGCATGACCAAGGCCTACCACTACACTTATGGGATGAAGCATGGAACACAATAGTCTATTTGTAGAACATGAGTCCTCATCATATTCTTGGTATGACTACAATAGAGGATTTTTTTTCGAGGAAGAGGTTGGATGTGTCACACTTCAAGATTTTTGGAGCATCAATATACAACCATATATCCAAATAATCAAGGAAGAAATTAGAGCCGATAACAAAGTTGGGGATATTTTTTGGGTACACGGAAACTCCTCACAACTACCATGTGTACTTTCCATCCCTCAGAATGATAGTTGTGTGAATGGATGTGAAGTTAGATGAGGAGAAGGTAATGAGATGTTCCCTTGAGAGGGAGATTCAGTTATAGTTTGATCAAGATATTTTGGCTCCAAAGGAAGAAGCTCGGGAAGCTATGGAGAAACCACAAGAAAAGGAGCAGAGAGTGGATACAACCACTCAAGAAAATACATCCATAGAAGGAAGGAAACGAACTAGGGAAGTTGACATATTACTTCATGATCCTAGAGAAATTGTGGGAGCACCCACTTCATAGCGCAAGCAGAGGGGGTCACCAGATCGGTACACTGGCTACATGGATCTGTTGAATGAGCTTGTAGATAATAAGTCATCCTAATTAGAGGAAGCAGTAAAGAAAACCGTATGGGTTGATGCTATGGTGGAGGAATATGATTCCATTGTCAAAAACAGTGTTTGGGTAATGGTCCCAAGTCCAACAGATAAATCAGTGGTAGGTTCAAGATGGCTTTACAAGATAAATCATGCATCAGAAGGAAGCATATAGAAATACAAGGCAAAATTTTTGGCCAAGGGGTTATCTCAAGTTGAGGGAATTGACTATGAGGATACCTTTGCTCCAGTAGCAATGTACTCATCCATCAGATTAATTCTAGCTATGGTTACACAGATGGGGTGGAAGATTCACCAGATGGATGTGAAGACAACATTCTGCAATGGAGTTACTAAGGAGGAGGGGTAAATTAAGCAACCATAAGGTTTTGAGACCTTTGCATAGTGTCACATGTGTTCAGACTCAAGCGAGAATTGTATGGACTCAAGCAAGCACCCCATGCTTGGTACACTAGGATCGACAACTATCTCACCAGGTTGGGCTTCACCAAAATTGAAGTAGATGCAAACATTTATCATATTATGGTAGAATGTAAATTATTAATTATTGTGTTATATGTCAATGATTTAATTTTAACCGGTGATGAGAAGATGATCAGATCTCTCAAGAGAATTTGAAATGAAGTACATGGGACTCATGCACTACTTTCTCGGGTTTGGAAGTATGGAAATTATATGAGGAACTGTTTGTCTCTCAAGGAAAGTATGACAATAAGCTACTAAAGTAGTTCCATGTGGAGAGTATAACACCCATGGAGACTCCTCTAGCAGGGAATTACAGGAAATTGTAGAAAGAGGATGTCACATCAGGTGAGGAGGTGGAAGCTACCATCTATCGGTAGCTTGTGGGTTCACTTATGTATTTGGTGAACACATGACCATATATGTGTTATGTAGTAAACCAGCTTAGTCAAGATATAGTTAGGTCAACCAAACTATATTGGAAGGAAACAAAGCATGTGTTGCAGTAACTCAGAAGCACCACCCAGTTTGGACTATGGTACATACGGACAGAGGGAGTGAAGCTTCAAGGCTTCATAGATGTAGATTGGGTCGGGATTCCATCAGATCGGAAGAGTACATTAGGAGTAATTTTTAGTGTTGGGTCCGCAACATTTTCCTGGTAAATCAGGAAACAAAGATAAGTGGAACTCAGTTCAGCTGTAATGTTCCCAAATTTTAGCCTCAAGCTAAAAGGAACATTATAGTTTGCATATTTTCATTTTGTTGAATAAAATGGGTAAGGAGACACCTTAACCCCTTAGATGGAGAAATAACACTCCTTGTGTGAAAGGAGGAATAATAAAGTAGCTGATTTGAGCACCACATGGTGTGAATAGGATTGGATCATGCTTGATCTAGTCATTTTGACTAAGTCAACTAAAACTATCTAGATACATTGAACCTTCTTGGACAGCACAGTTTTAGTGGAGGCTCCACTTGCTTGAGCTAGGTGGCAAGTTTGAATGGGACCCACGGTGAGAGGAGTTCATTTTCTTTATAAGGAGGAGATGGCAACCCATTTTCATTATGCATTAGCTTATTATTTTCATTGGGTCTACAAAGACTTGCATCCCCGGGCTATTTAGCAGGGTTGTAGTGTTCTTGAACCCAAGGGTGTTCCTAGTCAGGAATCCCTACCTCATCCTCAAGGAAGGAGAGGTTTGAGCTACATTTCCTCATTCCAGCATTTGGCCAAGCTTAATCCTTCAGCTACAGCGTTATTTTGTTGGGCAGAAAACATTGAGTTGTTGGGTGTAGCAGAAGAGGAACTCAAAGTCATTCCTTGGCTTGTTCTTTAGTGGAGATCATGTATATTCTTTGGAGGAGTAGAAAATGAGACTCTCGGGCATCATTTCAGATCTTTCGCACCAGGCCAATCATTCACCATCTCTCACAGCGCAGTCTACGGCAGAAAAATCGTTATTTATGTAGGCAGTTGCTGGGAGGGACATTGGAGCTTGTCAGGAGGAGTGTTTTTGAGTGAAAGGGATCATCCCTTTGCTTGAGAACATTATCAGAGGAGGGCATGAGTATTTCAGATCTGCCATAGCCTCATTCTTATTTTGATTCAGTTGCAGTGACAAGTTATTTTTCACATTGTACATTTTCCGACATTTCTAGAAATCTCTCCTAGATTGGCTAGAAATCTTGTATTGGAGCCCATTATTCTATTAATTTATATAGTTCAGCCATATTTCATGTATATGAATCTACAACAGCAGCTACTCTAATATAGGCAGCGGTGTCACTGCTCTCCGGCATTTTATGCAGTTGCAGCAACTTTTGTATTTCATGTGTTGATCATTGGAGATTGATTCCGGTAGCTTGAGTGGATTTTCCCTCAAGATATTTCTATATATTGTAGCTGATATATTAATAAACATGATGGTTGTATTATATTACATTTATTGATATGTACATATTTTAAGAGTTTTATGATTGTGTTCATGTACTGTTGTAAGCTCTCTCTTTGAGCATTCTTGAAGGGACCTAGTTTGGGAAGATCTAAATAACCCCTCTAGGCTTATTTCTTTGGGCTCAAATTCCAAAAGAGAAGTTTTTTATGTATTAACAAAGGGATCCAAGACCCCTTTCAGCTTATTTTTACACTACCTTCCTTATACAGCGTCCTAGAGGACCATATTGCAGAAATTCCTAAAAAGGAACATTACAGTGGTATCAGAGCATCAATCTTGGCTTATCCTATGCAACCCAAGATAATATGCCATTAGAAGGAGAAGCTCCTCATTTAGAAGAGGATATGTACTAAGAAAACAAGAAAAGAGGAATGACAGAAGAGGAGGTCTCCCCTCTTCTTTTCCAGACCATGGAGGGTATCATTGAAGATCTTGAGGAGATAGAAAGGGGAAACTGGAAAGGCTTTCTGAGAGGGTTTATGGATGAATCCAGCCCTAGTTGTGACCACGTTGGGTGTGAGCATTAAGCCACACATGTAGATCCACAGCGCAGTCCATTGCCCACTTGCATTTCCGGGAGGATGGAGGAAGGAGATGAGGCCATTGGAGCAGCAACGCTGGAATTCAAAGGTATGGCTCATGATTGTTGGTTTGAAAATTTTGTTTCATATTTTCATGCAAATGTATATGATGAATTCACTAAGGGTTTGGTGAATGAGTTTGATGGAATTCAATGTGAATCATCCTATATCATAACTTCAAAGACTTTGCATGCATTGGGTGGAACCATAAAACCAACTCCATTCCTTACTTCCGAAGGGGATGAAAACATGTATGATGGCTTTCCAAGGGCAAGATCCCCATTGTATGAAGGGCCCTCTTCCATTTGTGAAGTCATGGAGGTACTTCCTTCAAGAGATGACCAAGAGCTAGGGTCTCTCCTTGATGATGAGGTAATCTCAATTTTTGATGGGGAGGATGAGCATAAGAGATCTAACAGCACTGTCCCACTGGGAGGAGATCCATCACCACATGGAGGTGAGAGGGAAGCCATTGCTTCCATTTGAGGAGCCCTTGTGTATTTACAAGGAGTTCCAAGAATTTTAACATGTGGGAACCATGGCACAATTCCGAAGTCATATGTAGCAGTCATTGGGGATTGTGATGTGGATAAGGAAGAGAAGGATCAGCATCAAGGGTTGATACACCCTTATCTATTCCAAAAGGTCTTTGCACAAGAGACGAAGACTGTACAGTGCAGTAAAGAGAGGGAAAAACCAATCCTCTTATACATATAGTCCACTTCTGAACCTGATGCCTCACTATATGGAGGCATTCCACCTAGAAGGCCCCCTGATCTAGAATTGATGAGGGGCATCTTGTCATTCGATTCACCACTCTTGGATTTCGGAGAGGTGAAGACATGGGAGAAGTCCAGCACAGTGTAGAGAGTTTTGGGTAAACCCAAGGAGGAGGGAGACACCCTCTCATTTTCAGTATCACCCCCTCTCATCAGTTATATTGCGCTGATAGAGTTTGCTGCAGGGATGGAGGATTGCATCTTCATGATGCAGGATGACTGCTCCATAGATTTGATAGGGAAGAGGATACTTCCTTTGAGGGAGGACTCTTTCATATATAGGAGTGGATGGAGGCCACTCATGCTTATCTTGACCCAGCTTGGGAGATTCCTTATGGATGACAGCTTCTCATGGGAGGCCAACTTCCAAAGGACACCATCACTATTTGAGCATGAGCAGTTGCATGATGAGCATGGCATCATTTTGGAGGATGACTTTGGCATGGGGGATTTCAAGGTAGAAGGCAGCATTGTGAGGGGAGCATCACATTGCAGATTACCAGCGTTGTCTATGAGGGGGATTGATCTGTGTTGGAGGTCTCAACTCTTGGTAGAGTACTCCCAAGATCTAGATGCATGCATGATTTTGGATGACCCAGAGGGAGATGACAGATACATAGTGGATGATATGGTCATCTATCATTATGGTAGGATCTTCTTGACTAGGGCTTCTAGTCTCAAGGAGAGATTATTGCATGCACCACAGGAGGACTTCCTAGCTATACACTTGGATGCATACTTTGCTTCGCTATAGGAGTTCACTTGGGAGGGCATTCAGCATATGGATAGATGCATAGCTGATCAGGAGATCAAGTCCCTTGTAAAAAAATGCTCAAAAATGAAGTTTCTCAGAATTGGTTCAAATTAGATCGACTGGAAAGAGCTCGGAAAAAAGATCCTGTAGACGCGAACGGCACTGAAAACCGACGCCGTATGAAGAAGATATTCAGCTTTGAAGTTCGCCAATTTCAATTAAAAAATGGCCAAAGTTGACTTTATAATAAATATTTTTTATTAAAAAAAGAATATTCTAACGAATATTCCATGGAATATTCCACCAAATATTTTACAGAATATTCTGGGCGTAGCCAATTAAAGGGCGCCACGTGGTCAGCCCGGAGGCTGCCACGTGGCCCCAAGCCGGAATGGAATGGGCAATTAAAAATTTGTTGGGCGTGGAGGGATTCGAACATGGGTCGATGGAATAATAGTGGACCTTCTATACCATTGGACCATGTGCATCATTTTTTAATGTATTGGCGTGGAATTTTATTTAACCGTTGAAGTTGTTGGGCGTGTTTAACCGCGTGGGACGTGGTCCCGTGGAGTTAGCGCTCAAAGTGCGGAGTTTATTTAATGTAATGCGTTCGGTGCGGATGCATGGGCTTATCCCTTAGCCCCTCCATTTCGGTGGTCTATTCGGCGGACCCCCAATTTTAGGGCCGTTCCCTATTGTGGCGGAGTTATCTGGCAGTTAGCCAGACTTAGCTGGAGTAAATCTAGGCAAACTTCAGTTAGCCATAACTTTGGCTAGGAAAAGCCTTTTGATACAAAAAATTTTTTGATTCTGGGGTATTGGATCATTCTGGAGCTGTTGGGAGTGTTTTCAGAGCTAGAAGGGCACTCTATCAGAGAATTTACCAGCGTTTTTGATCGTGGAGCCACCAGGGCTAAGGAAAGAAGAGCTGTTTTGGACTATCCTCATCCAATGGAGGTGATTGATTAGTCATTTTATACTGATTTCAGCCTTCTAAATATTAATTTGCAGCTTATTTTTCCCTTTGAGGCTTCTATACAGTTGTATTCACATTTTGAGCATTTAATCAAAAAGGGAAAAGCCTAATTAGAGGCTTTTGGACCCAGCAGAGGTAGCCCAAGAGAGGGGTGAACTGCTTAAACAATTATTTTTTGTCATACTGTATATTTTTGCTGCATTATTTCAGATTCTGCTCCTTTAAACAGTAAATTTTTATAAGTAAATTTTCCCAAGCAGGTTTAAACAGAGAACAAAACTTATTAGTTCATCTTAAAACCACTATACTTCACTTGCAGAATACATAATCTTGCCTATTCACACATTAAATTTGGATTAATGAATACTTTTCACATAAACAAATACTTTCATTGATCGGATCTCAGTGATTACATTTTATTTCTTTAGGCAGAGTCTGTAAGAGGGCCAGGTAGCCTCCAGATTCATCCTTTCTAGTAAAGGTGAAATATCCGGTAAATGCCCCTACAGTCAATCTCTGTATGAGAAATAATTTGTTCTCACAATTTCAGATCAGGTTGGTATCGGAGCTCAAGGTTTTTCTTAAGATTTTGTGAAATTTGTGCAATTAAATTGTATTATTCTGCAAAATTTGATGCTTACTAGGCTGAAATTGCAAAGAGGGAAAGGTCAATTGGTTAGAGAACAAGTTAATCCTCAACCAAGGAGGGCTAGAGTGCCATTACATCCACCTTCCATTTCATCCTCATTAGCCTTAGAATCAGCCACAAACATGTCTTCCAGGGAAGGAGAAGTACATGAGGAAATGGATCCCAAGGAAGAAGAAAGAGTCTTTAGAAAAGCTTTCTTGGACTTGACTGAGATGGTTAGGATCCTATACCAGGAGAGAAATGATAGGATTGTTGGAGAAGGGTCTAGAAACCAAAGAGAAGAAGGAGATTCTTTAGGAGGAAAGAAATACAATGATGAGTCTAATAAAGGGAATGGAGGAAATGGTGATCCACCATCTCCATCATCATCCTCATCCTCCACATCATCCTCTTCAACTTCTGAAAATCAGTCACACAACACAAAAACATCTCTTAAAAATCCTTTGTTAAAGCTTGATGTGAATTTTGAGTTGTCGATGTTCAATGGTGATGTGAATGCAGAAAAATTGGATAATTGGATTAGACAGCTGGAAGTCTATCTAAGGATTCAGAATTTGCATGATGATGACACAAAAATCCAATTAGCCTCTTTGAGAATGGATGGAGCAGCTTTGGTTTGGTGGGAAGCCAAGACTAGAGAGGAGATTAAAAAGCATGGTAAGATAACTCTAACTTGGAATGAGTTTATTACAGCTATTAAGAAACAGTTTTATCCTCTTGCTCATATTCAGAAAGTAATCATGAATTGAAAAAAATTTAGGCAACTTAAGGGTCAAAATGTGCAAGATTATACCCAAGAGTTTAGAAGGAGAGCACTTCTACTTGGAGTAGACTTACAAAGTCAAGACACCTTGTTGAAATATATAGGAGGTTTGCACAGTTACCTTAAACATACTATCCTAATGTTCAATCCTACCAGCTTAGATGAAGTCTGTGTGCAGGCTACACATTTAGAAGCTAGAGGAAAGAATACTTTTGATGAGGGTAGAAACAAGACTTTCAAAGGAAAGAACAAAGAGAAAAACAAAGGAAAAGGCAAGAAAAATGCATCTATCAAACAAGAGGGTGAAAAGGTCATTTTTAAACATTGTTCAAAGAGTGGCCATGAAGACAAAAATTGTTGGAAACTTCATCCTGAAAAAAGAAACCAGTTTAACAAAAACAAGGGAAAGAAGAAAAATGCAGCTACTACAACTACACCACAAGATTTAGGTGATGATTCAGGTGATGAAACAAAAATTACAGCCATGGGTTTGAAAATTTTGAAAGGGAGGGAAATTGAAACTCAAGCAAGTGCTAGTTCTTCAAACTGTCATACACAAGCTCCTAATGAGGAAGAAAGAATGGAACTGTTCCATGTGAGGGTAGTTTCAAAACATACTAAAATTGACACACTATTTGACAGTGGGTCACAAGCTAACCTCATATCTGAAGACTTGGTCAAGCAGCTTAAACTTGGGACCATTCCACATCCGAAGCCTTATTCACTTGAGTGGATATGTAAGGATGCCAACTTGCATGTCTCAAGGAAGTGTATATTGTGCTTTGCAATAACTGCACACTTTATTGACACAGTTGAACTTGATGTGGTGCCGCTTGATATATCTGGTATTGTTTTGGGAAG
The DNA here is from genome assembly GCA_034641835.2 of Pinus albicaulis. Taxonomy (NCBI): domain Eukaryota; kingdom Viridiplantae; phylum Streptophyta; class Pinopsida; order Pinales; family Pinaceae; genus Pinus; species Pinus albicaulis. Next base: position 96,194,790 of record CM076577.1, read on the forward strand.
TCCTTACTTGTTTGAAAGGAAAGCGATCTTCTATCGCCATGAAAACAAATATCATCTTTTAAAAGATGGCAAGGAGTTTATTGTCAGAGCTCATCGCAAAAAGATAAATGTTGCAATGGTAAATGCAGGACAGGTAAAAAGGCTAGTCAATTCAAGAAAGAGTTTTGTACTTCTTATGGTCAAGCCAAAGGTTGATGTGAATCATGAGTCATTTGAAAATTGTGATGCAAAGCTTAAATCTGATTTATATGATGTATTTGATGCACATCATGAGATGTTTCAGGAACCAACAGGTTTGCCTCCTAAAAGGGAGATTCAGCATGAAATCCATTTACATCCAGATTGTCCTCTTCCTAACATAGGCATGTATCACATGTCTATTATGGAGAATGCTGAAATAAAGAAGTAGATTAAAGAGTTGTTGGACAAGGGTTTCATAAGGACAAGAACTTCACCATGTGGGTCACCGATAGTGTTGATTCCGAAGAAAGATGGAACGTGGCATATGTGTGTTGAATTCAGAGCTTTGAACAAAATAACGGTAAAGAATCGTTACCCACTTCCAAGAATAGATGATTTGTTAGATCAGCTGAAAGATGCAAGATATTTCACTAAGTTAGACTTAAGAAGTGGTTATCATCAAGTAAGAATTGAAGAAAGAGACATTTGGAAGACAGATTTTAAAACCAAACAGGGACTCTTTGAGTGGCTTGTGATGCCATTTGGTTTATGCAATGCACCTGCAACTTTCATGCGGGTAATGGATGATGTCTTACGTCCTTTTCTTGATGATTTTGTTATTGTCTACTTAGATGACATCTTGATTTTCAGCAAGAAAATAGAAGATCATGTCATGCATGTCAGTAAAGTACTTGATGTTTTGAAGAAAAATCAGTTATTTCTTAAGATGTCAAAGTGTGAATTTGGAAAGACTTCTTTGGTTTATTTGGGACACATAGTAGGTGGAGGCGCTTTGAGAATTGATCCTTTCAAAGTAGAAGCTATTTTGAATTGGCCTACTCCCAAGTCCATTATAGAGGTAAGAAGTTTTTTGGGAGCAGCTCAATATTGGAGAAAGTTTATTGCTAACTTTTCTGCCATAGCAGCTCCTATGCATGCAGTGACAAGTGTGAAGTCTGCTTTCCAATGGGGAAGTAAGCAAAAAAAAGCTTTCGAATCTTTGAAAGAAAAGATCAGTTCAGCTCCTGTTCTTGCATTACCAGATTTGAGACAGCCATTCGAGATTCAGACATATGCTAGTGATTATGCCATGGGTGCAGTTCTCTTACAACATGGTAAGCCTATCGCTTTTCATTCTGAGACATTTAATGGTGCTGTTGTGAATTATCCTACATATGATAAGGAATTGTATGCATTGGTACAAAGTGTCAAAAAGTGGAAGCACTATTTGATGGGCAAAGAAACAATTGTGCATACCGACCATCAGCCTTTACAGTATTTGCAGTCGCAAAGTAAATTGCAGCAGTCACAACATTTCAGATGGATGGGTTTCCTACAACAATTTCAATTGGTAATAAGGTACAAGAAAGGTATTCATAATAAATTTGTTGATATGCTTTCAAGGCCTATTATTAGTGCTATTATTTTGCTTAAGAATGATTCTATTGTGCATGAAAGCTACATAGAACAGTATGCATCAGATGAAGATTTTAAAGAGGTGTATGCTAACTTGAGTAAAGGGAATCATGTTGAGGAGAATGAATATAATTTGCATAACAATTTGCTGTTTCACTTGGGAAAGTTATGTATACCACAGGGAGAGAGATTAAGCATGATGAGAGAAGCTCATTCTTCTCTTATTGTTGGTCATTTCGGTGTAAGCAAAACGGTGGCACATCTGCAGAGGTATTGTTATTGGCCTCGCATGGTAGATAGTGTTACACGTTTCATTAGAGGTTGTTCATTATGTGCTACAAGCAAGCCTAGCAATAGGAAGCTTGGATTATATACGCCATTGCCGGTACCTTCTAGACCATGGGAAAGTGTTTCTATGGATTTTGTTGGGGGATTACCATTATCTAGAAAGCAACATGATTATCTTTTTGTAGTAGTTGATCGTTTCAGCAAGATGTGTATTATTATGCCATGTAAGAAAACTATAAATGCTAAACAAACTGCTGATTTATATTTTCAACATGTATGGGTTCATTATGGCTTGCCTACTTCTATTGTTAGTGACAGGGATTCCAGATTTGTTGGGAATTTTTGGTCCAATCTATGGAAGATGATGGACACCAAGTTGAAGAAGAGTATTGCTTTCCATCCGCAAACAGATGGCCAAACAGAGGTAGTGAACAGAACCATTGTGCATCTTTTGAGAGGGTATTGCAGCAAGCATCCCAAGCTTTGGGATGAGCATTTTCATTACATTCAGCATGCTTACAACCGGGCCAAGCACTCTTCTACAAATACTTCGCCATTTGAAGCTTGTTTTGGATATTTTCCTAAGTCACCATTAGACTTCATTCTTGAGAAGGATATTTCCATTGATGGGCATAGTGACATTGACAAAGCTCGCATGTTCATTGAAAGAATTCAGCTCATTCATCAGCAAGTTCAAGAACAGCTTGAAAAGAGTCAAGGCAAGTACAAAGAAAGACATGACAAACATAGAATTGATCACAAGTTTCAGGAACGAGATGAGGTATGGTTGCATATAAGTAAGGATAGAATGCAAGGAGAAGGTAAAAAGCTGAAGCCTATTCGTTATGGTCCATTCAAAATCCTTAAACAAGTTGGAAATAATGATTTTCAACTAGATTTTCCTTCATACATGCAAATGTATTCCGTTGTTAATGTGGAGAATTTACGTTTGTATGAACCTCCTCTTATTGATGATTCTGAAAATCATGTTCAGCTACCATCCATAGAAGATTTCTCGCCAGAATTTTTGGATGAGTTGAAAGAAGATGCAATGCTTGACAGAAGGACATGCACTTCAAGGAGGGGAGATGTTGATTATCTAAGGGTTGGTTTAAAAGGCAGTAAACCAAGCAAAGCAAAGTGGATGGAGTTGGAAAGGGTGAGGATGTTGTATCCTCACCTTCTTAACAGGTAATTGAAAGCTTTTGAGGGTCCAAAAGCTTCCCATTTGGGAGGTGTGATCAGGAGATCAAGTCCCTTGTAAAAAAATGCTCAAAAATGAAGTTTCTTAGAATTGATTCAAATTAGATCAACTGGAAAGAGCTCAGAAAAACGATCATGTAGACGTGAACGGCACTGAAAACCGACGCCGTATGAAGAAGATATTCAGCTTTGAAGTTCGCCAATTTCAATTAAAAAATGGCCAAAGTTGACTTTATAAGAAATATTTTTTATTAAAAAAATAATATTCCACAGAATATTCTGCAGAATATTCCGGGCACGGCCAATTAAAGGGTGCCACGTGGCCAGCCCGGAGGCCGCCACGTGGCCCCAAGGCTGAATGGAATGGGCAATTAAAAATTTGTTGCACGCGGAGGGATTTGAACATGGGTCGGCGGAATAATAGTGGACCGTTTATACCGTTGGATCATGTGCATCGTTTGTTAAGGTATTGTTGCGGAATTTTATTTAACCGTTGAAGTTTTTGGGCACGTTTAACCGCGTGGGACGTGGTCCCGTGGAGTTAGCACTCAAAGTGCGGATTTTATTTAATGTAATGCGTTCGGTGCGGACGCATGGGCTTATCCCTTAGCCCCTCCATTTCGGCGGTCTATTAGGCGGACCCCCAATTTTAGGGCCGTTCCCTATTGTGGCGGAGTTATCTGGCAGTTAGCCAGACTTAGCTGGGGTAAATCTAGGCAAACTTCAGTTAGCCATAACTTTGGCTAGGAAAAGCCTTTTGATACGAAATTTTTTTTGATTCTAGGGTATTGGATCATTCTAGAGATGTTGGGAGTGTTTGCAGAGCCATCAGAGCACTCTGTCAGAGAATTTACCAGCGTTTTTGATCGTGGATCCACCAGGGCCTAAGGAAAGAAGAGTTGTTTTGGACTATCCTCATCCAATGGAGGTGATTGATTAGTCATTTTATACTGATTTCAGCCTTCTGAATCTTAATTTGCAGCTTATTTTTCCCTTTGAGGCTTTTATACAGTTGTATTCACATTTTGAGCATTTAATCAAAAAGGGAAAAACCTAATTAGAGGCTTTTGGACCCAGCAGAGGTAGTCCAAGAGAGGGGTGAACTGCTTAAACAATTATTTGCTATCATAATGTATATTTTTGTTGCATTATTTCAGATTCTGCTCCTTTAAACAGTAAATTTTTATAAGTAAACTTTTCCCAAGCAGGTTTAAACAGAGAACAAAACTTATTAGTTCATCTTCAAACCACTATACTTCATTTGCAGAATACATAATCTTGCCTATTCACACATTAAAGTTGGATTAATGAATACTTTTCACATAAACAAATACTTTCATTGATCGGATCTCAGTGATTACATTTTATTTCAGTAGGCAGAGTCTGTAAGAGGGCCATGTAGCCTCCGGATTCATCCTTTCTAGTAAAGGTGAAATATCCGGTAAATGCCCCTACAGTCAATCTCTGTATGAGAAATACTTTGTTCTCAAAATTTCAGATCAATAGCCCGGATGATTTTGGATAGGTTGGCACAATCATTTCCCTACTCATTGGAGGTGAGGGAGAGCATTCAGATGAGCCATTTCAGCTCAAGGTCTCTAGTACATGGTAAAGAAGGTATAATTTCCCATTATGTTTTATACTCCTTTAATTTACATGAGCAGCATATTGTACCAAGGAGGATCATTCCTTCTTGCATTTTTTATAATGTACTTGCAGCTACTTGTAGCATTGATTTTTGCTACCTTAATGGTGGTTTGTGGGGGAAGCCACATACTTCTTGGTGTGCACCATTGACACCAGCTTGTACTTTCATGTTTCCACCTTATGAGATGTTTGTGGCAGAAAAAAAGTGGCTAGCAAAGCACTTGTTATCTATTGTTTTGAGGTAGGCATGGAATGCACTACGTTGTTTCCTCATGTGGAACTATGATTCACTCTCTGGTTGCCATGTGGCAGCTTGTTTTCATTGTATTTTGCTTCCATATATTGTTGATGTTTGTATACTCATGGGAGGCTTTGTTTGGAGAGTGGGCTTGGAGATGAATATTCCCATTGGGAGTATGATTCTCCCCTTTTCACATGTTTTATGTTTTAGGAGAAACAATGGGCACACCATGATTTCCATGACACTACTTTTCTCTTCATATAGGAGGAGCTATTGGGGGGAAATGTGTTGTTGGAGGAGGCACTTCATGGTTGATTCATTTTGTGGGGAGGCTTGGGCCAATTGTGGAGGCCATGACATTTCAGCCCAATATCAGCAACCCCCTCATACTTATCACAAATGGAGGTAGAAACTACTTGGATGGGAAAATCTAAACTCTCCATTCAACCCCAACATATTGCATAGATCTAGGGTTGAGGACTGCTTTGTTGAGCTACTTAGGATGGCTCATTTCATTTGGATGATTGCATGGGTGAAGGAGTCACTCATTGGGAATAAGACTTCCCATGTTTTTCATCACTCCTACCTTGAGGAGGCCATTGAACCACAAGGAGATTTCCACTTGCACCTTCTATTATCTCATGATGTATACTTTGGTTTTACACACTTGGAGGGATACATGGAGGACAGATTTATTGCATACCTTGATGAGCTATGGTGGGGTCTATTGATGAGGAGGCCACAATAAGAGGAGGAGGAATTTTTCTCTACCTTGCAGTTGCTTGAGGACAAGCAACATGTGGGAGGGGAGGACTGTAATGTTCCCAAATTTTAGCCTCAAGCTAAAAGGAACATTATAGTTTGCATATTTTCATTTTGTTGAATAAAATGGATAAGGAGACACCTTAACCCCTTTAAATGGAGAAATAACACTCCTTGTGTGAAAGGAGGAATAGTAAAGCAGTTGATTTGAGCACCACATGGTGTGAATAGGATTGGATCATGCTTGATCTAGTCATTTTGACTAAGTCAACTAAAACTGTCTAGATACATTGAACCTTCTTGGACAGCACAGTTTTAGTAGAGGCTCCATTTGCTTGAGCTAGGTGGCAAGTGTGAATGGGACCCATGGTGAGAGGAGTTCATTTTATTTATAAGGGGGAGATGGCAGCCCATTTTCATTATGCATTGGCTTATTATTTTCGTTGGGTCTGCAAAGACTTCCATCCCCGGGCTATTTAGTAGGGTTGTAGTGTTCTTGAACCCAAGGGTGTTCCTGGTCAGGAATCCCTACCTCATCCTCAAGGAAGGAGAGGGTTTGAGCTAAATTTCCTCATTCTGGCATTTGGCCAAGCTTAATCCTTCAGTTACAGTGTTATTCTGTTGGGCAGAAAATGTTGAGTTGCTGGGTGCAGCAACAGAGGAACTCATAGAGTCATTCCTTGGCTTGTTCTTTAGTGGAGATCCTGTATATTCTTTGGAGGAGCAGCAGAGGAGACTCTCGGGCATCATTTCAAATCTTTGGCACTAGGCCAATCATTCACCATCTCTCACAGTGCATTCTAGGGCAGAAACTGCGTTATTTATGTAGGCAGTTGCTGGGAGGCGATTGGAGCTTGTCAGGAGGAGTGTTTTTGAGTGAAAGGGATCAGCCCTTTGCTTGAGAAAATTATCAGAGGAGGGCATGAGTATTTCAGATCTGCCATAGCCTCATTCTTATTTTGATTCAGTTGCAGTGACAAGTTATTTGTCACATTATACATTTTCCAGCATTTCTAGCAATCTCTCGTAGATTGGCTAGAAATCATGTATTGGAGCCCATTCTTCTATTCTTGGGCATTTATTTATATATTTCAGCCATATTTCATGTATATGCATCTACAGCAGCAGCTGCTCTAATATAGGCAGTGATGTCACTGCTCTCCACATTTTTTGCAGTTGCAGCAACTTTTGTATTTCATGTGTTGATCATTGGAGATTGATTCAGGTAGCTTGAGTGGCTTGTCCCTCAAGATATTTTTGTATATTGTAGCTGATATATTAATAAACATGATGGTTTTATTATATTACATTTATTGATATGTATATATTTTTAGATTTTTATGATTGTGTTCATGTATTGTTGTAAGCTCTCTCTTTGAGCATTCTTTAAGGAACCTAATTTGGGGAGATTTGAATAACTCCTCTAGGATGATTTATTTGGGCTCAAATTCTGGAAGAGATGTGTTTTATGTATTAAAAAATGGATCCAATACCCCTTTCAGCTTATTTTTACACTACCTTCCTTATACAGCATCCTGGAGGACCATATTGCAGAAATTCCTAAAAAGGAACATTACATCAGCAGAAGCAAAATACATGGCTTCTAGTCAAGCAACATGTGAGGTGATCTGGATAAGAAAGTTTCTTGTTGCATTATTTGGTCAGGTGATGGATCCTAATTTTATTTACTGTGATAATCAAATTTGTATCAAACTCTTTGAAAATCTTTTATTTCATGATCAATCCTAGCAGATAGATATCTTGTATCGCCATCTATGGGATTGTGTGCAAAGGTGAATCATGTTGTTGGAATACATTCCTACGATGGAAAAAGATGCATACATTTTGACAAAGGATTTTTCAAAATGCTAATTCGAGTTCCATAGAGGAAAGATCAAGGTAACTGATAAAAACTTTCTTGCTGAGATGGAGTGATGAAAATGAAACAAGAAAATCTCAGTTTGAATTTCCCTTGGTCAAACTAGAGAGAATTCAAAATTATATTTCAACATAAATCTTGGAGGTAGTTAATTGAGGTGACATGGCACTTTTCACTTAGTTAACTCAATTAATTCGAGTTGGAGAAACTTGAGTTCAATACAATATGATTGATTGCTAATTTCTAGCAATTTATTTCAATTAAATTCAGTTGATGTCAGTTAAACTAGTTCCAATTGTTAGAGGAACTAGTAGAATGTCTAGTAGTCGGGTGTGACTTTAGTCACAACTCATTGATCATTTAGTTAACTAATCAATCAGCCTTAAATAATTTATGCATGCAAAGAACTCAAGTTATCCTGTTGAGATAAAGGTTCAAGGGCAGTGTACTATCAACTGTAGATTAGTCCATGTTGTACAAGTGGTGCATGCAGTCAAAGGATGAGCCTAGATGGATTGCAAAATTCCAATTGAGGAATTTCCTAATTAATAGGGGCCTAATTTATCAAGGAACAACACAAGGAAATAAGAGCTTGGAAGGCTTGAAAATTGGCTAAGTGTTGTCCAGAGTCAGTCAGTTAGGAAGGGGGATACACTATACAATTTCTAGTTATGCTCGGGCTTGAGAAAACATTGTATCTCATCTCCATTATTTGATTAATGCAATATAGATAAGAAGGGGTTTTGAGTAGTTGCTTTCCCCTAGATAAATATTTGTGTATGTGTGATAAATATTCGTGCATGTTTATGAATTGTGTTCTCGATCGTGAATTGACTTCCACAATTGAGTAGAGTAGATTTGAGTCTTGTGTTTTAGTAAATTACATGAGCAATTTCAAATCTACACATAATTTCTACAATTTTGAGGTCTATAATGGGCCTCAAAACAAAAATGTACAACCAAAATCAACTTTATAAGAAAAAATAATATTCAAGATGATGATGTCAACCATGGGGGATGATTCACCATTTTTAGAATAAAAAAGTAAAAGGACTAAAAAATAATAAAATAATAAAAATATTTTTTCAACTCGTATTTTAAACTTATCCACCTATGTTTTTCTCAAATTTTGAGTGGGATCACTCTTTGGATGCATAATTTAATTCCTTGTCAAAAAATTACTCACGTTGCATACTTTCAATGGACCCTGCTTTTATCACTGGAAAATTTGACAAGCAAAGATGACATTATTAAATGTCAGGCAAAAGAATTTACAGGGCTGAGGCACATTAGAGAATCTGAAGAATTTAAAAAATCTCTAAGGTCCAGGAGAAAAATCAAATTGTGCACTCAAGACCATAGCAGAATGTGCCTCCACACACATTTTTCTTTGATAGGCACGCCTTTGCACGGCTTTCCCTCAAAAAGCTACGCAGACCTGAGAGTGGCGGAAATCACTTTCCGGGACTGCAAGGCACACTCCAGGAAATTGATCCCGCATTTGAGGCCACTTAAGGACAGCCACCCAAGCCTCCTTAGGACCTCAAGGGAGAACACGATGGAATAATGTGGCACACAATGGAATCAACCTCCTCTCTTGGGTCACTATCCATAAATGTACCAAGAGAGGGAAGGAGAGTTTGAATTCTCCTATAAAAGGCCACCAAGAGATGAACAAATGGAGAACACATTGTTATGTTGGCCAAATTACCCTAAGCAGTCCAGCAGTGTGTGATCCAGGGAAGAGATAGAGGGGATTTAGTTGTTGGCCATCCAACAACTCCAATCCTTCAGAGTAGAGAGAGAGACTTTGCGCCAAGGTAGCTCGGAGGTAAAGACATCCTTGCATCGGGTCCTACAAATCCCTAGTTCTAAGGGCCCCTTGGCAAGTGGGTAAACGTTTCATCCTTTATTCATACTAGCACTCATTGATAAGAGGGGACGTAAGCGCCACTGTTTGGATTACTAAAGTTGTTTAACTCTATTTAGAGTTTTTGATTATGTGTTTTAGTTTAGCTTTTATTTTTTCTCTATGTATGCATGCTATTTTCTTATCTAGTATGTTTTATGTTTTTTCATGTTCACTAACTTTTCGACTCCCTTAATTATCTGCCTGTGACCAGGAACTTAAGAGGAAACAACCAATCCTCTTAAGCAGGTGTGTTTCGGTACACTTGTGCACCAAATACACCTACACAGGATTGGCGACTCCACTAATTTTATTTCCAAGTTTATGTGGTTGTGCCTTTTGTAGAGACCTCTTTCTTTTCTCTAGAGTTTGGCTTGAACAACCCCTTTTCTCTCCTTCTCTACCTATTCACCCTCAGTGAGAGGCTGGAGCTCAGAAGCTCCAAAAACAATTTGCAGGAAAATGGCACGGCTTTTTCATAGACAGATGCGCCCAACCATGCGCGTTCAGCAGTGACCTGCACACAGACTTCACGCCTGTGTGAGTCTTTTACGCACGGAAACCAGAGGCATAAAATTTCTGCTCTTTCCCTTCATTTCCTATTTGTAAAGTGAGTGGCAGCCCATAAGAAATCTTCCAGCACTGTTTGAGGTGTCCCGTGACTTGTTAAAACTCATTCTTAACTTCATTTTAGTAGGTTATGTGTTAGTTTTAAAAAATTAAAGTTTATTTTCGCAAAGTAAACACATAGTTTAAGTAGGGGGCAATTAACTTGCATTCTGAAATAATTTATGTTTTGAAAATTTAGGCACCAAAAAACACATAGGTAATTATCCAAAGTAAGTGGCCCCAGTCCATGCATGCTTAGCTAAATATTTTTCATTTTCCTAGTTTAAAAGTCATTAATTTTAGTTCAATTTTTGGCACTAGGATTTGAGACTAGTATCGAATTATCCTTAGAGAGAAAGTAATCTATGTTGCCTTTGCACCCTTGGGTGATCCTAGGCAAGCATATGAACACTCTTTGCTGATAATTCACCATCTCCCTATAGTTGATCATTTAGGTTAACTAGGGAACATTGTAAGCGGCCCATATCCACACATGTTTTTCTTTTGAGCAAGGAACAACCAAATGTAGTTTAATAGGGGATTTTGAAAATGATCACCACATATCCACATGTTAAAACTATGCGCTTGTTCACCTCTTTCTCACACACATACACACCCTAAGTTAATCAAAGCCACCTAAAACTAACTTAATTAAACTCATTAAACTCTCCCTAGAGGGGCCACAAGAGAATTTATAGTTTAAGTTAGGACCAAGGGGGTAGGCATCCAATAATCTGCCTTGGTTAGTTTACATCTTGAAACATAGAAGTTGAATTTTTAGGGAAATTTTAAATTCGTCTATCCTTCCATGACAAAGAAAACCTGAGTGCCACAAAGACCCGATTCAGAGGGGGTTAAGCTTAGGCCCAGTGTGTTCGGTATTATTTGAGGCTACCTGATCCATCTAATACTCGGTACTGGTATCTGAATTACCAAGAAGCTCAAGACTCTAATGCTCACATGGGATGACGGTACTTAGTGGCCAAAACTAGGGCATCCTTCCCTATAGGTGACGGTGCAAGTAGCACTAGATCCTCTACCCTTACCTTGGTAAATTTTCTTCGGTTGACTGGGGGTGTTTCCAATTCTTTTGGGACATTGTGCCAGCATTCGCAAGATATCTTCTCAAGGCCCAGTTACATTTGAGTGTGTGAGGACAATTAGGTCTTCTAGGATTTGAGTATCATACGCAAAAAGAACAAAAAACCATATTTTTCGATTAACTCGTGACATAGGATTAATCTAAAGGGAAAATTTATCTTTTATTTTCTCTTTGTTTCATGTATACGATCAAATTTTTTCTTTGATTGTAATATTTCTCCTCTCAAATATTTCCAAAACCATACCTAATTGATGCCAGAACGAACCTAACCAGACCTCGTCGATCTAGACATCTTTTGGACCTCCCCCCATTACCGAGAGGGGTTCCAGGTCTTTCGCCATTTAGGCGTCAAATATGAAACATTGCCACCCTTCTTGCTTCATCCTTTATTAGGGCATCATTAGTTAGGAATGCTCGTCGGTCACGCAACGCCACACCGGTGAACACCCCCACAGGGTCACCGCATACCACTCCTCCCACAACCCCTAGGGGACAAAGGAGCGCTCTTGAAGCTAGGTGAACTCACAGCAGGGTAAATCACAGACAAACCCTATACCTAACCAGAATATTGTGTTTTTATAGGGTGAAATGGCTACCAACTCACAATCACCTTTCTTAGCTTCGTTAAATTTACCAAATTTAACCAAGTTAACAAATAACCCCATTGCACACAACCGTACATGGCCAACCATGCCCACGAAGCTCCGTTAGGACATTCCAAAGTTCGAAGGGAAGTAAGCAGAAGACCCCAGAAATCATGTTATGACTTTCCACCTATGGTTTTCGTCGAACAACATCATTGACAATATTATTTGACTGATATTATTTCAACGCACCCTAACCGAAATAGCTGTGAAATGGTATGTGGAGTAACCATCTGCTACACATGGAACCTTTAGCGCCCTCGCTACTGCATTCCTGACCTATTTTTAGTTACCCATCCACCGTGATTCTGGAATGGAATTACTAACCCACTTTAGGCAGACACCTGTCATCCATATTTCGGACCATCTCCACGAATGGTGACGGCGTCGTAGTTTGTGCAAAGCCAAACTCAACGATCGAGTTTTGTTAGACATGTTCCTGAAAACTCTCACCGCAGAGATTTCAAAGGATGTGGCACAAAGAAATCCCATATCCGAAGAGGATGCCATCAGTAAGGCCCAACAGCTCGAGCTGATCTATACGTAGTCAGGATATATTTACAATATCCTGCCTAACGCCCCACACTTGCAAACTTACAAAGAATTTCTAGGCGCGTCAATCTCTGCAGACAGTTTGATTGGTTCATTGACCCAAAATCACCTAAGCAGCAGCGTTCCATACCTCAATTACGCATATGAATCTACCCAGAACATACTGCAACCCAGCTACCAAAGTCATCATGCACCTTCACAAAACATGACTAATAGGGCATCATCGTACCACCATCAGCAGGGAGGTCCATATCCTCCAACTCATGAGACCCAGTACGCAGCTAGACATGCTGATGGAAGAGCTCCCCCCCAACAGCCATTCATAAACTAGGGATAAGGACCGCAATATGCCCAGTCCCCAACACAAAACCCACCCATGCAGAATAATGAAAAAGTGAAATTTTTGCAACCTTCCCAAGCCCAACCACACCAACCATACAACCAGGAGAATCCAAGTTATCCTCTTAACACGGCTAAGAAAAAGGAAAAAACAAGCCTAAAGGAAATCTTGGATAGGGGGGCAACAATCAATAATGCCCTCCGCGATCTCAGGCTGGAGGAAACTCCAGCCAAAATCAAAACCAGGAGCCAAGAAACTCTTAAAGGTAGAACAAGAGGGTGAATCTTCGGACGAACCACTCTTGTTAAATCTGTGGTGAGTACTGCCATTACACTCACCACTACCCCAACCTCCCTAAGTTGAATAAGCTGCAAGCTAATCATGGGCAAGGGGGATCCTCACAGCAAACAACAGGCATGTAGGAGCCTTTCCCCCATCAAGGGACAGTTAGCACTCAGCAACAACAAAAAACTCTCGACGATTCTAGAAAAAACAGCCATTAAATCTACATGACCGGCGAAGAAATGTTTTTTCAGACACGTAACCTAAATTACGACACCCCACCAGACACAAATTCGTCGGGGACTAGTACAAGTGCACTAACAACACCTTTAACCATATCATATATTCCTATTGATCCTTTGCCAAAAATGGCTAAGGGACCAACTAGGCAGGTAGGAAACCATTCCAAAGCGGCCCATAACTATAGCATTGTGGATGATCTAGCTCAATCTCCCACCGCCATGTCAGCTTTGGAGGTATTACAATCATGCCCAAAGCAAATGAAATCCTTACTTTCCACATTAGGCGCCATCAAACTTGCCGATTCGTGCCTAATTGCTTTTGATATAGACAAAGCCACCCCTAGGCTTCCCTCAATGGTCACCTTTCAGATACCGGTGTCGGTTCAAAACATCTCCATTCACCGATGTATCATTAACGAGGGTGCATCCACATGCATCATGTCAAAGAACTTCTAGCAGAAGTTAGGGTCTCCTGAACTAAAGCCATCAGACATCACGTTTAGAGCATACGATGGATGCCCTTCAGCTCTCGTTGACCTCTACCAAAATGTCTCGGTCTGCTTAGCCGGTAAGACAGTCCTTATAGACATATAAGTCTTGGATTCTCAACTATATTACAATATACTCCTTGGCCAGAGTTATATGTATTCCATGTTAGCCATAGCCTCCTCTGTCTTCCGAACTATGATTTTCCCCCATGAGGACTGCATCATTACTGTCGACCAATTGAAACACAATGAAAAGCAACCCCTAATACATATCGATGTCATTTTACCCTATGTAGACACATCTGCCAAGACACTTAAATGGTACCAAGAATATGGCCCGGACCAATTCAAACCGTCGTCCATCCTCGGGTCATTCCTATGAAATCCCCTTGTTATACCTGAGTCACCCCCTGATGTCACAGAGGCCCCGGTGTGCATGATGTCCTCATCAAGCACCGAAGTTAGTCAAGGCACAGAGATGAGCAATAATGACACCGATTCCTCAGCCACGGCAGCCTCTCTAGCCTACGTTGCCTCCCAAACTCCTTTCCTCTTCCCCTCAGCTGGTTTTGTGTCGCAGCAGGTCATGGCCACGATGGTCCTACCAAAATTATCATTTGCAATCCTAGTTTGGTACCTAGTCCCACCTATCATAATGGGAGTCGTGCACATCACCTCAATAGGTTTAATCCCCCTCAATCCTGAGCAGGCCCCAACTATTTAGGAAATTGTCGCAAACATCCCTTCAAAGGAAATTCCCATCGCAAAGTCGATGGTGATGACCAAGAACACCAATAGAAGAGGAAAGAAGGTGGATAATCCCACCATGCAACGGGAATCACCACCTTGCGCCATATGTGATGTAGTAGGCCACCCTACACACATCTGCCCAGAGTTGGATGAATTAAAACCACTCCTTAGCTTTGTGGTAGACATCGCGGCATCAAGTTCCCGTAAAAAGGAACCTGCCACCAAAAATCAAGGCAAGGCAATGCGTACAAATCGCGCATGCTCTATCTGCAGCAATTATGGACACTACACCCATAATTTCCCAAATATCCCACAATATAGGGATGCTTTACACATCATTTAGAAATCCTATCAAGAGGATCCCTCCATCCAGTCAGCTGGAGATGAACCTCGCATCATTCTATACCTGCAAGAGGAATGACAGTCACCTAAAATACTCCCAGCCATTCCCCCTCCCCCTATCGAGCGTTGTGTACTTTTTGATGAACACGATCATTTCATTACCGATTTCCCAGCTCTGGAAATGTTTCAGCGATGGTATCCGGTCCATGTAGTATACCGCACCGACCTAGACACCCAGTATTCATGTCAAATATGCGCTGGAAATCATCATTTACACCATTGTCACTATATCCCTAGATTCCGTGCGGCGCTAGCTAGTATGCGTTCAACTATAGTCCGCCTCTCCGAAGAATATGGTTGTGACTCTTAATCCATGAACAACTCGAAAACTCAAGAAGATGGGACCAGTAAATCCATCCTCTTTCTATCAGCTAAAAAACGACCAAACAAGGAACCCTTAGTCACCCTCAACTGCCCTCTGCAAAGAATACCAACATGTGCATTGTGTAAAACGCCCAATCATGTGGTCGTCACGCCATTGGTACCCAGTCACGCCATCAAGTGAGCAGGACAGGAACCCCATATCTAGGATGTTTTGCCTAGTATGCCAAGGAAATCACCATGAGCATAGTTGTACCTATATCTCACGAGTACGTCCTCTAATAAAGATGATACATCTATTAGAGACAAAACGTCGGGACCTTATCAACCAGAAACCTAGCGACCAACATGAAAGGTAGAACGCCCCCAGGAAATCTACTCCATACCCATGTCTATGTAATGGGCAAGTTGGGAAGGTGTGCCAACCAAGCATGACCTAGGTTCAACCTAGAATAACATGCGGACTATGCAACTTGATCGGCCACAGGGTCAATCAGTGCAAATAACTGAAGCACCTCACAAACATTTTTCACATAATCTCTTCTCTCTCGTAAATACATCTCTCTAACCAAGAGAAGATCACGCACAACTATTTCCGAATTTGTTCACACTTCCATCATACAATAAAATTTTATAACCTCCTGAAGCTTAGAGTGGTAAGAGCAGTGTTAAGTTTACACTCCTCAAGAAAGTGATACATACCCAAGCCAAAAACTTGGAAATGGAAGCAGAAGACCTCCTAATCTACGTCTGATCCCTTCAGATCCACTTCTAGGACGAAGAGTAGTATTTATTCCCACACAATCTACTCAGTTGGCACAATGGTACCATGCACCATTTTCACCGGCCATAACCACAAACCATAAGTGTGCTCGTTGTGTAGTCAATTTAGCGTCCTAAATTGCTAACATAAATTATCAACCAGGGCTAGTAAACTGATGAAGTGTGGTGCACTATATGTACTTAAGTGACCTCTTCCTTACTTCGTTGTATGTGTTTTTTTTTTTTTTTTTTTTGGAATAGAAATGTAATCTACCTCCGAAGTACTCTCATTAAATTAACATGCAACTAAAAATGCTAATTAACTCAACATAATACAACCTAATTGCAAAACAGAAAACGCTAATTAACTCAATATAATACAACAAAATCTTTTCCATCTAATAATGATATTTTGGAAGAGCGTTTTAAGAAAAAGAATAATTGTAAGATAATAAGGATCTTTTAATCTAATTGCAAAATAGAAAATGCTAATTAACTCAATATAATACAACCAAATCTTTTCCATCTAATAATGATATTTTGGAAGAGCGTTTTAAAAAAAAGAATGATTGTAAGATAATGAGGATCTTTTAATCTAATTGCAAAACAGAAAATGCTAATTAACTCAATATAATACGACCAAATTTTTTCCATCTAATAATGATATTTTGGAAGAGCGTTTTAAGAAAAAGAATGATTGTAAGATAATGAGAATCTTTTAATCTAATTGCAAAACAAAAAATGCTAATTAACTCAATATAATACAACCAAATCTTTTCCATCTAATAATAATATTTTGGAAGAGCGTTTTAAGAAAAATAATAATTGTAAGATAATGAGGATCTTTTAATCTAATTGCAAAACAGAAAATGCTAATTAACTCAATATAATACAACCAAATCTTTTCCATCTAATAATGATATTTTGGAAGAGCATTTTAAGAAAAAGAATGATTGTAAGATGATGAGGATCTTTCAGTTAAACAAATAATGCAAGACATGAATTAAAAGCTACTTATCTAGAAAACATATAGAAGCCTCCTTGGATAGCAGAGGTCCTCTGCTACCAATTTGGTGAAGTCTTTCAGCTCCTTCAAGTTGTAATCAAAACAGCATCAAAGAACTGAATTTCTCTATTGAAAATCTCACAAATCTACATCCCATTCCATCTTGAACTTTGTTACAAAATACTTCTATTTTCTCCTACTTCTTCATTAACCATGATAGGAGAAAGCTTCTCCTATTTATACAAAATATGAGGAGTCATCTCATTAATGAGAGTCCATGAATCTCTCCCTCCAACTCTAGAGTTACAATCAAAATAGGAAATGATAAGACACATGTCTTTCTAGAATTTCAACACAACTTAAGAAAGGAGACACATATCCTCTTAGAGTTTCAATACAACAAGGAAGTGAGACACATATCCTCTTAGAGTTTCAATACAACAAGGAAGTGAGACACATGTTCTCATAATCCCATGATCTTCTCCAACCAAATTCGAATTTGGCCTTAGAGTGCCACATAAAGGTCTTCTAGAAGTCTCATTTTTTACCTACACATGTCACAAAACTCACAACACATATATAGATATATGAAACTATGTTAATTTTCTAGTTTCTAATCATAAATTCACTTTAAATACATAAAATAAATAACTTTGGAAAACAAGGATCCTAACCCATATATTTATGAAAAATGGTTACTTGATGTAAGGTTTTAGGTCAGATGGCTATGAAATAAGAGCTAGATGGTTATGACATAATGGAAATATGTATGAATTATGGAAAACACTTTTGAGACTCAACATACCCCCCAACTGAAGTTGTTGCATGTCCTCATGCAACTATTGCAATGATTCATTTGTCCATGAGTTGATCTTTGACTCATATAGATTCATTCCAAACTTTGCTTCTTGATATTTTCTTTTTGGCAAAGTATAATACATTTGATTGCAACATTTTTTTTTTGAATGGTTGGTTATTGTGTGACAACCAATTTTTTTGAGCAATGGTTCTTGTGTAACAATGCTTTATTTTCTTTGTTGCATCAAAGTTCATGAAAACATTTAGAATCAATTACTTCATCAATGAATTGATCATTTGCAAGGCATATAATCTTTTGGATCATGTTGCAACAATAGTTGGTTGGGAAGTATATGTGAAGGGAAATGAAATGAAAATGTGTGATAGTGTATGACATGTGGATATGAAATGATGTCCCTTTCCCCCCCCCCAACTAAAGATATGACAATGTGGAAAAGGGAGTGAGGAATTTTTCCAAAGTTACAATTTTAGCATTCTAATGAATTACACGACTAAAAATTAGAAAACAACATACCTTCACTTACCTTAAATGTGGATGAGTTGTGCATGTGTGGTGGCTGCAAAATTATGATCATATTCTTCTTCAAGTGGCTGAACAAGAGGAGTCATGGATAAAGAGATAAGATGATTTTTTATTGCTTCTACTAAAACTTGTTGAATCTGCTCCAAAATGTTGAAAATAATAGTCTTCATGTCTTCAAAACTCATTGGCATAATTCCTACTATGTGAAAAGATGTTCTGATGTCGAACATAGTAGGAAATTGTTGACTTAGTGGCCATTAATGGATGCCACTAGTCAACACGAGAACTCTCACCATTGATGACAATGAGAGTCAAGATGCCCAAACACATCTTGCTAGGTACGAATGATTTCGCTGATGTCGAGTCACCTAGAAGATCTAACGAACAAGGGACATTATTGTATTCCCATTGTTTGTCAGCATGAGAACTTGCCATTAAGACATGCAAGCCTCAAGGTGTTTTTACAAAGAACTTAGACTCAAAGGACTATGGACTCAATAGTTTGCATTGAAGCAAGGCTTATTTGCGGAATGAAAATGACAAGAAATGGAAGATGAAAATGGAAGATGGCAATGGAAAGTAGAAATGGCAATGGGCAATAAGCATGTGAATGAGCCTCTTGTTTTTATTTGTGGGTTATGAATGGACAAAAGGAAATGGAAAGTGGATGTGAATGTAAATGGAAAATATGAAGTGAAATAAGGTGAATGGTTTATTATGAGGTATAGATGTGATGGAGACAATAGTATCTGAAAGTTGTCAAGTGTTTGGATCTGATTTTACATCAGCATATTTCCTCTTTGTTGCTGATTATCCTCTTATGAAATAAATTGGTCTCTTAGAGAGACACCATTCTCTTGTAGTCATTTGTCCTTCCTCCTGGAACCTGCAAAAAAAAATTAATACTTCTTCTGCAATGGAATGTAAGATTATCAAAGGAGAAAAGTGATCAATCTCTCTAGTTATGATATTTACACACAAAATTAATAATTTGTATTAATGAAACAAGTTCTCAAAGGAAAAATCAAAAGAATTTATACATGTTTTGGAATTAGTGCCTCAAGTTGAATGTTGCTTCTTTTCAACAATTTATTTCATTATTTATCATTTCAAACTCTAATGATGGATTTCTCACTATGTAGATCTTGTTGAGACCTTTCCGAAGATACTTAAGTCATCAAAATCTGATTTTTCATGAGAAAGTTAAGCTGATTTGAACAATGAGGTTTTTCAGCTACTAAAAATCTTGAATAAAAATTTAGTCATTCACCTTTCATCATCAGTCCAAAATTAATCAATACCTTCAAAAAAAGTGAGCAAATAACTTATTCATTTCATTGATTCAAAATTATTATTTTTTTTTTTAATTTTTTTAATTATTTTTTTTTTTAATTTTTTATTATTTTTATTTTTTATTTTTAATGAAATAAAGCATGGATGAAATAATTGTCCTTATAATTTTTTTTTTTTTTAAAACAAAGTCATGCCAATGCCTATTTCATGCAAAATAAAAATAAAAAGCTTGAAATTTCTAAAGTCAAATTCCTAACTATGAAGGAGATGAAGGCAGAGTCATTTTCAATTTATACAACTTGCATTTGATGCACATGTGATAATGTGTTTACCTCAAATAATCCATTTGTCATTCATCATGTGCCACTACACATAAATTCTGCCACATTTGCCCTCAAATAAGGAAATTAGTTCCTTGATTATTTCTCAAAAATGTGACTGTTTTTATAATAATAATAATAAAAAAAAAAACATTTTTCTCTCACGCACACTGCAAATTAGTGCTCCGAAGAACCCTGAATTTCTCCCAAATGGCTGCGAATTTCAAAAAGTTCTTATAGTATTACCTAATTCACCCCGTTCCCGAAAAAACCCATGTATTAGTTTTTTCTAATTCGTCCTGGTTTGCTCAGAAAATTCGTTTTAAAATCGGGTGTTTTTGACAATTACGCATTTCGTTTTCTGGCAATTATTTGTGGTTTGATTTGTTTTTATTTTACAGGTTTTGAAGTGTAATGGCTTGTATCTCACAGAGAAGTTCAAATTGATCTTCCTCATTCGAATTACTTGCAATAGAATCTACAATCTTCTCTTCATCAACAGTCTGAAATCTTCTCTTCATCAGCAATTTCTTCATATGATACACTTCCATTGTATGTCTCTACAATTGAATTTGTAATCTTCTCTTCATCAACAATTTGCAATCTTCTTCTTATTAACAATTTGCAATCTTTTCTTCATCAACAATTTCTTCATGTGATATACATTCATTGTGTGCAATTTTTTTTTTTTTTAAATGATTTCTAATAACTGTTGTTTGAAGAAAAATGAATATGAAAAAGAGAAGGTTATTTTTTTTTTTTAAATTGCAGTGCATGGGTCTTTGTGTGGATTGAAAGTCTACATATATGTGTAAAGCCAAGCCAAAGAATGGCCTCATGCATATGCATGGGTCTTATTTCCATGAGTTTTTTTTTTTTTTAAAATCAAATGAAATGATGAAAACAATTTTCTTTTTTTCTTTTTTTTTATTGAATCAATTGAAATGATGAAGTTTATTTTGTCTCATTTTTTTTTTTTACATAACAATTCTTTTTTTGATCCTCCAGATCACACAAAGTGCAAGAGGAGAGCATACTCAAGAATTATATATATATATATATATATAACAATCTTTTTCTGATCCTCCAGATCACACAAAGTGCAGGAGGAGAGCATACTCAAGAATTATTAATAATTTTTTTTTAGATGTAAGAAATAAGGTCTCCTAATTACACTTCCCCGGCAACGGCGCCAAAATGTATAGTCAATTTAGCGTCCTAAATTGCTAACATAAATTATCAACCAGGGCTAGTAAACTGATAAAGTGTGGTGCACTATATGTGCTTAAGTGACCTCTTCCTTACTTCGTTGTATGTGTTTTTCTTATTTTTTTTGGGAACAGAAATGTAATCTACCTCCGGAGTACTCTCACTAAATTAACATGCAACTAAAAATGCTAATTAACTCAACATAATACAACCAAATCTTTTTCATCTAATAATGATATGTTGGAAGAGTGTTTTAAGAAAAAGAATGATTGTAAGATAATGAGGATCTTTTAATCTAATTGCAAAACAGAAAATGTTAATTAACTCAATATAATACAACCAAATCTTTTCCATTAATAATGATATTTTGGAAAAGCATTTTAAGAAAAAGAATGATTGTAAGATAATGAGGATCTTTTAATCTAATTGCAAAACAGAAAATGCTAATTAACTCAATATAATACGACCAAATCTTTTCCATCTAATAATGATATTTTGGAAGAGCGTTTTAAGAAAAAGAATGATTGTAAGATAATGAAGATCTTTTAATCTAATTGCAAAACAAAAAATGCTAATTAACTCAATATAATACAACCAAATCTTTTCCATCTAATAATAATATTTTGGAAAAGCGTTTTAAGAAAAAGAATGATTGTAAGATAATGAGGATCTTTTAATCTAATTGCAAAACAGAAAATGTTGATTAACTCAATATAATACAACCAAATATTTTCCATCTAATAATGATATTTTGGAAGAGCATTTTAAGAAAAAGAATGATTGTAAGATGATGAGGATCTTTCAGTTAAACAAATAATGTAAGACATGAATTAAAAGCTACTTATCTAGAAAGCATATAGAAGCCTCCTTGGATAGTAGGGGCCCTCTGCTACCAATTTGGTGAAGTCTTTCGGCTCCTTCAAGTTGTAATCAAAACAGCATCAAAGAACTGAATTTCTCTATTGAAAATCTCACAAATCTACATCCCATTCCATCTTGAACTTTGTTACAAAATACTCATATTTTCTCCTACTTCTTCATTAACCATGATAGGAGAAAGCTTCTCCTATTTATACAAAATATGAGGAGTCATCTCATTAATGAGAGTCCATGAATCTCTCCCTCCAACTCTAGAGTTACAATCAAAATAGGAAATGATAAAACACATGTCTTTCTAGAATTTCAACACAACTTAAGAAAGGAGACACATGTCCTCTTAGAGTTTCAATACAACAAGGAAGTGAGACACATATCCTCTTAGAGTTTCAATACAACAAGGAAGTGAGACACATGTTCTCATGATCCCATGATCTTCTCCAACCAAATTCGAATTTGGCCTTAGAGTGCCACATAAGGGTCTTCTAGAAGTCTCTTTTTTGACCTACACATGTCACAAAACTCACAACACATATATAGATATATGAAACTATGTTAATTTTCTAGTTTCTAATCATAAATTCACTTTAAATACATAAAATAAATAACTTTGGAAAACAAGGATCCGAACCCATATATTTATGAAAAATGGTTACTTGATGTAAGGCTTTAGGTCAGATGGCTATGAAATAAGAGCTAGATAGTTATGACATAATGGAAATATGTATGAATTATGGAAAACACTTTTGAGACTCAACACTCGCTAATGGAAACATTCAGGCGCCTCTGTACGAGACACAATTTCCACTTGCCAGAAATTGACCATCCTAACAAGGGATCTAGCCTTGCGCTCATGCAAGCTCCCATCACCAAAATTCTTCCTCCACCAAACGTTGATGACATGATACACCATATACGATTCATATCATCATGTATCAGAACTAGACTCGGGTTGTCTACTCATCTGCCATAGGTGTCGAGTCAGCTGCAACTACAAGACTAGTTGTACCTATGACAGTGCAAACCCAATCTGTATGAACTCTATCAACCACATCTGGTTCCACCACGTCGATAATGGAATCCTTTTCATGCTTATAAACCATCTCCATATAGACTGAACATCTTATGCACAACCTTGTGCAGAATCAATCCCCCTTAGGATCCCTATTCCATTCGAATGAGGACATCCTAGAGGCCATGACGGAAGCAGAGTATCCATGGGATGAAATGCATCACTGCTCGCTTTTTCTCCCACAAAAAGTGTTCAGTCTTGACAAGACAAAAGAACAAGAGATTTATGCAATTGAATCGAAAGACTTACTCCCCTCAGAGAAAGTTGATTAGTTTAAGAACCCCATCCCAATGCTCGATGCATTCGAGGAAGGAAACATTTCAAACATCTCACCTACTGTCAAGGTGAACATATCCCAAAATCCTGGAAATGTCGAAGAAATATCACTAGGGACAGCATGTTATCCAGAAGAAATAACCTATTATACCCAATTGCTACAAGAGTATAGCGATATCTTCGCATGGGACTACTCAGAAATGCCTGGGCTTAGTCCCACTATTGTAGAGCACCATATTGACACCTGGCCTGACGTATCTCCAATACGCTAGAAACAACGTCAACTACACCCATAAAAGGTAGAAGCAAAAAACAAGAAATCGACAAGCTTCACAAATTCGGGTTTATCTACCCCATTGCTTACACATATTAGGTTTCCAACCCTATTCCTGTCCTGAAAAACCAAGGCACCATACGTGTTTGCACCGATTTTCATGATTTGAACAAAGCATGTCCCAAGGACAATTACCCTACCCCATTCATTGACCAAGTCATCGATGCTTGTGTGGGTCATGAGGCACTCTCCTTCATGGATGGATTCTCTGGGTACAATCAAATTCATATCCGTCACACCGACTGGTACAAAAACGCATTCACTACCCCCTGGGGCACATTCGCATACAAGGTAATGCCATTTGGCCTGAAAGACGTAGGAGTCACCTTCCAGAGGGCCATGAATTACATCTTTCATGATTTGGTACACCTTATCCTCGCCTACTTGGATGACCTAACCGTATGATCCAAGAAGTGCTCAGATCATCTTGAGGATCTACAACTAGTATTCCAACAATGTCGACAATAAAACCTATGCTTGAACCCCCTCAAGGGCATCTTTTGCATTACAACAGGAAGACTTTTAGGTTTTATCGTGTCCTAGCAAGGAATTCGAGTGGACCCCCTCAAGGTCCAAGCCATCAAAGAGGTACCTCCACCTCGAACCCTCACGAAACTACAAATCTTGCAAGGGAAGGCCAATTTTATGAGACATTGCATCCCAGATTACGCCACTTGAACTCAAGGGTTCCTGCGCCTCCTTTTCCAGGAAATCCCATTCAAATAGGATGACCACGCCCAACAAGCGTTTGACACGCTGAAAGACACATTGTCTTCATCACCGCTCATCAGTCCCCTAGACTATGACAAATATTACATCCTATATCTATCAGCATCCGACACCACTTTGGCCAGAGTGTTGATCCAGGAAGGCCCAGATGGGAAGGAGCATGTAATCTACTACGTCATCAAAATGTTATCAAGCCTAGCATTAAGATATGAACCTGAAGAAAATACTAACTTAGCATTGATTCATGCAGTCCAAAAGCTTCGCCAATACATCATCTTAAAGAAAACTACAGTCATCGTAGATATTAACCCCATCAAATATTTTCTCACGCATTACCTAATGAACCATAAATACGCCCACTGGATAGTCATTCTTCAAGAATACGACTTACAGTTTCGCTCCCCCAAAATAAAAAAGGCGCTAATCTTAGCAGAGTTCATTACGAACCTCCCAAGCCATACCAAAGGATCACTAGTAAATGATTCGCTACCAGATTAACATCTCTTCCTCGTAGAAACCGACGACTTGGTATGGAGATATCCTCCTCTTCTTACGAACCCTAAAGTTCATACACCACCTCACTCAAGACGACCATCGGCGCATCCGCCATCAGGCCCCCAGATACCTTCTAATGGTAGATGTCTTATACCGATGGGGCATCGACACCATTTTATGTTGATGCCTTAATCACAACCAAGCGAAACAAGCCCTTAAAGACTCCCACAGCAAAGCTTGCGGCGGATACCTCTCTAGGATGGCCACCACCCAAAAAATCCTACGGGTATGATATTTTTGGCCCACTTTGTTTCGCGACTGTATCATAGTACTCAAGAGGTGCGAACAATGTCAACGCTTTAGTTATAAGGCAAGAGCCCCTCCCACTCCCCTGCACCCTGTCATCATCGCTGGTCCCTTTTGCAAATGGGCAATCGACTTCATGACTTGTAACCCAGCATCATCGAGCAACCACAAATACATCATCGTAGCTGTCAATTATTTCACCAAGTGGGACGAAGCTATGCCCACATACGACAACACCGCAGAAACTGCTGCACAATTTCTTTTAACCATGTCATTGCCCAGTTCCACGTTCTCGAGTTAGTCTCCGACCATGGGAACACTTCGAGAATGAAATTTACCAGGAGCTATCTCACCACCTCAGATTCACCCATGAATTCGCATCACCATACTACCCCCAATCCAATGGACAGGTAGGAGCTGTGATTAAAGTTCTCAAAACTATGTTACAACGCATGGTGAATAACCATAAAACCAACTGGCACCATATAATTTTCTCTGCCTTGTGGGCATACCACACGGTCGTGAAAACATCCACTGGTTTCACCCCCTTCCACTTGGTATACGGAGTAGAAGTCTTGATTCCCATAGAACGCAAGATCCTGAATTTACATGCCGCCATCGAACTCCTTGATGATACCCAGCCTCTAGAACAACGTTTAGTACAACTAAAGTTTGTCAATGAAAGCTGACGGCAGTCACTGCAACACAACGAGGCCCACAAGAAATGGGTAAAATCATCATTTGACCACCACATCAACCCTCGTTCATTCACTGAGGGAGAGTTAGTCCTCCACTACGATGTCACAAAAGAATCCCTAGGGCTAGGAAAGTTTGAAACTTTGTGGAAAGGACCCTACATTATAAAACATTGCCTCTTAAAGGGGGATACATCTTGACTGAGCCGGATGGAACATGCCTCAGCAACCTCGTCAACAGCCTTTACCTCAAGAAATTCTACCCATAAGGGCTGAGAAGGTCCACCCCTAGAGTCAATGCACACAGACCCAAAAAAATTAAATTTTTGACCAAAAGACTTGTCACAAAATATGCTCTAGTGTCACAATGGATTATCAACCCAACCATTACATTTGATTTTCCAATGGAGCATCATGATGGTCTCAAAGTTTAGCAGCAGCCACCTGGTTCATCTACCATCCTGACCGATCACCAGTTTGCACTAATGGTGTATGCATCGGTTCAGCGACAAAAAATTAGGCAGAATATGACTTCGTCATCTGACTTATGTGTGACGCCCTCAATCAAGGCATACGCCATATGCATATCTACCTCGATTCCCAGTTAGTAGTGTCACAGTTAAACCAAGCATTTGAGATACAGGATTCACATCTGTTTAGAAAATACTTGAATGCAAAAATATTAAGCCAACAGTTTGACCACATTACATTCACACATTTACTGAGAAATCAAAACCAAACAACTGATCACATAGCTAACAATATTCTAAACTGGAATGCATCCCGGATAAACCATCATACATAAAAACAAAAAACATAGAAAACATGGATGTCCATCAACATAGCATAATCCATAAACAAAACAAGGGGCACACCATGTAGAGCCGCAAAAAATATCTCTCTCATATATACCAAAAAATATATGTGCCCGAGTACAAAAAATAATGTCTTTGACCTGTAAATCAGCCCAAAAGATACAAATATACAATTCAACAAAATAAGGGAAGCATCCTCGTAATGGGTGCTTTCCCCATGTACAATAAAACTCTAGGGTGGTGCTCCCCCAGGTGGGGCACCTGGACCCACAATTGCTTACGGTACCAACACTGGAACTGCCGTCAAAACGAAGATCGCCACTCGACGTAAAATCGGCCGATGGCCCCTCTCCTGGGCCATCATTGTCTCCAACCATGCATCATCGAGGCAATCCACAAAGCCTCGAGTAGGCATCCCCTAGGTCAAGTGGTCCACTCGACCCTAGACGTCCTCTACCGCCCGAGCTCTGACCTCTAGAGCAGCCACCTGCTTTGTCAACTCATCAACGCGAGCCTCTGCCACCTTGGCACGAGCCCGCTCAGCAGCAGCTGAGCTGCTACCCTCCCCCAAGGGACTAGCCCCCCTGCCAATTACTCCACCTAAAGGTTGCACCGGAGCTCCTCCCTGTCCCCCGCCTACGCGAGGAGCACCTCGAGGTTGCCGAATCGGATGGTGCCCCACCAACTGAGCCACAGGACATCTGACCTCGCCAACATCTGCAAGAGTAACATAACTATGTCAATTTCATCATAATACACTTACAAAACATAAATACTCAAGTAAATGCAGAATAAAACACAAAAACATACCTGCTAGCGCCCAATCATATCTAGCAATGAGACCCATGTCTGGGTCTCCCCAAAAGTCCATCCCCCCATAAGGGAATGACGGAAACATCTGAGGATTGGCCTCAAACCAAGCCTCCATGGTGGCGTTTCAATAAGGCCCCACCCTACTGCCCCCTAAGCAAGGCATCACAAGGGCCTACCTCCTCATACGAGGCTCTTGTGGCCCCCCAACAGGCACAACCACCATAGGTCTCAGCAGCACCACCTGCTCATACATAATGCTACATAGAATGCTAGCATATGTGAACAGCTTTGGTCCATCTCAGACCTTAGAAAGCTGAGCCAACATCTCGTCATAGCAAAAACAGGAAAAAACGAAGAAATGTCCAACCCTCAGCTAGCGCAAAACACCTATCTGTGGCCCCGACACCTGTTGGGGCGCAGATGACCTAACAAGTCGTACAATAGCAGCTAGAGCACACCGCTCGGCTAGGTCAGTCACAGAAACAATTGTTATGCACCCCTATGTAAGGGGCGCCCCACGAAAACGGCCCGCTGAAAACCGTTCAAGATCCACTCTCCTAGGGGGGAGCGGATAAGGAAGCACCTCTCCCTGAGGCAGCAGCCCGGTCACAAAATAGATATTTTTCTCAGGACGGATAACAAGGTCGCACCCCCGCAGCACCATGACCTTGTGTCACCTGTTCCAGCACCAGATCAAGTAACGCAAAATTCGATCCTGTGAACATAAGAGGTCATTCTCCATAAATTTGAAAAGACCCCAACACGCCAATTGTTGGCGTGCATGAACATCAACATCCAAAGCGTCCCAGAGATCAGGCCAATCCCTCTCCCTCCACAACATCTTGTCATCAAACAGGCACACATCAATCACACTAAAAGCACTAAAAAACAGACAAAATTTCCAAAAAAATTGCAAAAAATTAGCTTCGGCCCTTTGTGCGCATGTTCCTCAGACAGGCGTGAGGAGAGAGTGTTTGTTTTTCTCATAGACACGACAAAGGCGCGCCCAAATCTAGTACAGGCATGATAAGTTCGCACATAACCCTTAGTTTTGCGCGAAATTTTCGCACCTGTGCCTTGATCGCTTGCGCGGTCAAGTTAAAGATAGCCTAGGATCCATAAAAACCAGTCCTGTACGCACCCTGGCACCGACACACTAAAAAATTAAAAATTTTGGACGTCATGGGGCCTACCTGGCTAAAAAATCCCTAGTCCTAGGTACTTAAGCTGATCACAACGGCAAGAACAGCTTTGTAAAAGCCTTTGACCTCTCAAAACCTCAAATGCTCAACTAACACAAATGAACTGAATTGAGCCATATTTGCCTATATGTTGCCCTTTTTGGTAACTTTGGAGGACCATAATGAGAGCTCAGAAGGCCCAATTACAAGACCGAAAGCAACACTATGATCAACACTCCATAATGCCCAAGGTCGGCGCCGCACATTTGCACCTCCAAAAAAATAATTTTTCAGTGCCGACAAGTATGCCCTCTCTCATCTTCTTTTTTCGAACGTGTCTTTCAATAATATTTGAATAAAGAAGATGATTTCACTTGGGGAATTTTTGTTGCAGCTATTGTGCAAACTATCCATCGCTCCATCCATCGAAATTTCTAGAGCAAGTATCATTCTACACTCAGCATGATACAGTCCTAGAAAAACTCTTCATATCCTGACATCATTTCTCCATAAGAAATTAACCATAGGTTCCAAACACTCGACCATGTTTATCATCACCCCACCTGGCACATGATAAACATCCTCGTTGGTCAGTAAAGCCTCCCCCCCCATGGCGCCTGTCATCCAAAGTAGACCATATATCACAAAAATCATGACGCCATGGCCATACCACTTTAGTCCGGGAAGCACCTCATGCCCATTTCACTCACCATGCATCAGGTCAAGTTTTTCCATATCAAAATAAAACCCCTTTCCTGGACTTCTAGGTTTTTCAAGCTGATCGAAAGCGCACTACTGCGCCTTGCACTTAGCCTATCATACCTCCATCAGCATAGCCCATCTGTGACATTTTCCATCTACTTCATCAACCCCACACATGAGACCAACCAATGGGGCCCCCACCCTCAACAAAACACCTTCCTCACATCATCAGTGAGCAAACACTTTCATGTTTTGGGGCACCCGTCTCTATGTTTTGTACAAACTAAACCCTATTATTTCATTCTTTTGGTAATTGTACAAAGACCGCAAATAGTGCACTATGTCCCCCATTCACCCATCCATTTTTTCTCCCATGGTAGCAGTCCCTGGTCACCCTTGGTCGGAGTATCACACCCTTCACGTATAAGCCACCATGACATTCATAAGAAATGCATACCCACCATGGACGTCCTACTGACTCCATGGATTTCCCCGTCAGAAATAGTTATGACTGCCGCCAAGCTGCTTTTTATACTCCGACCTCAGGCCACTGAATACCCATCATCAGTTTTCAATAACCCCTCACCATCATGCCTATGTTAAACCTATCACATCCAAGGATCTTAATCCCTTGCACCAGTGACTCTCTCGTTCGGTTGAGGCTTCCTTTTTGTCGACAACAACACCTATTTTCCAAAAAGGAAGCGGTACCTTGTATCACCCCTCACCACAAAAGGGACATCCTCGGGTGGAACTGTGGGAGACATCATTGCCCACAGATGTCATCAATCCTCCTGAAATTCGACTCCAACACAAGATTTCATGTCCAGATGGTATCGTACCTTACAACCATTGCACTTTGATCAAATTCGTCGAAGACCCGTGCCTCTATAAGCGTCTCTTTCAGAAATTTTTACACGGGAAGGTCCAAGTCATACACCCATGCATACAATTCGCATTTATATGCCATGTCAAGCTTACGCATGTGGGTACCACATTCCACCTATTGTTAAAGAAAAAATGCCCACGAGGCCATCAGCAGTCATCGTCATCAACCAGTAGATCACTATCATACTAGTGACAAACAGAATCTGTATATGTCAAATAGATTTTTTTAGCTAGCCAAAGCATCACGAGCATGGGACATGCCCACCTCGTAGTAAAAAATTATTTATTGTATTATACTATTGCTTGCAGGGTTCCCATAGGACATGGTCGCTCTTTGACCCAGTGTAAGGTGTTTCCAACTCCGTGCTACATGAATGTCTCTCTCTCTCTCTCCATACAGTACACAAAAAATAAAATATAATGTATTTTGGCTATACAGTTCTTCCTAGACCTCACACATTAGGGGGGAAATGTTATCACTAGAAAATCGAACAAGCAAAGATGACATTATTAAATGTTAGGCAGAAGGATTTACATGGCTGAGGCACATTAGAGAATCTGAGGAATTTAAAAAATCTCTAAGGTCCAAGAGAAAAATAAAATGGTGCACTCAAGACCATAGCAGAATGCGCCTCAGCGCGCATTTTTTTTCGATAGGCGCGCCTTTGCACAGCTTTCCCTCAAAAATCTGCGGGGACCTAAGAGTGGCGAAAGTCACTTTCTAGGACCACAAGGCA
Source organism: Pinus albicaulis (assembly GCA_034641835.2). Taxonomy (NCBI): domain Eukaryota; kingdom Viridiplantae; phylum Streptophyta; class Pinopsida; order Pinales; family Pinaceae; genus Pinus; species Pinus albicaulis. The sequence goes on from CM076577.1 coordinate 96,225,898, forward strand.
CACTCCAAGAAATTAATCCCACATTTGAGGCCACCTAAGGACAGCTGCCCAAGCCTCCTTAGGACCTCAAGGGAGCACACAATGGAATAATGTGGCACACAATGGAATCACCCTCCTCTCTTGGGTCACCATCCATCAATGTACCAAGAGAGGGAAGGAGAGTTTTAATTCTCCTATAAAAGGCCACCAAGAGATGAAAAAAGGGAGAACACATTGTTATGCTGGCCAAAGTTGCCCCAAGAAATCTAGCAGTGTGTGATCCAGAGAAGAGATAGAGGGGATTCAGTTATTGGCCATCCAACAACTCCAAGCCTTCGGAGTAGAGAGAGAGACTTTGCGCCAAGGTAGCTCAAAGGTAAAGACATCTTTGCATCGGGTCTTAGAACTCCCTAGTTATAAGGGCCCCTTGGCAAGTGGGTAAACGTTTCATCCTTTATTCCTACTAGCACTCAATAAGAGGGGGCGTAAGCGCCACAGTTTAGATTATTGAAGTTATTTGACTCTATTTAGAGCTCTTGTATTATGTGTTTTAGTTTAGTTTTTATTTTCTCTCTATGTATACATGTTATTTTCTTATCTAGTATGTTTTATGTTTTGGCATGTTCACTAACTTGCTGACTCCCTTAATTATCTGCCTATGACCAGGAACTTAAGAGGAAAAAACGACTCCTCTTAAGCAGGTGTGGTTTGGTACACTTTTGCACCAAATCTACCTACACACCTACTACACGGAAAATAATAAATACATGAAAAACATGATTGCAATCACGTTTTTTCATGTATTTTTCATGTAGCAGGATCCATCGAAAGTATGCAACATGGGCACTCCTTGGATGACAAATTAAACTATGCATCCAATGAATGCTTCTGCTTGAAATTTGAGCAAAACCATATGGATATAAGTTGAAAATATGAGTTGAAAAAATAGATTTTTCTTTTTTTCTCTCTAAAATTTGATGATATAATCTAATCTTATTTTACTATTTCTACCATTATTTTATAATATTCTTTAGGAGACTCGTTTTAGACCTCAAAATTTCTCTAATAGACAATGCAAATGCATTTATTTGACATGGATGATCAACAAACAAATCACCAAGAAAAACAAGTTGGTTGTGTGGGCACTTGGATCCACCTTAGAATGAAGAAACTTGCAAGTGCAAGGCAAGCCTCATAAAAATGAATACCACATAATTTTTAATATCAAAATGAATTTAAATAAAACTCAAATTTATTAAAAAAATTCAAACCTATAAAAACCTCCTTCTTACTGCATTATACACTATTAACCTGTTATTATAAAAAATACTATTTATTATAAATAAATATTATAATAAATATTATTTTCATAGAATATATATATATATATATATATATATAAACCACTTATAAATTAGGTCCTTCTTTTTAATAGAAATATTGTTCTAAAGTGTATATCAAGGGTCATTCCTCGTTAAAGCACTTCAAAATATTTTTTTTTTCTTAAATATATATTATATTCAATCAACTTATAAATCATCTCCTTATTTTTAATAAAACCTTTTTAAAGTATTTATTGTGTCATCTCTAGTTTAAAGCATTTCAAAAGTAAATTGGACCAATTTTATTTTTATATTATTAAAGGTTTGTGGTAGAGTTCTCTACTAAAACAAGTGTAATATGTGTCATTGTTTCTTAGTATATGTATTTTATGCAAAAATTAACTGATAGTAATTATTAAATGCTTGAACAAATTCATAAATGCAATAATAAAATATATTTACATACAACAAATGGAAGTAAAGAAAGCAATTAATGAACTCTAAGATAACCTTGGAGCAAAATAGAGATAAATGCACAATAATTTTGGATGAAACATTAACCTCAACATCATTGTTTGTTACAAAAGTTAAGAGTTTAATTGAAATGTGCTTGTGCACATTTTATTCCATATTTAATTTATGAGACCAATGTCTAGCACCGTTATATTAAATAATGTATATATACAATATAAATAGAATGAAAAAAATAAATAAATAAATATTGTAACAAACTATTTATTTAACTTTAAATTTATACTCATCCTAATTCAAGTGCAAATAAATAATCTATGGTAGAATTTATATGTCGAAGAAATCAAATCAGAATGAAGCATCTCATGTCATCTTAATCACACAACGAAGAATTTATATGTAATAAAATATCTAATATAAAAATTTACAATGTCTAGTATATTAAAATAAAAAATTTATTTACATAAAGGAAGTGTGAGTGCAAATGAGTCATAAAAATTATTTTTTTTAATTTATTTTTTTAAGTTATAATTAAAATTGTAAAGAAAAATGAGAAAATCTCATTTATTGTACTTTTGACTTAAATTTTATTTTTTATATTGCATCATGATTTAAAATTGAATTGTGAAAAAATATGAAGAAAATAAGCAAGAGAAAAATCAATGTAATATGCAGTGTTGTTGCTTTTGTTTTTTAAAGAAAATAATGGTTAGTAAAAAGTCTAAACATAATGGAAACTGTTTGTTTTTTTTAAGAAAATATTAATTACCGAAAAATCCATAAATTTAAATAATAACAATAATAATAAATTTATTTTTTTTTAATTCTGAAAATTTAATCTTAAACCACATAGAATTAATCATTCACTAATCAAACATTAAAAATTCAAATTTTTAAAATTCAAAAAATAATTTTCAATTTAAAAAAAAAAAAAAAAAAAAAGTAAGTTTAATATTTATTTTTACCAAAAATGTAATAAACTTTAAAATAATTTCTAAAAATTTACAAATTAAATTAAATAAAAGTCAAAACATTTTGACATTATATTATACTTTGCTTTCCACACAAGTATAATAAATGAAATTCTTCCATATATTTTAATTATCTCTTTAAAATATAATTGACCAAACACAAATGCATAATACACATTAATTTACCAAAATAATTTGCAATAAGTGCATTCTATCCTTTTTATTACCAAAAAAGTTTGCAAAGGTGGATCATATTGTTGGAATACATTCCTACAACAGAACAAGATGCAAACATTTTGACAAAGACTTTGTCAAAATGCTAATTCGAGTTCCATAGAGGAAAGATCGAGGTAGCCGATAACAACTTTCTTGCTGAGATGGAGTGCTGAAAATGAAACAAGAAAATCTCAGTTTGACTTTCCCTTGGTTAAACTAGAGAGAATTCAAATTTCTATTTCAACAGAAAGTTAGTTAATTGAGGTGACATGGAATTTTTCACTTAGTTAAATCAATTAATTTGAGTTGGATAAGCTTGAGTTTAGTACAATATGATTGATTGCTAATTTCTAGCAATTTATTTCAGTTAAAGTGAGTTAATGTCAGTTAAACTAGTTCCAATTGTTAGAGGAACTAGTGGAATTTCCAGTAATGGGCTGTGACTTTAGTCATAACTTAGTGATCATTTAGTTAACTAATCAATCAACCTTAAATAATTGATGCATGCAAAAAAATCGAGTTACCCTGTTGAGATAGAGGTTCAAGGACAATGTACTATTAGTTGTAGATTAGTGCATGTTGTACAGGTGGTGCATGCAGTCAATGGATGAGCCTAGATGGATTGCGCAATTCCAATTGAGGAATTCCCTAATTAATAGGGGCCTAATTTGTCAAGGAACAACACAAGGAAATAAGAGCTTGGAGGGCTTGAAAATTGGCTAAGTGTTGTCCATAGTCAGTCAGTCAGTTAGGAAGGGGGATAGACTATACAGTTTTTGGTTATCCTCAGGCTTGAGCAAACATTGTATATCATCTTCATTATTTGATTAATGAAATACAAATAGGAAGGGGTTTTGAGAAATTGCTTTCCCCTATATAAATCTTTGTGTATGTGTGATAAATCTTCATGCATGTTTATGATTTATGTTTTTTATCGTGAATTAACTTCCATAATTGAGTAGAGTAGATTTGAGTCTTGTGTTTTAGTAAATTACATGAGCAGTTTCAGATCTACACATAATTTCTACAATTTTGAGGTCTGTAATGAGCCTAAAAACAAAAATGTACAACCAAAATCAACTTTTTAAGAACAAATAAGAATCAAGATGATAATGTCAACCATGGGGGATGATTCACCATTTTTAGAATAAAAAGGTAAAAGGACTAAAAAATAATAAAATAATAAAACTATTTTTTCAACTTATCTCCTTACGGTTTTACTCAAATTTTTAGTGGAAGCACTCTTTGGATGCATAATTTAATTCATTGTCAAAAAGTACCCATGTTGCATACTTTTGATGGACCCTACTACACGGAAAATGATAAATACATGAAAAACGTGATTGCAATCACATTTTTCATGTATTTTTTATATAGCAGGGTCCATCGAAAGTATGCAACGTGGACACTCCTTGGATGAGGAATTAAATTATGCATCCAACAAGTGCTCTCGCTCGAAATTTGAGTAAAACCATATGGAGATAAGTTGAAAATACGAGTTGAAAAAGTAGATTTTTCTTTTTCTCCCTCTAAAATTTGATGATGTAATCTAATCTAATTTTACTATTTCTACCATTATTTTATAATATTCATTAGGAGACCCGTCTTAGACCTCAAAATTTCTCTAATAGACAATGCAAGTGCATTTATTGGACATGAATGATCAAAAAACAAACCGCCAAAGAAAACAAGTTGGTTGTGTGAGCACTTGGGTCCACCTTAGAATGAAGGGACTTACAAGTGCAAGGAAAACCTCATAGAAAATGAATAAAAACCACATAATTTTTAATATCAAAATGAATTTAAGTAAAATTCAAAATTATTAAAAAAAATTCAAACAAAATGCAAACCTATAATAACCTCCCCTCCTTCTTATTGTTCAATATCAACATGTTATTATAAGAAATACTATTTATTATAAATAAATATTATTTTCATGCAAATTTTATTTATATATATAGGAATTGTCTTTAGTGCGACTTTTTGGAGTTTCTAGTGCCGGAATTCGGTGAAAAAAATTGAGGTAAAATCTTGATTTATGTTATTTAAACTGGTTTTTTGATTGTATATATAGATTCAGCACCCTAAAAAAACCCTAGGACACTTCTATTATGGAAGGTTACCCACCAAACTTCTGTTTTCACTGAATTCTTACTGGCTTTTAGAGAAATTAGACTAAAAAAATCCACCGAAAAAGACCTCAAAAAGTCACACTAAAGACTACTTGTATATATATATATATATATAAACCACTCATAAATCAGGTCCTTCTTTTTAATAGAAATATTGTTCTAAAGTGTATATCAAGAATTATTCCTCATTAAATCAGTCCAAAATATTATCTTTTTTCTTAATATATATTATATTCAATCAACTTATAAATCATCTCCTTATTTTTAATAAAACCCTTATATCTAGTATGTGTCCATACTATTTATTATAAATAAATATTATTTCATGCAACTTTTATTTATATATATATATATATATATATATATATATATATATATATATATATGTATGTATGTATGTATGTATGTATGTATGTATGTATGTATGTATGTATGTATGTATGTATGTATGTGGTCTTTTTTTAATAGAAATATGGTTCTAAAATGTATATCAAAGGTCATTCTTCATTAAAGCACTTCAAAATATTTTTTTTAATATTTTTTTTTCTTAAATATATATTATATTTAATCAACTTATAGAACCTTTTTAAAATATTTATTATGTGTCATTTTTCTAGTTTAAAACACTTCAAAAGCAAATTGGACCAATTTTATTCTTATATTATTAAAAGTTTGTTGTGAAGTTTTCTACTAAAACAAGTATAATATGTATTGTTGTTTCTTAGTACATGCTTTTATGTAAAAAGTAAGTGATAGCAATTATTGAATGCTTGAACAAATTCATAAATGCAATAATAAAATATAAATGCATAATAATTGTGGATGAAACATTAACCTCAACATCTTTGTTTTTTACAAAAGTTAAGGGTTTATTGAAATGTGTTTGTGCACATTTTATTCCATTTTAGCTTATGAGACCAAATAAAAAGAGAAATTGCAATGTCTAGTACCTTTATATTAAATAATGTATATATATGATATAAATAAAAATAATAATTAAAAAAAAAAGACTAAATATTGTAACAAACTATTTATTTAACTTTAAATTTATACTCATCCTAATTCAAGTGCAAATAAATAATCTATGATAGAATTTCTATGTTGAAAAAATTAAATTAGAATGAATTATCCCGTGTCATCTTAATCACGGGCAAAGAATTTAATGTAATGAAATATCTAATATAAAAATTTACAATGTCTAGCATATTAAAATAAAAAATTTAGTCACATAAAAGAAGTGTGAGTGCAAGAGATTCCTAAAAATTATTTATTTTATTTTATTTTTTTAGTTATAATTAAAATTGTAAGTACAAAAGAGAAAATCTCATTTATTGTATTGTTGACTTAAATTATATTTTTTATATTGCATCATGATTTAAAATTGAATTGTGAAAACCTATAATATAGTTACGGTTTATTGAGGAAAATGATTCAACAAAATTCATTCAATAATAAAAATGGAACCAATATAATATGCACTGTTGTTGCTTCTTTTTTTTAATCGGCGAATTTCCATGGTTAGTAAAAAGTCGAAACATACATCATGGTAACTCTTTGTCGAGGAAAATGATTCAACAAAATTCATTCAATAATAAAAATGGAATCGATGTAATATGCAGTGTTGTTGCTTTTTTTTTTAAATCCGAGAATTTCCATAGTTAGTAAAAAGTCGAAACATACATAATAGTAACTCTTTTTTTTAAGAAAAATATTGCTTACAAACCAATCCATAAATTTAAAAAATAATAATAATAATAATTGTATTTTTTATTTTTATTTTTATTTTTTTTAACAATTTTTAATTTTGAAAATTTAATTTTAAACCACATAAAATTAATTATTCACCAATCAATCAATCAATCAATCAATAAAAAAAAAAAAAATATATATATATATATATATATATATATATATATATATATATATATATATATATATATATATATACCAAAAAATTAATAAACATTAAAATTAAATTAAAGTAAAAACATTTTGACATTATAATATACTTTGCTTTCCACACAAGTATAATAAATGAAATTCTTCCATATATTTTAATTATGAATTTAAAATATAATTGACCAAACACAAATGCATAATACACATTAATTTACCAAAATAATTTGCAATAAGCACCTTCTATCCTTTTTCATTACCAAAAAATATTGTTTCTATCATTTTTCTTTATTACAATTATGTCTTTATAAATATTATTTATACCATGGAATTTTTATAATTACTGAAAATATTTAAAAATAATAAAGATAAGTAAATAACTTTTCGTAAGTGAAATGATAAGCGTAACCAAACCCACAAACAAAAGCATAATGAATCCGTGATCTTAAATTGCAAGAATCAAATCTGAGAGGGTACTATTTGCCAGATATTTCCATACATCATTGGCTCCTGCTTGGATTAAGGGAGACATTACTAAATAAATTTAATAATTAGTTTGTTGAATCATCTCTACAAAAAGAAGGGAAATTCAATAATTACTTTGTTGAATCATCTCTACAGAAAGGAGTAATTAGTTTGTTGAATGATCTAAACAAAAAGGAGTAAGATAAACTTTTATATTTATGTTTTTTTTTTTTTCTTTCTTTTCTTGTTACTGTAATTAAATTTCTATAATAATTATTGTTGAAATGGGTTGATACTCGAAATTATTATTATAAAATAAAATTTATCACGTGCCTGGAATAAGGGAGACATTAGTAAATAAATTCAATAATTAGTTTGTTGAATCATCTCTACAAAAATAAGGGAAATTCAATAATTAATTTGCTGAATCATCCCTACAAAAAGAGTAGGATAAACTTTTATATTTATGTTTTTTTATTTATTATATTTATGTTTTTTTATTTATTGTAATTAAAATTCTATAATAATTATTGTTGAAATGGGTTGATATTCTAAATTATTATTTAAAAATAAATTTAAACGATATAAACTTAAAATATGAAGAGGTTTACTAACACTAAAAAAACAGATATGGTAAATAAATAGAATATGGGAAATACGTAAAAATATAAATAAACCATAGGTATGGTAAATAAATAAAACCTCTTTTTATATGACTCAAGAGGTATGGTAAATAAATAAAAATATAAATAAACTAGAGGTGTGGTAAATAAATAAAACCGATTTTTATATTTACTCAATAAACCACTTTATATTTACAAAAAACTCAAAAAGAAGTTTTATTTAGGTGAAGCCTATGGGACAAATTATTATTAATACCATGGGCCAAATACCATGGAAAAAATTATTAATAATACCATAGGCAAATACCATGGGCCAAATAATATATTTATAAAAGAGGTATGGTAAATAAATAAATATAAAAGAGGTATAAAGAGGTAAGGTAAATAAATAAAAATATATCAAATATGATTAGAAATCAAGATCTAATTATATATGAAGTATAAGGGTCAAATACCATGGACCGAATTATTATTAATACCATGCAAAAACAAACATTATTAACCCTAACATTAATATTAAAATATTAATATTATTAAATTTAATATGCTTAGATTAATACAATATTAAATTTACTATATTGTAATATATATTAATATATCATGATATATGATAGAGGTGGAGAAATAGGGGGAGTGACAAGGGAGATATGGAGATAAATTGAAGGAGAGGGGAGAAGATGAATGAAGAGAGAGAGAGGGAGAAGAGTGAGAGAGTTAGAGAAGGGTAAGAGAGGGAGAGGGAGACATAAAGATGGAGGTGGGAGAGAGATAAGGAGAGAGGGAGGGAGAAGGAGAGAGGATTGGAGGGTCGAAAGCGAGAGAGAGAGAAATAAGGGGAAGGGAGAGGGAGGTATGAGAGAAAGGGAGAGAGAGAAAGGATGAGAAGAGGAGGAGAGAAGGAGGGATAGAGAGATGGAGCTGGAGGCGGAGCGAGGAAAGGAAGAAGAAATACATAGAGAGGGAGTGACAAGGGAGATATGGAGAGAGAGTGTGTATGCTTATGGGTGAGATAAAGATCCATAGGAGTGATGGAGACAAGGGGGGAGAGAAGTATAAAGGGAGAAATAGTAAGATAGTTGGAGAGCGAGATAGAGTGATGGGGGAAGAGAGAGGATTGGAGGATAGAGAGAGAGAGAGAAAGAAAGAGAGCTGGGGCGTCAAATAAAAGGAGGCGAGAGAGGAATGATGAGAGATAGGAAGAGAGTGATGGGGGAAGAGAGGATTGTAGGAGAGAGAGAGAGAGAGAGAGATGGGGGAAGAGAAAGGGAGGTAGGAGATAAAGGGAGAGAGAGGAACGAAAAGAGAGGGGACTTGAAAGAGGGGAGGAGAGAGAGAGGGATAGAAATATGGATTTGGAGGGGGAGAAAGGGAGGGATTGAGAGATGGAGAGAGAGAGAGGGGGGGGGGGAGAGAAAGGGAGGTTGGAGAGAAAGGGAGATAGAGGAAGGAAAGGAGAGGGGATTTGAAAGAGAGGAGGAGAGAGGGAGGGATAGAAATATGGATTTGGAGGGGGCGAGAGGGAGGGATTAAGAGATGGAGCTGGATGAGGAGAGAGGGAGGGAAGAAGAAATACATAGAGAGTGAGTAGTGGAGAGAGAGGGGGAGTGACAAGGGAGAGTTGAAGAGGGAGTGTGTATGTTTTGGGGTGAGATAAAGAGACAAATAAGGAGATATGGAGAGAAGGGGGGAGAGAAGGAGAGAGAGAGGCATATGGTAACAAAGATGGAAGGTGAAGATAGAGAGAGAGGGGGGGGTGAAAGGAAGAGAGAGAGTGAAGAGAGGTAGGGAAAGAGATATTAATATGGAGAGGGAGAGAGGGGGTGGTAAGAATAAAGACATAGAGTGTGAAAGGTGGCGAGAGAGAGAGGGAGTGATAAAGAAGATGGAGAGAGAGGGAGAAAGAGTAGCAGGAAGGAAGAGAGATAGAAGCGAGAGAGAGAGAGAGAGAGAGAGAGAGAGAGAGAGGAGGAGGAGGAGGAGGGAGTGATAGATAGATAATAGATTGGAGAAAGAGAGTATATGTCTTGGAGTTGATATAGAGAGATAGAGTGAGATATAGATATAGATGTAAGGTGAAGAGAAAAAAAGATAAATGGAGAGAAGGAGGGAGAGACAAGGAAATTGATAGATATGGACTGAGAGAGAGAGTGTGTATGGTGGGGTGAGATAAAGAGAAAAAGAAGGAGAGATGGAGGGATATATAGATATATATGGGGGAGAGAGGGAAGAAGATTTCTTGCAGTAAATGCATTGATTTTAGTGTAGATGTTGATTTCTAATCCTATTTGATTTCTTGCACTAGATGATTTGATTTTGGTGTAGATGTTGATTTATAATGATATTTGATTACTTACACTAGATGGATTGATTTTAGTGTAGATGATTTCTAATCCTATTTGATTACTTGCACTAAATGCATTAATTTCAGTGTAGATGATGATTTCTAATCCTATTTGATTTATTTCACTAGATGCATTAATTTTAATGTAGATTTTGATTTTTGGTTATATTTGATTTCTTTCACTAGATGAATTATTTTCAATGTAGATTATTTTTAATCCTATTTGATTGCTTGCACTGTATGGATTGATTTCAATGTAGATGGTGATTTCTAATCCTATTTTATTGCTTTCACTAAATGCCTTGATTTCAGTGTAGATGGTGATTTCTAATCTTATTTGATTGCTCACACTAGATGCATTAATTTCGATGTAGATGTTGATTTATAATTATATTTGATTGCTTGCACTAAATTCATTGATTTAAATGTAGATAATTTAACTAAATGCATTGATTTAAATGTAGATGATTTATAATCCTATTTGATTCCTTGCACTAAATGCATTTATTTCAGTGTAGATGGTGATTTCTAATCTTATTTGATTGCTTGCACTAGATGGATTGATTTCAGTGTAGATGTTGGCTTTAAATCCTATTTTCCTACTTGCACTAGACTCATTTATTTGAGTGTAGATGTTGATTTCTAATCATATTTGATTACTTGCATTAGATGCATTTATTTTAGTGTATATGTTGTTTTATATTATTATTTGATTTCTTGCATTAGTTGCATTGATTTCAGTGTATATGTTGATTTCTAATTTGATGTAATTGGATGTATGATGGTACATTAATTTTAAATTCATTGGATTAATAGTGTGTGTGCAATGATTTCAGTGTAAGCACAACAAATTATTGACAATGTACATTGATTTTTGTGTTATAGTAATTCAACCTATTAATATTGGAGAGCAAGAGAGACAAGGTATGATGTTTACTACAACATCTCGAGCTAAGTACTTAAATGGTTTACGATTCCAACTGTCGTTTTCAAATAATCAATATGAAAATATGACAAAACTAACATGGGTGAAAATAAGAATAGTAGAAGAAAATAGTTTGAAATAGATCACAATGAAGACTATTCATAATTGACTACATTATTATTATTCACAATTTATATCATTCAATATTATTACATTGTCACTTTGCATTCAAAATTTTATTTCATCATTAAAGTTATTTTACAATATTTATCATCTCAACAAATTGAGGTAGCTAATCAAATTTTAAAATTAAAATGACTCAATAAATATCAGACATATTTAACATATTTAAAATGGTTATGTTAATATTAGATGTATTTACATATTATTGATAAAATTAAGCATATGTTCCTCATATTATCGATAGATTTTCCTTGGTCGCACACGACTAAAACCAACTTAGATCCATCTTAACTCTGGATCTATCAAGCGCCAAGAGGGATCAAATCTCTCGAGGTGAAAACCTATCCTCAAGTTTTGCACTCAAAAAAGAGGTTTTTCAGCTCGAGAGATTTGATCCCTCTCGGCGCTTGATAGATCCGGAGTTAAGATGGATCTAAGCTGGTAAAATAAAATTTATCAATCTCAAAAGAATTTATAAGTTCTATAATAAATTTTGTCAATTTCAAAAGAATTTATAAGTTCTAAGATATTATAGTAACCATTTTGTTAAAAAAAACTAGATTTAAATTCAAATTGCTAATGATTAGATCTCTATTAAAATTAAAATTGTTAATTTGTGTTGAATGAAAAATAATAATAAATTTCACATTTTTTGATGATATATGTGATAGTTACCTAAAATATCTATAAAGCAAAACATTTGACTACAATTTAGAAGATAAATCAATTTATATAGGGATAGGTTAATAGCATTTTTTAATATTATACAATGAATTTTTAATGGATTTTTTTATATACAATGATTTCATTTATGTGAAGTATAATATGCCAACAATACGTATCTATGGGATTATATGGAATAAGGGAGGGTAAGGAAGGGGAAGGTTTTATAGTTGAATGGATGGGAAGCTTCTCTTTCTCAGGTTTGTACCATGTTAGTGGTAATATAAAGAATGAACATAATTCATATGAGAAGAAGGTATATAGGGATTTCAATGACTTTAAGTTTGACTATAGATCTCATTACAAACTAGGCCACCCTATAAGTTCATGTTATATCATGTATCCATCATGACTAACTAATAATCAATCTTGTGAGAACTAACCATGGAGCTTGAAGCAACACAAAACATATCCAACCAAGCACGAGTTACATTCGTTAATCCCTACTCAACACTCATAGAAAGAAGTGAATCAATAGAAAAGTGATTATTAACCATCTCAGAACCATCCACAAGCCAATTGCCTCAAACTTGTTATGAGTGTCGTCAAACAAGTAGCCCAAGGTATCAATTGTCAACACATATAAATAAGGACCAAATGGAAACCCTACCAAATGGATCAATGCAATGTAATCCTCGAGGGCAAGGCATTATTCACCAAGACAAAAGCATGAGCATTAGTGAAACTGGTATTCACCATAGCCACATAATTGGGCCAAAGCCTAAGAAAGAGAACATCTTTGAAATGTATGACCAGTCCATCCAATCAAAATCTTTGACAAAGTCGATTTTGAGAACAAGAGACTACCAGCTAGTCTCCTGAGCCCATTCCATATCCTACCAAGTTGAAACCACATTGTCAAGTATAAATATTCCTTGAACAAAACTTGTATGCTCTAGTGGCACTATATATCAAGTAATTAAGTGGATTTACAAATATAAGGTCTTGGCCATGATATTCTAAGGAATTGCGAGCAAGGTGATTAGGCACGATCCTCTAAGAAATTCCCATGAGGTGTTCTTCAGAAGTATCTTGATCAATCCCTAACTAATAAACTTCGAAATTCAACTTGAGGTAAAATTTCACAAGCTAAGCAACAAAAATCATCACCAATGGTATCCCACATGGCCTTTTAGAACTCACAAGGAAGGGAATTCATACCCAACAAGTTTCCATTCTACAAAAGTAGCATACAATTACTCCCATGAACAATCTCTATCCAATCTATTCTTGATCATCACTTTGTGGGGAACAACCCTATAACATGATTTTGCACTAACTAGCAATACCTCATGCCTTAAATAATATGGAGAAAAAATATCATGAAAATGAGAATTGAACATACCTCTAATCTTAGCAAGATCCTATACATAAGATCCATCTCTCTAATGAAGACCAAGCTCTTTCTTAGTAGCCATCTTTTACTTGATGAAGTCAAGATACAATTTGGGCTCTTCATCCCCCTCATGAGTCCATTTATCATGGGTGTGAACCTAGGAACCCCTAGTAATATAGTCCTCATCTTTGTGCACTTCCATCTCCAACTTTGCAACTTCCTCATATGAAGATTATCCTCTAGAAAGAGATAAGCCTCCTAAGCCTACTACAAGTTTCCCACGACTCATTTCACTACTTGTAGGCCATCATCCACCACTAGCTATGCATAAAATTGAAAATGAAACAAATTGCAACCTCCCACTAAAGTATCCATTCCTAAGTTCCCATTGGTCTAGGGAAGAGGGTCTAAAATTTTCTTTGTTAAGGCACAAAAATGCGTTAACTGTAAAGGGAAATGTTAAACTTAAACAACATAGAAGGAGAGCAATCAAAAGCTCGCCAAAGAGATATCATTATTTGAAATGGGAGGTTATTTGAACCAGACACATCCATAGGGTGAAGTATGCCTAAAAAGAATATTTCCTCTCCAGTCCATAAAATTTATTCAATTAAGCCTATACCTGATCACACCCCTATTGATAATTGGTCCAAGTATACCAACTACCATGCCCAAGATTGTTTTTGCTTCCAATCGGAGTCAAAAATCTAGATTGAATCCTTGCATTGACACCACACATGTTTCGTTACCCTACTAGTCAATGAACCTAAGGCACCACAAAAATCACCCTCTCACTCCACCACAAAATACCCATTCAACGATCCACTTTGTAGTAGAGAGAGATGAGGTCAACCAATCCCAAACTCTATTGTTCTCGGTAGTAAGATTAGGAGTGTAAACAACACATAACCCAATAAATTGATCCTAGATCAAACAAGCCAACTAGACACATTGATCCTCCATATCTACATTATACAAATAGAATGAAAGTACAACCACCACCCTTTCATTGCTCTAAAAATGCTCAAGATCCAAAAATGATTATTTCAACAATAATTTATCTAATTCTAAAGCTAAAATTTCACTAACTCAATTCTTAAAAAAATGTAACCAAAAAAAAAAAAAAAATATATATATATATATATATATATAAATCATCCTCCCTCACAAATTCCAAAAGAAAACTTAAAAAATATTACAACCTAAACCACCAAACTTGTTATTTAACTCAAACCTTAACTAATGACAAATATATTCCCTTCTCATTTTCTACTAATTAATATGAACATAAATTCTTTCCAAAAGAGCACATCCTCTACATTTTTCCAAAGTCTTTAACTTTACTATTGAGATAACGATAACATTATTTCTCGTTGGAGTTGGCAGATGTTACCTTTTTTAACAAATACTCTGAATAAAAACAGAATTAGGCACACCCACTCACCTATGTAAATAATAGAGTAATGGCCAATGTAAATAATAGAGTAATGGTATTGAACTATCACTATATCCACTCTATCTATCAATCATAATCATATGCGTATGCCTACGGATCCCATCAACTCCTCATGTGTAATGCATCCAATCATTTTTTAGTTGCAAAAGGCAAAATATATTTTATGAGATTTGATGTTGGTAGCGTTTAACCACTCCAATATTCATATTCATATTCATATTCATATTCATATTCATATGATTGTAATCTTGACATCATATTTTATAAGTAGGTTAGCATTTTTTGTGTTTTTTTTAAATGTTTTTATCACAAATGTAACTTCATCTTCGTGAACCCCAACGTTGTAAAGTTGACGGTTAGTGTGAGATGAACGCTTTATCTGGTTTCACTTTAATTGTCGCCCAGGGTTAAGATGATATCAGAAGTAAAAGTCGAGCGGTTTACGTGTATGTTTACTGATGGGTGGGGCCGTTACCAACTTTCCGGCAAAGCGTCACGTCAGCTGCGGTGGGAACGAACCGGGATCGTGAGTCTTGGATTTTTCTTCCATATCAGCATGAGAAATGAAACGGACGGGGTTCGCTGTGAGGCGAATTTCAAAACCAAAAAGGAAAAAGGAAAAAAAAAGAGTGGATCTGCTCGGTGGCATATAATTTATTTATTTACTTATTTGAGTTTTTTTTTTTTTTTTCAAAGAGTTTAAATAGAAAAATCGATTTCTCGATGCAACATTTATATGAGTAAATATAATAATTTGCTACTTTGGGAATCTCCTTAGTTGAAGGGTGACATGAGGGGAATGGCATGTTCTTGCTTTCATGACTTCAATAGAGTTGATCCCTCGAAGGATCTTTTGCGATTTTTTTTATGCATTTTAGATTCTAGTAACACCATTTAATAATGTGGAGCATTATACATTGTTATTGGCCCAAAGTAATCATGTTGGCTTAGAAGGACATCTCCATCCTATCTTATTTGCAATATCTCAAGTTGGAACCACATTGTATTGTTGCAACTTTTACCATTATTGTTACAACATCATAAAATTGTTAAAGTGTTGAATCGTCATGACCCTCGCTCCCATACTCTACCCAACTTGGCCATGTCTTTGCACACTGTTAAACCCCAACCTTCGGACTGATTAGTTTGATCAGTCAAATCATCATGCCCAACTCATGAGAATGCACATCATCATGTTGTACTTAGTCATTTATGCTCGTACTCAACTATTGTCATCATTGTCCAAACTCCATCAAGAAGTACCTTCACAATGTCCAAGTGTCATGCCTCATGATCATCATAAATGTAGTTATGACTTCGGTCTACAAGTCAATGCATTTGCACAATGTCTCTAACCAATTTATACATGCCTTGTTTTTCTACAAAGCCTCTCCAAAATAAAGTTCGTCCAACAACTCAACTCACTATTCCATATCCAAGTCCCATGAAGAGATCCAAAACTCAAACAGTTGTTAACCCCACAAGTCTCACTAGATCCATCTTTGAATCATCTCATGCCACCTTGTTGACTGCAACCATGTCATATGTGGTTCTCAGTGCGACATCAATTTTGTATGATCCAACTATCACTAACATCCTTGGCGAAGTCTCTCCACTCCTCATCTCTACCCAAATACAAAACACACAACTCATCTTACGTGTCCAAAATATCCATGCAGTGCCATGATGAAGGCAAGCTATAGCTCACCCCACCATCTCTCCAGGGAACCAGGGAATCCAAGCTAAACATTTCACAAATCTCTCCCATGCCCTCTTGCAATGTCTCAGACCACCAATCAGGCAACATTACAACTCGAATCCATCAACAAATTCACCAAACTTTCTGCAAAAACACAAAAATCTGGGTTCTATTTATTAAACCCTGCCTCACTGCTTGAGCCCTTGTAATTTTGTAACATGGGTAATAACCCTAAATTGAATCCATTAAATCCTGTATAATTAATGAGTAATTAGCATAGTACTCCAACCAATGACATTTACACAAAATTAGGGTTTTTACCCAAAAGTTCAGAGTCATACACAACAATTAGGGTTCATAGCATAATTGTGTATAATTACATAACATATCACATACTTGCAAGGCACAAAAAATACACATTTGTACTATCATTACTAATTATTGTCATACACTAATTAAATCACAAGGAATAGGATGTAAACAATATATTAGCATGCCAAAGTTATGCACAATGAAATCATTTACATAATATCAAACCCTAACTAGGATTTGCAGATGTAGTTTTTTCACAAATATATCACCTAATGCTTGAATATAGAAAATACGCAAATTAGGGTTTATAAACAACACACACAATTAAAAAATAAAATACACATAAGAATATTGAAACACTTATATATATATATATACCCACTGGCTATGGGCTCTCCACATTCCGCCCTGTCATAGACCATGTGGTTCATGGATTCCAACCACGATTCACCCATGAACTGGGGCTGCAACTCCATATGCAACAATAAATTGAAAAAATTGTACCTCCATAGCCAAGGTGTCAACCCAACAACCATGATTCTCCAGGGCTCTAGGCACCCTCCAGGCTAACTTCCAAGGTACCAACTCAACAGTCATGCTACTATAGGACTATAGGAACCCTCCAAGATAACTACTAAGGCTCCAACCTAACAATCATGTTGCTTCATGGTTGTTCAAGCATCCTCCAAGCATAAACCGATATAACTCCCAGCAAGTATTAGAACCCAAGCTCGGGGTTCACCAACTAGTTGCTCAAGTCCGAACTCCAAACCATCATCCTCCTCAGAGCCATGACCATCAAAAGGATAGTCACTATAGTGACAATGAATGAATTATAATGGTGCCTTAGGAAAATAGATATACCCATAGTTGCATGGCCTTTCTTAGCCAAGTGTCACACCCTGAACCCGCGTGGGCCCCAGGGGTCTACATCAATGACACACTTCATCCATTGTTTCCCCTTGTCACTATGGAGTTGCATGCCCCCCATAATCTTACCATGGAGTGGGATTCACAACCAGTCTATTTTATATTATTTAATTATAATTATGTACATTAGTTACATCATATTATAATCTTAGCCCTCTGGTCATTAAGCCAAAATTGACATATATGTTTGGGCTTGGTGGCCTCAAAACATATCCAATCATATCTACATGGGCACACAACTACAAGCCACATAACATAACTCGACTCATCAGCCTAACCATCATAATTATCCTGCTCACCAGCCTAATATTATTGGGTATATGTTCACATCATCATAAACGGGTAGCGGTATTACATTCCTCCCCCCTTTATTTTATGCATTGTCCTCAGTGCGTCATGTACTCATAATCTAAATATGTTGTTGCAAGTGACTTGCACTCATAATCTATAGTAGCAAGTCCATTTCCTCATACATGGCTTCATATTAGGCATCCTCCATGCTTTTAGTGCCATATGTGCATCAATAGGATCTAGAGGTCCTTGCCCCATGCTAACGAGCATGGCATATTAGCATCATCATCACAGTTAAAGGACATCAAACATAGCATTAATACTTGCAATAGTTTACGCTCATCTATACATGCATATATAAAGGCATATACATATATCTATTCTTTCTTTCAGTAAGAATAATCAACAAGCCAATGCATATAATCATAAATAAAAACAATTCAAAAAGAATAAAGTTTTCATGTAACACAGATAGCCACAACCATAGTTGACTTCCATGTGTTTCAATCATAAGCATGGTCTTTCATACAATTCTTACAAACAAACATATAACTTCAGTTATTATACTTGCGTTTCTAGTTATCGTCCTTCTTGCTTTTCTGTTTAAATTTATATAACAGTCTACCCTGTCAAGTTGTATCAAACCTGTTACAAGTTTCTACGACCTAAAATAACACCTATTATTCTTATTGTCATGCATGTAACTTCCATACATAAATGATCATAAATAGTAACCGATTATTCTTTTCATCACACATGTTATGACCTATCATAAAACCTTTCATAACATGTCACTAGTCCTACCATAACACCTAGTATGGCACAACGAAATTCATGTCATGTACTTGTGAATACTTGTTAGAAGACCTGTCACAACTTGTACACAAGACGTGTCATAAGACCTATTACAACCTGTATACAAGAGCTATCAAAAGGCATGTTGTAGACCTACTACAATCCATTATCACCTTGTGATAAACTGGTCATAAAACATGTACTAACACACAACAAATCCGTGTGATTAGCTTCCTCTTTAGCTCCTTTTTTTTCTTCCACTAATTGTTTTAGTGTATTTTTCCCTACCTCCCTGAAAAAATCAGCGCTATTTATCGGGATGGCACTAATTTTGGCATTTTTTCGCCAATCGCATATAGTCGGCGCTATTTAGCGCCAACCAATATGCCTCTTAACCTTTTCTTTAACTCTTGATGTAGTTTCATATATATTCTTTTGTGTAACGTCCTATTTTTCTCTTGGTTATGGCATCGTTTTAATCGTCCATTTTAGCTTCCTTTTTAGTTTTCTTTGCAGCTTCCTTTTTAGCTTCCTTTGTAACACCCTATATTGCTCCTTGTTGTGGTATTGAATATGAATTTTTCTGTTACACATGCCGAGGACATATTTTTAATTAAGTTGGGGGAGGAGTGTATCGTATGCATTGTACAATACACTATGACTGAAGCTAAATTTGTTAATTACAATTTGGATGATGTACAATACACTTAACCTAAATCAGTAATTACCCATCGTCCTTGTTACTCCTATTTTCATTTCTAAAAATTAAGGTGACTACTTGGAAATCATTCTTGGTAGTTGTCATTTATGATGAAAATATCAAATTCATTGGAAGGGTAACCTTAATTTTTCCCTACCCATTTCGACATTTCATTCAACTAATATTCTCTACCCAAGTGTTTTTATTGACTAAGTGTTGCCCTGTAACAGTCTTTGAGAAGTTCTAAGCAATAACAGTATCTGAAACAACCATAGGAGGAATGACTATCCATCATGAACTAGACTCCATTGGTGCGCTACTGCACTATCTGAAATCCCTAAAAATATTTAGGAATGCAAGATGGTTAGTCTACTTTGAGAAGAAGAAGGGTTTTAGAGAAAAACTTGCTATGGAATTCACATAAGCTCTGCAGGAGAAACATTATAAGGGTAGAGGATTCATAATTACTGTTACAAAGGACATAATTGCTAGGGTGGCATGTTTACCTTAGACAGGGGCTAGTTTTCTAGGAAAATAGCAGTTCCAACTGCTAGTGAAACATTTTTATAGCGAGAAGAGGAAGTAAGGAGCAAGGGGAGAGGTATTGATATAACATCCCTTCCTCGCCCTTGGGATGATGTGGCTTTCTTTATTTAGAATTTCATTACTTGTGAGGGACGGTTTGGGATAGTATTCAATTATGATTTCCAGTTATTGGAAAATATTCATAATGGAAATCTAATAAATTTTCCCTATTATTTGCTAAAATCCTTAAAACATATGGTAGAGGCGATGTGTATGAAAAAAATCCAATAACCTGCTTAACAAACCATGCGCTCATCAAGTTAATCATAATTCATTTATTTCAATAGTAGGAAAGCACATGGAATGGTTTATTGGAAAATTCACATGCACTAACCACTGAAGTAGAGGAAAGTGAAAGTGAAGAACAAGAGGTAAGTGTTGAAACAACACTAGAAAATAGAGCAATTACACCTCCCAGAAAAAGTAGAGCAGCTACACTTCCGAGACAAAGAAGAGAGGTTACACCTCCTAGACCTCGTCGCAAAAATCGTAAGAGATGGAGTTCCATAAGAATGTCTATTGGTAAATTCGTTGAATTAGGAAAAAGAGCATGCACTAAAGAACTTATGGATATATCCAGTGGAAAATATGAGGATAGTTATTATGGATGCCCTATTAAGGAATAAGGGCCTGAGGTAGAGACTACTCAAAAACCTAGAAAAATGTCAACTAAAGTAGGGGTTCCTGAAATAGAAATGTCTGGGGAATCTAAGGAAGTATCTGAAAAAATCTACTCTTGTACAAATTGCAGTGAAAAAGAGGAAATTGAAGAAGCTAGAAAGTGAAGAAAAGGATGTAAGTTATGAAATAACACCATAAAATAGAGCAGTTACACCTCCCAGTCAAAGTAGAGAAGCTACACTTCCTAGAAAAAGAAAAGCAATTACACCTCCTAGATCCCATCGCAAAAAACCTAATAGATGGACTTCCATAAGAAAAATTGCTAGTATATTCGCTGAAGGAAAAAGGGTATGCACTAAAGAACCCGTGGATATATCCGGTGGAAAATCTTAGGATAATTATTATTGATGCTCTATTGAGGAAGAAGGGCCTGAGGGGGAGACTACTAAAACAAGGGCACCTGGAACATCATCAACTAAAGCAGGGGTTCCTGAAACATAAATGCTTGGGGAATCTAACGAAGTATCTGAAAAATCTACTCCTATACAAACTGTAGTGAAAAAGAGGAAATTGAAGAAGCCATTAGGTGGAAATAATCCCAGGAAGATAGTGTGGTAATTGTTACACTATCAACTACCCAAATATTTGAGGAATGTACTGCTACAACAGAACCAAAGGAGTCTGAGGGAAAACAAAATAAAGAGAAAGAAGAAGAATTTGTGAAATAACATACCTCGACACTTGAAGTTCATGTTATTCCACCTTAATCAAATGAAATTGAGGAACAACAAAAAGAGGAGGAGCTCAAAAATGAACAAGATGTCTCTTTACTAGGTAAGTTTGAAACTAGCCTCCTTATGAAACAAATTAATAAATTGAAGGAGGAAAGTGAGAATTTAAGGAAACAACTTACCAGGGTTGAAGGGCAGCTTCAGTCTAGAAAAAAAAAGGATTAGAAGCCCTGACATAAGTGGTATAAGTAATGTCAATTATATTATGTGATGGATGTAAGGAAGTGTTGGAGGAAGTAGATTGTGAAAGGTTAACCACTATTTCGATTGGAATTCAAGTTGGAGAGCAAGATGAAGAATTCCAAACCATTGTTCCACAAGAGCATGCTAAAGATGCTACTATTACACAAGAACTAGCAGTTAAAGGAGAGCGAGATGGAGATGTTGGGAAGTGAAATCATGGAGATATGGACATGCAAATAGTTAAGTTAGGGCGAGATGTTGGGACGTGAAATTGCCATATTTTTGTACTCATTTTCCTACCTTTTCTTTAGCCTTTTTTATTCTCAAGATCATACTCTGCCACTGTAATAGCCATTATCAACCTAGGCAGGGTAAATTGTAAGGATGGAAATACATTTTAATGTTTAGAAACCTTAGTGAATCTCACTAGTTCATAATATGCAATATGTAAAATGTTTAGTAATTTTTTTTTAAATATTCAAATTTCTAATAATTTTATGCACTCTCTATTAAAATTTTGGTGATTTTATATTGAAACAATTTTATACTATAAATTTTGGGCAAATATTTTAAAGAAAAAATGGAAATGAGTGAATCTTTTTTTTGGAAAAAGCATGGAAAATTAGCCGAGTTGTGAATATTAGCCCCTAAATTTTTCCCTGAACCTGGGTATGTCTCTTTTTATATGTCATCCTTATGATCCAATTATACTTGTAATTTGGAATGAGAACTATTGTTTTCGGTTTTTTTTCTCATAAAACTGACAACTGGGTTGTTACGAGGTTTGTGGTTTGTTGAGATGTTGTTGCAGGATTGCACTTTCCATTTTTTCCTTCCGAAGGACAGGACAAGGACTCACTAAGAATTGTTGTTACACATGAAGATCTATTTTGGATGCACTAAACTCCTTCAATTAGTTATGAAGATCAATTTGGAAAGCATCTGGTCAAAATATAGTTTGACTGTCAAAGGAGAAGTTTATGGACAATGCAACTAAAACAATTACAATTTTCTATTGATAATTATTGTAATTTGGGAAACTTGTTACAACTTTGTCCTAACCTTGGAAATTGTTATCAAATTTTTAATGTGTGTTCTCAAGTTAGCTCACATGAGAATCGAGAGATTCTCCACATGATCTTAGCATTGCAATCTGAATTATAAAGAGATGTACTTTATGCCCACGCGAGATAGACATATAGAAATAGATAGACAGTGATAGAGGGGGAGAGAACCTGTATTGTTTCATTAATGTGATCTCAATCATTCGTGGCACCATACCTTTCTGTTGACTAGCCTATGTGTTGTGTAGTGTACCAGCCCTTGCTAAGAAGGCAAGACCCTCCTTCTTAGTAGGGATCACTGATTAGGAAGGTATTGTAGTTGTTTGATTTATTATTCTTAGTTATAATATTTGTGTGATTGCTATTACTTTTATTATAAGTCTTGTTCATGCTTTAATGATTTCATAATTCTAACCTCTGTATTGTGTAATACCAATATAGGTTCTGGACCAGTCCCTTTGTTAGTGTGA
This sequence comes from Pinus albicaulis, assembly GCA_034641835.2. Lineage (NCBI taxonomy): Eukaryota > Viridiplantae > Streptophyta > Pinopsida > Pinales > Pinaceae > Pinus > Pinus albicaulis. Next base: position 96,249,378 of record CM076577.1, read on the forward strand.
AAGTTATTTAATTCCTCTTACAATTTGATGGTGTGTTCATTTCATTTGAATGTTTGTTTCAACATTTGTTGAGAGAATGGTTTCTAGGAGTGTTTTTTTTTTCTTAATAAGAGTGATAATGTGACAAAGTGGTTTTATTATGCATCGTGTGTTTATTTCTTGAGAGTGTGAACAAGTTTTAAGAGAGTAATAGCCATAGTGTTGAGTTACTGAGAGTGTGATTACAACAATTGAGTTTGACATTCATTAGCACTAATTGTCATTTGCCTTTGCATATATTTTTTGTAATAGTCTTGCAACAACAAAACTTACTCGGATTGACAATTAATGTGAAGAGTTGGAACTATTACTCTGAATTATAAGGACAATCGGTCTACCCAACAACAAGTTGAAGCAAAACCTATACACAAATTTTACATAATACAAGTTGAAGAAAATTTTTGAATGTTGTATGAAATATGAAGCAAAATATTTAAGGATCAAAGTAAACATATAATAATTCAAAAGTGTGTAAAATAATTAAATAAACAATCTACAATTTGAATCAATCATATTTTCTAATAAATGAAGCCTCAACATGCATTTTAATGAAGCAAAGCAATTTTGGCCTACTTCACAAAAATGCATGCCCAACCTTCGTTACAAGACCAAATTGAATGATTAAGATTGGAGAGTACTTTTTTACTCATAATGAATAGTAATTTTTCACATAGAAATTTATGTTGTGCAAGAATATGCCAAATTGGATCGATGTCATAGGGTTAAAGTGAAGGTTTGTGTTCCTAAAATAAATGCACACCAGGACCTATAATTAGTTGACTGTGGGATAATAATCATTCCAACCTAAATATAAAACCATTTTATGCAACATAGCATAGTCATTTTCATAAAGGAAATGTTATACACTGAAATCTAAGTCTGTCAGAATATCGATTGATCATATGTGTCAATGATCATAGTCGAAACAAATGTGCACTCCTAGGTGAAACCAATTACACCCTTGGTAATGCAATTTGAAATGGGACACGATTGGACAATTCCTAACCTTAGGATATAACCTTGCATCATTTTTGACAAATATACATAACTATGTTTTACACTTATACACAACTTGCACATAAGTCAAGTCAAAACAAAACTTAAAAAGTGGTTTGGAATCTAAAGTATAAATGTTTAAGCTCAAAGTAAAGATATAGCAATGTAAAAATGTGTAAATCATTGAATAAACAATATAAAATTTTAATCAATCATATTGGCCAATAAATTAAGTCTGGGCATGCATTTCAGTGAAGAAAGGCAATTTTGGCATGCTTGACACAAATGCACACCATCCTTCATTTCAAGGACATATTGAATGATTCAATTTGGAGAGTATTTTTTTACTCATAGGTAACGTTAATAAAATTAAATATTTTTAATTTTTCACATATATATTTTCTTTGTTCAAGGATACTCCAAATTGCATGGATTTCATTGGGTAAAGGGAAGGGTTTGTGTGCCTCAAATAAATACACACTAGGAATGTTTGGGAACAAGGGGATGGACTAAGAAAAATCAAATTTTAATTTTAATAGTTGAAACTTTTAGTTTCATGGTTAAAACCCTATAATTAAGGTTGGATGACCTTGTTTTAGTAGTAATTGGGATTAAATGTTGCCAAGGGATAGATAAAGATATAACACTTGGGGTTTGTATGGTCTATTTTAGGGTTTTTATATATTGTAATTATTTTTATGGTTTTAAGTTTAATATTAGGTCAAGTGACCTTGTTAGGGTTTGAAGATAAATAGGTAAATAGAATGGAGACAAATAGGACTAGTTATTATTTCTTATTTGGCAATGAAGTCTAAGTAGATCTAGGGTTTTAATGCCACTCATCGATCGAAAAAGTCCTGAATAGGAATTCCCAATACACATGAAAATGGCGACTAGAATGAAGGAACTTATGGGATTTACTATCAACTAGGACCTTTATACTAGCTTTCAGTATTTAAGATCCACCCGAGTGCTAACATGCCATGATAATACCTCAAAAAAATACATAGCATTTTAATGTTAAAAAAAATATTAAAAGATGAAAACTTAAAACTAGTCTCATAAAAACACATAGTAGCTCATAAACCAACAAATTTCATCATCGTGAGCATCAATTCCACAACAATGATACTCTTCCTCAATATTAGTAGATTTCCAAACAAGAAAAAGAAAAAGGTAAAAGAGAGTGAAATCCTTCCTCTTGTCACCAATGTGTTACGATTTACAAATTCGAAGTCTCTTCCTATATATACATTACTTAAGAGACCTTTGAAATGTGTGGGGAACATAACTCCCCACATATCATGAAGTACATCCTCATTAAATGTGGGTTGAAAATAACTCATCCTCATTAAATTTCTATTATGCATGAATACTCCAAATTGGATTGATTTTATAGGGTAAAGGGCATGGATTATGTGCCTCAAATAAATGCACACGAGGACATGTAATTAACTGGAAGTGAAACAATGATCATTCCATCTTAAATATAAAAAAAATTTCTACAACATATAATACTCATTATCCTAAAAGAAATCTTACTAACTAAAATCCAAGCTTGTCAATGTAGCAATTGACCATATTTTCCAATGATAAAGTCAAAATAATTGTGCACTCCCAAGAAAAACCAATTACACTCTCGGTAATGAAATTTTAAATGGGACATGATTGGACAATACCTAACCTTAGGATATGACCTTCCATAATGTTTGAAAAATATCCTACATAACTATGTTTCCCACTTATACACAACTTTCACACAAGGAAAGTCGAAGGAAAACTTAGAATCGTGTATGAAATATGAAAGTATAAATATTTAAGCTCTAAGTAAATATATAACAATGTAAAAGTGTGTAAAATCATTTAATAAAAAATATACAATTTGAATCAATAATATTGGCCAATAAATGAAGTTTAGGCGTGCATTTTAGTGAAGCGAGGCTATTTTGGGCCGCTTCACAAAAGTTCATGCCCAACCTTCATTTCAAGGCCAAATTGAATGATTTAACTTGGAGAGTAGTTTTTTAGTCATAGATAACATTAATACAATTAAATATTTTAATTTTTCACATATATGTTTGTGTTGTTAAAAAATGCTCCAAATTGAATTGATTTCAAAGGGTAAAAGGTAGGGTTTGTGTGCCTCAAATAAATACATACCAAGAATGTTTGTGAATAAGGTGAAGGACTAAGAAAAAGAAAACTTGAACTTTAATAATTGAAAATTATAGTTTCTTGGTTAAAACCCTATAAGTAAGGACATATGACCTTATTTTAGTAGTAATTAGGTTTAAATTTTGACAAGGGATAGATAAAGAGATAGCACTTAGGGTTTGCAGTGTCTATTTTAAGGTTTTTTATATTTTACATATTTTTTTATGGTTTTAAGTTTAAAATTTGGTCAAGTGACCTAGTTAGGGTTTGAAGATAAATGAAGAGAATGGAGACAAATAGAACTAGTTCGTACTTCTTGTTTGGTAATGAAGTTTAAGTATATATCGGGTTTTAATTCCACTCATCGATTGGAAAAGCCTTGAATAGGAATTCCCAACACACATGAAATTAGTGTTTAGAATTCTAGGGTTTAAGATAATGAAGGAACTTATGGGATTCACTATCAACTAGGGCCTTTCTACTAGAATTTATTATTTAAGATCCACCTCGGTGCTAAAATGCCATGATAATACCTCAAGAAAATATATAACATTTCAATGTTAAACAAATATTAAAAGATGAAAACTTGAAACCAATCTCATAAAAACACATAGTCCCAACCCCTAGTCACGGAGATGACCATATGTCCCTGCATGGATTAGAACGGAGTTACTAGAGTGGGGGCAGGGATTCATCCCCAGCCCCCAGTGATATCGTTGCCATGGGACTGACGTGGAGTCAAGTCTAATGGGGGCAATAGTTAAGGTCAGCCCCCAGTCACATGGTTAGGCATGTAACCACCAACGAGGAGTTAAGGAGCTAGCTCGGCAGGGGCGGGTAGTTGGCTCGTCCCCCGACCATCATCACCTTCCACGTGACCATAAATCGATGAGGAAGGAGCCAACGTTGATGGGGGCAGACAGTTGGCTCCAGCCCCCAGTCGTATCCACTCCATGTGACCCAGATTTTGCGCTCAAGGGGTTTTTGGGAAAATTAATGAAGCGACAAAATGCACTGTTTGCGGGTGAAATTTTCACCTCCCGAACTGTTTAAAGGGAAAAAATGTCGCACAGATAGGAGGTTCTGTCAAATTGAGGGACGAATAACATAATTTTTTCAAGGAGGCATAACTTGATCAATTTTGGTCTTTGTGAGTCCAAGAAGAGATTGTTTAGGGGTTTTTGGGCGTTCTAAATCCATTGGCAGCCTCAGTTTACTAATTGGAGCACTTTTGGAAGGAATTTTTGTAGGATTGAGTCTTTTAGTGCCAGAGACAATTAGGGGTTTGAAACAGTTTTGAAGGCATTTTGAGCATGGAGAGAACCTTGTAGGGGTTTTCCAGCCTTCTTCTTTTATCTACAGCAATTGTGACTTCTATGGTGCATCTCTTCTTTATATTTTCTCAATATGTATTTTGAGGAAATATATTTTTAGTACTTCAATGTGGAGTTGTTGTACATTTTATGCTCATTTTCAGGTGGAATATAGGGACTTGATGTGAGAGACCTTTTCATGTTGAAATTTTTTATGATTGACTATAGGTGGTCATATTTTTTGAGTGAGATTTCTTTGCAGGAGAATGTTTCCTTGTACAGGAAACAAGTGACTCAGTTGTCAACAAATATCATGTACTTTTTACCACTGGAATCTATGGAGTGGTCTAGCTATATTAGCAAGCCCAGAGATGTAGCCTAGGAGGGCCGAACCTCGTCATCAAATTCTGTTTTTCTTCTCTTCATGATTGTTATTTTGAGTTTCATGTGAATATGTTGCTTTTTTAAAGTTCATATGAAAAATTCCTCATCATTCTTGAAGAGATTATAAAACTTGTTTATAATAAGACCCATTTTGTTTACTTGCAAAGGGTGAGTGAACGGTCATTTTTTGGAGGGAGAAGTTCTCCTCCAATTTTAGAGTAGTCTATCACATAGGAATTGATCTGTAATTATTGATCAATATTCAATAATTTGATTTGGAAAGAGAGGTGTGGTAATTTTTTATTATGCGCTCGAAGATACAAGGTTTTCACAGCCCAGAATGAACTTTACATAGAGAATTGATAGCAGATCTATACATAGTAATTAGAGGAAAATAGAACATCGGTAACCATATAACAAAAGGACAAAATATCCTTAATTCATTCAGTGTCTATCTTTTAAAGACACACTAAAAACCACACTCGCACACTCACACTCTCAGAATGCTTTTTTGAGCTACAAGTTTTGTTTAAGTACAAAAGAAACAATCCGTTAAGATCCACTAATTGTGGATCTTATTCCTAAATCTAGAAGATATATGATTTATTAAAACTTATTACAATATCTCTCAGAATCAACTACAATAAGTTCCTATTTTATACAAATTCATAACATTTCTAACTAAATACTAATTTTCCTAAATATTTCAAAAAATTAAATAAATTCAAGAAACCCACTTCTTGGTAAATGAAATTTTGACCGTCATGGTCAAAATGAATTTACAATGGTGATGCTCCTCCATCAATAGGTCAACTTGTGGGAGGCATAATTTTCTCATATGAGCTTCGATTGAGGCGATTCTTGTGTCATTCAAAAGGTATCAGTGTGTAGACTGTGGAATCTATATCCATATTAAGGTTATGACCACAAAATTTTGTCATTTAAGACCTAAAAAAGACTCCTAATGTTTTTGACCCAAAATTTTCCAAACTAGGATCGTTGATCAAATGAGCCTGCAAACTAATTTCTCCAAATTTTCTACTCTAAAATCATCGAGATAGATAATAAATAATATATTGATACAATCCAAATCAATATTAAATATAAAAATAAAAAATAAAAAATAGACATCCTTTTATACTAAATTGTAAAAAAATTGTAAAAAAAACTTTTAATATAATTACTTATTATTTGACTTAAAATCTTTTATATAAAAAATAATTCCTGTATTGTTTCAAATAAATGTGTAGCTTATATGGGAAACCCTTAAAGTTGACTATGTTATATATTATTATTTTTAAATAATATAAAACTTTAGATAAAAATATATAATGCTCCTTCATTCAATATTATAATAATTCATCCTTGGACACTTTTAGAAATATCGTTCTCTTGCTTTTTATAAGAACATATTTTTATTAAACAAATTCATAATGTTTGATATAAATTTATTTCATTAAACGAGTTAATAAACAAAACTACCTAAATAGATGGGCTATATTGAACTATGTATATAGTATTATGGTGTATAGCATTTGATTCTTCCTTAAATGCATATTAGTTTGTTGTCACACTTAAAATATTTGGATATTTTCTATGGTTATAGTTTTATATTAGATATGAGCATTTATTTGTTTTATTTAAATATATTTATTTGTTTATTTATTTGCCAATTAATTTGGGATGGATAGTCGGGTATATAGTTTAGTTAATTTGGGATGGGCAGTTAGGTATATAGTTTATTTAAATCGTATATTATTTGGATCAGATTATATTTTAATGATAAATCATACTCAATAATTCGAAACACATCAATTTGAAAAATTAAGATATAATTTATTGAAAAAATTACTCAATAAAATACATATTACTTTGTTCTCTCATTTAAAAGTTGCATATTACTTCTTAGAGTTGAGGCAATATTTTAATGCTTACATGTTTCAATTTTCAACTATTAATTTGCATTTTTTTATTTATTGGTATTTGGTATTGTAAGTTAGTTTTTTTTTTTTTTTTTTCTTCAAGTTTAGTAGTGTTTGTCTATTTTCTATTATCAAAAAATTATATTATCAAAAAGGGTAAGTTCCACAAACATATCAAAACTTGGTGGCCTTAACCTGCTCAAAGGAAACCAGGTTTGTTGGCCACCTCAAAGAGTTATAAAACATCCAATATTGAAACAGTTTGAGTCTTGTACTATCCGCTATTTCAGAGTAACTATATCTGACATATGGAAACTGTAAAAAGTAAATGCTAGCCACAAAATACATATATAAAAACAAAGAAAGGACTATCAGTCATCATTTGAAGATTCTATTGGAGTCAGGTCTTTCACGCTTGACCCCGACATATCTCCTGTTGCATCTCTTGTAGCTGATAATCTATACGGTCGAGACGAACCGATCCATGCTGTTGCGAGACCCGGATTTCCTGAATTTCTCTTTTAATATATTGCAGAGTTAAGGAAACCTTAGGATCGCCTCCCATTTCATGTATACTCATTAGAGCTTTAGCTAGAACACATTTAATTGTCCAATAAGTATGAATGGACTAGTGGAATAGGGAAAGCCTTCCTTTGGTGTTGCCAGGATCTTTGATAGACACCATTGCCTTTTCCTAGATTTCAATGTCCTCTTCTATGTTACTTTCTCTTTCCCATCCAGCTATTAGATTCTTAACTTGAGGTGGATTCCCTTCAGAAAATGCGTCAAAAAGGCTTTCCACGACTTCTTTCTTGGATTTCCTTCCTCGTTTTCTAGTGCGGGCTGTGGTTGATGTCTGCTTTTGTTTCCCTTTTCCTTTATCTTCCTTTTTCACCATCTTGTTCGTTGATTTTCTTTGACAATGTTGTAGATTTATGCTACCATGTTCTTGGTAGTCACCTGTACAGAATCTATAGAACCATGTGTATTGTGACGGAGTGTCAATAGTTGTTCTGAATAAGTAACCGTTAGAAGGACCCACATAAGTGACTGTAGTGAGGCCACCTCCAGTCGGGTGGTAATGCATGGTCAACCCACAACACACAAGCATAATAATTGAAATAAAAAAAGTTGACAGACAGAGGGAGGAGAATCTTTTGAAGCTACGAGACCTCTACCCATAAACCTAGACAATGCATGTATAGTTGCTTGATACTCTGCGGGACTACTATCCCCTGGAGTACATCCCTGGATTGAATCAGGCACGGGAGGGAAGGACAGAGACACAGATAAACCCCTTTTGAAACCCGAGATCCCACCTTATAGCTAGCAGAACTCGGAGAAACCGAGACTGACCAAGGGGACCTTCGAGCTGTTGGATAATCATGTGAAGCCATCCAGGCCAATTCACGATTCATGGAAAAGGTAGCAGAGGAACCTTTGAAGCAGACAAAAACTATAATGACACAAGTAATAAGACCCACATAGGAACCTTTGCAACAGAGTAAAACCACAATGACACAAGTATTAAGACCCACGGCACCTACCAGACTCAAAACTAAGCCATACGACATGAGCAAAATGAATCTTAAAACCACAAACAGTTCTGAGCAGGTCAGATAACTAGTAATTGAACAGAAACTACAACCATCAACTTCCATCTTACTATAATTGTGGAATTGAAAGACAAATTTCAATTTACCATCCGGAACATCACTGGGCGCAACAGGAATCAATTCAGGCAATGCATCAATTATCAAAAGATAAATGACATACCACTTGAGAATTTGTCATCGCAGAGTTCCAAGTTTGTTGCTTGTCGTTGTGTTTGCAGCTTCACCTTCTCTGTTCCCCTGGAGCTTCAACCGGGAAAGACTGCAGTTGTTGCCCTCCTTAGCGTTCATTATACCTTTCACCCACCAACGTTGTTTCCCAAGCGTCTCTAACATGGTTAGTTGGCTTACACATAAATCGCTGATGATCATAAATATTGGCATGCTATGGTATACAGTGACATGTGGTTTAACGGTAAGTTTCGCTGGGTGAAACCCACGAGATGGAGGTTCAAATCTCATTGAGTATATGGCCTGTTGTGTCTTGGCTAGAAGAGTAGGCGACCCCATAGTGGACGTCTCGGCTCCTGTTGAGGCATAAGTTAATTTCTATTGTGTGGCTTGCAGGTTGTTGCACCTAGCCTAGGTTTATAGTGGCAGCCAATAGGATTTGATCCTGGGCCTTGTTCAGGATAACTCTCACCAGTTACCGATTATCCTAGATTGAAAAAAAATAAAAAAAATATTGGCATGCTATGGTACTATCGCGTCGTCCCACTACCAATTTTTGTCGCCAGCTTAATATCCGATGACCGTGTGGGGCACAACATTACTTGCCACCTCACGTTATCCTTCATCCGCGTGGCACCCTGATCACCCCGATCAAGGAGTTATTGAAAGTTAGTTAATTAAAAGCAATTGCATTAAATTAATTTATTAATTTGCATTTCCCGTTTATTGGCATTTGGTAATGAAAGTTAGTTAGTTAAAAGCAATGGCATTAAATTAGTTTATAGTTTCTTGTATTGACAATGAGGACTACAAATTAAAATTAGCATTCTTCAACTATCCCTTGGGATTATTTCTCTCCCATTTTCCTTAACACCCGGAACTTCCATTTTATTTTCTCATCCGTTCCTGATTATAACCATAGATGTCGAATTCCAAACTTGGAAATTTCCTGATATATGGAAATTTGATCATGTGCGTCGAGTTTTAATAGGCAGTCAAGTTGTGTTAAAATTATCAATCGTCAATCGCATCGCATAAAATACTAATTCTAGAAATAAGCAACACTCTAAACTAATTAAATCTTAAAAACTTAGAAGATAATTCTCATGAAAATTGATAAGGAAGGTTTGCACCAAACTCCTAGTTTTCCCCTCGCATTTTCTAATGTTTTTAGAAGGAAACAACATTCTCTCTAATTGATTTTCAATGTGAATCATCAATGTATTTGTACTGAATTTCGCATTTCCAAAGTCAATCACCATATTTGTGGTGAATTTTGATGTGATGTTATATTGTCGTTTATATTTTCTTTTCACCTTTTGCATGCTTGAAAAAAAATTTGAGATTGGTTAACTCTTTTTTAGAGGATCACTTGATATAGATTCCACTCGAATTCATTAGAGGGGTATCTTCTATAGAATGAGGTCATCCAATTAATATATTGCAATCCTCTATTTTTATTCACCCTTAGCAAACCTACAAGGAATTTCATGGAACTTGTTTAATTCTCTTTTAGAGGCTTACTAGATATATGTGCTACACCAATTCGCAAGAGGATGCATTTCCACTGATTAAATTTGAACTTCATGAAGGATGAGCCAAAGAAACTATTATATTGCACACCAATTCACGAGAGGACGCTTTTCATAGCTATTAAATTTGAGGCATCAACCCAAATTTGAATCATTTTATTCTACATTGAATATTGTGTTTGCACTAATTATTTTGTTATTACTCTTTCATTTTGTTTTTTTCTAATTTTTTATTATAAACCATGGAGGACAATAGAGAAACGTTAATGCTCCTACGGGAAAACCACAAATGATTGCAAGTTTAGAAAACAATATATAAATGTTTATCCTTGCATAGAGGTTAAGTTTTTTCCTTTCTTTTTGCCATTACCTTAGTAGGATTGTAAATAAACATTTGAGTCTACAAAGAATACCATTTTAAGGTTTCTATATTATTTGATGATAAACTTGAGTATTTGGGTAAGTAAGCATTCGATGATGATAAACAATTATTTGATTAAGTAACCATTCGATAATGATAAACAAGTACGTGATTAAGTAACCATGTGATGATCACGTATGGCAGATTGTAATAGAGAGAATACAAAGCAAAGAATAGAGGAAATAAACAATGTTAGTGTTGTTATTTTCTAATATGTTTTTATTCTTATTAGTTGTAAGCTTATGCCGTCATTATTATTTGCCCAATTGTCATACCTATCTTTTGCTAACATCAGGTCTCTTTCATATATAACAATGTAAAATACCTAGTTTTAGCAAAAGATGGTTATGACAAGTGCTAGCAAACTTGAGTCTCTTCCATTGATATATATGAAAGAGACTCAATGTTAGCAAAATATAACTATGACAATTGGGAAAATACCAACGCCTACGTGAGCTTACAACTAATAACAATTAGCTCATTGGGAAAAGATGTGTTGGAAAATACCAAAACTAACAGATTATACCTCAAAAAATGTTTTCAAATGATTCAGTTGTTTATTGACAACAATATTTGGGAATTCCTGGAACTTGACAGAGATGAAGACTGAAGTGGGTATGTGGTTGTTTGTTGCAAGGTGGCTAGGATTACCAAATCCATTTTTTGTCCATCCTTTGCAAGTAGAAAATTGAAATAATAGTCTATTTTTCGATAGATCCACCTCTCCATTAACCTTCATTGCAGTGAGATAGCAATTATTGACAAGAATTACATAAATTATATCCATATATTGAAAATATTCATAAACGACATGTTTGGAAAAGCACATGTTGAAACATTAACCATCAAAATGTCTAAGGTCTAAAGTCAAATTTCAATGGCGATAGATGTTATTGCTATGGACTTGTTTAATATAATAATAAAATTGATAAGTGATTTAGTAAATAATATATTTTAGGGTGAATGCATGAAGATGGGTTACACTTTTGGGCCAAATGTGGTGATCAAATTTCAATTTTTTCCTCTTTTATCGAATTGCAACCCTCAAAATTCATATAAGCATTGTGAATTTTGAATCGGAGTAAAAATACAATATGTGGAGAATTATGTTGTTGTCTTAATGATATTAACAAATTTAGTTTCGTTGTTATCTCTCAATTTTCCAATAAATGTAAGTTACATCCTTGCAAATTTTCGCAAAAATTAGGAGGAATGCATGTGTTCACGTAGCATAACTTAGTCTAAAATGCGTAATTTAAAAAAATATATATATGAACATTATCTACATGAAGAGAACTAAGTTTTTCATATTAAAAAAATATTTTTTTATGCAAAATTATTTTTTTTTTTATCATTTTTCGAAGTTGGCAAAGTAATATTTCAATTGCATATTAGAGACACATGTGTTCACGTAATATATTTTCAACTCTTTAAATAAATTAAAAAACCAAGGGTACTCTTTTGAAGAGGACTCGTAAACGAAGATAGTGGTATTTTTTGAAATTTTTTCGTCGTGTATATTTTGTGTTATTGATTTTTTATTCAACCCCTTTGAAATTGTCCAAAAAAAAATTCAAGAGTTATGTTTAAAGAAATTAGATGAAAAATATCATATGAATTTGAAAGTTCCAAATGCATATGTCATTGGATAAATGATTCCTTCACGAATCCAACATGATCAATTATGCCCTAAATCTGCTAGGGTACAAAATGGGGTTGCAGAGAAATCTGCAGAAGGGGTGTTGAAACTGTGATTTTTAGGACCTCAAAAGCTCGATCGAGCGCTTCAAATGCTCGAACAAGGGTTTGAAGTGCTCTATCGAGCGTTTAAATTCAAAATTCAAATTGCTCGGTCAAGCGTTAAAGAAACCCTCGATCGAGCCATGTACGTGGTTAACCAACGGCTCGATTGAGTCATTACAATCCTAACCCACCAACCTCCTACCAACTTTTATTAATGCTATTAATGGTATATGATAAGGCTCAAGGGCTTGATCAAGACTTTAACTCGGGTTAGAAAGCGACTAGATTAAGAGTTTTCTTAAATGCTCAATCGAGTTATTTTTAAGCGCCTCAACAGCTCAATCGAGCGCTTAAAATTTGCTCGATCAAGCATCATTTTTTCACCAAAACGCATCCTTGTTTTGCCAAAAGTTGTAACACAGCTCCATGTTATCACCCTTTAGTACATATGTATGTGATAAATGATCAAATATAATAAGAAAATAAGATAGAGAATTTTATAAGGTAGAAACAATTTTAAGATCTTCTTTTTTATTTTTATTTTTTTAATTATATATATATATATATATATATATATATATATATATATATATATATATATATATATCATGGTGAATCGGTAGCTCATTGGAGTAATTTGGGCGAGACCCAAGATCAAACCTAGCGGATGCCACTATAACACCAAGATTATATCCAACACCTTGTAACTCATATATACCGGGAATATATGTCTTAGCAAGAGTTGAGACTCCATGAGGGTGGGGCAGCCTACTCCTTGAGCCTTATCACAATGAGCCAAAGATTTCCCTTATGTGCTTTCAAACCATGTGGAAGGGATACCATCCCATTGTACCAACCACTCAATCATCCCACAAAAAGACAAATGATATTAAGAATTTTTAATCAAAAAAGGAGGGGAAAATTTAGTTACTTACAAAGTGAGAAGACACTAATATTCTAGGCATGAGGTTAAGCTTATAATCAAAGGTGGTTTTTTTTTTAATTTCATGCATGGGGTTAAGGTTAAATTCTACTTGAAAACACATGACCATATTATTATAGGAAAAATAATGACAATAAGGCATATTAATATTCTTGTGGCTATTTACACTAAAATCGGCTTATAGTCTTGGAGATTAACCTAAAATGGCATCTGATCAGTTAAGAGCTCATCTCCTTAGATATATGTAAGTAGGTTAACGACTCGAGATTTAGAGACATCTAGAAAGAGATTGTATCAACATGGGCTAGGGAAATAGCCCTAAGTATTGAAGACTTCTTTCTGCTTTGGAAAAAAAAGTTGAGAAGACTCTCAACAATAAGAAAGAGGAACATTAGTGCTCAATCATAGGTAGAGGAAAACATGTTTGTAGTTCAACTCCAAGTCACTCTTTCATTTTCATCTAAAATAAAATAACACCTTAAAAAAAAATCATGTTGATCCATAAGAAAGTTAAGAGGAAGCTTTGATGTCAATTGTGGTAACAATTGACTTGGATAATAGTAGGCATGTTATCGTTCATCTCATTTAGATGAATAATTACCTTTTTTTTTTATAATGCTATGTTATTATATGGATAGTTACCCATTTTACATTCCTCCTAAGTAAGAGATTAAATTGATTTCGGTTAGTTAACTATAATTTAATTAATATAATCAATTGTGAACAAATAGAAAAAGTAAATATTTGGTATGGCTCATCTAATCTAATAAAATAGTAACTTTTTGAATAACTTTTAGTAAAACATTATTGTTAAAAAAATACTTTTATTTGCTCTTGAAAAAAAATAATTATTCATATTAAACATAATTTTATTATAAATTTGTACATAAGTTAAGTAGATAATTTCTTCCACTCAAAGCTATAATTCCTTTTAAAGTTACCACCACATTTACTTCAATAATAAATAACCTACTCTAATTTGTTGCAAAACCTAATTTATGTATTAAAAAAACATTTAAATAACATAATTTATTAGATAATGAAAAACGATAGACGTGACCAAAAACAACATGAAAAGAAATGATGACTGAAATCTTATAAGCTAATCATGTTAATTAGGTATAATTATTTACCTTACTTTAAGCGTGCAAGATGTTTCAATGGGCGTCGTTGCCCTAGACGCTGATTGTAAAGATTCTGTTTGTTTGATCTCCATGTTAAAAACTATACGACAACACACCACATTCACTTGAGTATGGTGAGACCTAAGAAGGAAGTCATTGAAGGGTTCACTAGTAGTTATAGTGGGTGGGAAAATAGTTATAGTGGGTGGCTAGAGACAATCATGTTAGTGGGTACAACACTGCAGAGTTGTTTTTTGTGATATTCAAAGACATAACGACAAGGAAGCTTTAACATCATCTTTCCCATGGAAGGAGTTAAACAACACTTTGCGAGGAAGTTTTTGACTGGATAAGTTGTCCATGGGGAATTAAACATCACTCTCTAAGGAAATTTTTGGATGGATAAATAGTCAGAGGCTCATTTTGCTTCCACCAACACAGTGCACTTGTGAACTCAAGTATTTTTCTTGGTGTACATTGAATAGTAAAAAATATGAAAACATGAGGAGTTTTGTTACTATTGCTGCTTATTATAATTAATTTGAATTTAGTTTTTATTCATTTTAAAGTGAGGTAGGTTAAAAGCTTTCATTTCATTTTAATCAAAACGATAATTAAAACGATAATCTGTAAAATTAAAAGTAAAAATAACTACAAATTAGTTTAAAAATGATGTGATGTGTTATGTGTATAAGATAATGGACATTGTATATTTTCATATGAAAGATGAGTTAATAACTTATTATTGGTTTGTTATTGATTTACAAATTAAGGCATAGTCATAGCATTGCTATATAATAGGGTGGAGAATTGGAAAATCTTAATATCATATTTAATGATGAGTGAATTTTATTATTAGTGTAGAAAATATGCTATATTCTTCTTACTTATTTTCATTATAAATAAATAAAATGCACTAAATTCACAAACAATTATATGCATCATAATATGACAACAATAATATGCAAATGGAATCATTGCTCTCACCAAAATATAATTATAACATTTATCTAAATCCATTGGCATTACCACTATTACCATTGGAGATTGTTGCCCCTAGAAGCTCATTATGAGAATACCTCCCCTTATCTTCATTTTTACAAAGTATTCAATAAGTAGGGGAATGTTGAAAATGCATTGTATCCTTCGCAAATAGACCTAGCCACATCTTGTGGGGGATTTGGGGATTGATCCTTGCATAAAAGGGGGGTTTAGGGGCATGAGAGGTTATGTTTCCCCATATAGGGGATTTGGGGTGGAGCCCCTAAGGAATTTTTATATATTTTGGGACTATTATGTATTATTTCAGCCAATGTTTTTGACCCCATTATAATATAATCCTAGTTAAAAGATTATCTTTATAATTTAATCCATGTTAAGAAATTAGGGTTTTAGATATTGCAAAATACCTAAGTATTTTACTGTGAATAGTGAAGTTACTACAATTAGCTAAAGTAAGTTACTTTGTTGGTTAGGTTGGTTATCAAATTAAGGGTTTCCATAATAAATTTTGTGTATAATGAGAAAATGTATAAAGTCAAACTATGTAATATTATTTTCCAATTTTTAAATTCAATTTGGTTTATTTCATGTTAAAAGAGGATAAACCACCATGAATAGATGAAGAGTTTGTAACTACCCTTTGTATGTTGTATAAACGTAGGTGATGTGCCCTTAAAAAGGACCCTTTTATGGGCAAGTGGAACCTAGGAGGAGGATTGTGGAATCTAAGAATCAAGCTCCCATTTGTCATGTCTATGGTTTATCACTCAAGTGGTCGGGTGGACTGTTTGTTCTCCTCTTACCTCGAGTTCACATCCCACAAGTGACATGTTGGTGTATTGTGATAGGGCTAGAAGGGTAGATCCCACCTAAGATAGAGGTCCACTTTAGCATGCCTTAGGACACCTCGACCCTTACTCAGTGATAAGTTATTGATATATTTGGCTTGTATACTTCTGAATATACTCGTGGGTTATAGTGGAAACCCATATATTTGATCCTAGGACTAGCTTAAATCACTCAAATGAGTTATCAATTCTCACGACACACACACACAAATTTGTGATGAAGAACTGTGTAATTCATTTGCCACTTTTCTTCATGGCTGATGTCTGAGTATTTACTTGAGAATATGTATTCATTAAGTTCATATTTTCTATTATGTTTGACTAACACATAATGGGTTAATGGATGTATAATTATGGTTTTGTTGGTTTGTGTAAGTGCAATAAATTTAACTATGTTGCATCCAAATAGAAATGTGTATTCTAAGCAACTTCATTGATTTCGTTGCTTGAGCTTGCATTTCAATTCTTTTTATTTTTTTATTTCAAAATTTTGTTTATGTAGTCAAATATGTCTAATGAATATTATCCTAAAAACACATGAAAATCAAATAAACAAGAAATAAAAAAAATGGTAAGCCAAACACTACATGCCAAAGGAATCATCTTAAGAGTAGAGACTTTAATTTGGGTATCTTCATATGATGAATTCCATATGAAGGTTGCCTTCAAACTTTTGACAGTGCCAATATTGTCCATACTTTTCATTGGAAATAAAAGAGACATTTAATTTGGTAATTACTTGGCATCCCTTGTACTTTGCCACTACATCCACGTGAAAACCTAGGTAGATAAATTTGAAGGGATCTACCCATCGACCAAACTAGCAAGGCCTAACC
This sequence comes from Pinus albicaulis, assembly GCA_034641835.2. Classification (NCBI taxonomy): domain Eukaryota; kingdom Viridiplantae; phylum Streptophyta; class Pinopsida; order Pinales; family Pinaceae; genus Pinus; species Pinus albicaulis. The sequence continues at coordinate 96,266,419 of CM076577.1, forward strand.
TCAAGGGCGTCGAGGAGATTTGACCCCTTGACCTCCCGATAAGCGAGGAACTTAGCAATAAGAACTCGACCAACTGAGCTATCCCTTGGGGCTAGCATCCCTTATACTTTGATTACCTAAATTGCAATATTTAATTAATTACAAAGCACGAGGTTATTTTAATTCAATCAATTATTGTCAATGTGACTAGATATTTAACCAATTATAAATTAATAAATAATTCATTCAAATCTCTCTAGATGAAATACAAAAATATAAATTTATTAATTTTCCTAAATATATTATTCATAAATATTAAATTATTGATCTTACTAAATATATTATTTATAAATAAATAAAAAATCTTTTAGATAATAAATTAATACCCTTCCTTAATATATAATTAATATACATTTTAGCCTCAAGGGTTAGTCAAGTCCTTGTTGTTAAATAACTTTTGCTATTGAGAGGTCACAGGTTCAATTTTCTCGATACTCTCGAGGTTAGACATTGTGATTGATATGACAAGAAGTGATCCCTTCATGTGGATATGCCTAATACAAATATTTTGTGGACCTAGCGATCATTGGTCTCTGAAGTCCATAAGCTACATAAGAAAAAAATATATAACCAATATACATTTTATTAACTAAACTTTAAATCTCAAGAATCAAAATCAACCAATCGTTGTGAGTTCAAAAATACATAGTAGTCTTTAAGTGCGACTTTTTGGAGTTTCCGATAGATTTCTGGTTGGAATCCGCAAAATAATTGTGGCCAAATCTTGATTTGTGTTATTTAAACTAGTTTTTTGACTACATATATGGATTCAACACCCTTATAAACCCCTAGACACTTTGATTTTGAAGAGTTCACCTATCAAACTTCTGATTTCAACAAATCTCTAGCAAATTCTAAACAAATTAGATTAGAAAATAAACCAGAAAACTTTCCAAACAATCATACTTAAAAACTAATAACAAAAATTTAATAGTTTAATTGATTTCTAATAATTGCATTTAAAAACACACATCCATGCATGCTTGAAAATAACTATTCCAATAGGGTTTGTACTTTGTATTTATCGTAAAACAAAATAACCATTCCAAGAGGATTTGTCCTTCGTATTTATTGTAAAATAAATGTATTGGAGAACACACCTCCATGCGTGCTTGTAAAATAACACATATAATGCAATATAAATACTATTCCAAGAGTATCTATCCTTTGCTTGCTTGTCTTACTTGTTTAAATCACTTTCAAATTTATTTTTTTATTTACCTAGTGTTTGACTTAGGGGCTCTGTAAAAGAAAAATGGAAAATGAATATGAATATCTTAATGCGCTTGACCAGAAAAAGGACAAGAAAAATGAAATGTAAAAATGAATATTTTAATGTTTCTTCCGTGGAAAACAACTTTTTCCCTCTCGAATTTTTGAGGCTGATTATGTTCCATATGATTATTTTGGAATATATAAATTTTGAATAAAATTGTATAATGCACATTATTTCAATAGAATAATTCATTCCCTAGGCACTTTGCCTTTCGTAAAACCGCGTGTTAGTAAAAAAAAAATTAAAATCATACCTTAGACCAGGGTTTCATAATGTCTGATATAAATCTATTTCGTGGAACGTGCTAATAGGCACAATTACCCAAACGGATTGGAGACATTGAACTCAGCATAAAGAGGCAATTACAAATGCGACAAATGATTTAATATTATAATAATATAATAAATTATTAATAAATATATGTGCATTAAATTATTTAATATAATAATAAAATAAGGCATGAAATAAGGTCTAGATTTTTATTTTAAATTTTTTTTTTTTTTTATATGGGATATTTTTAAATGGTGTATTATAAAAAAAATTTGTTGTCTTTTTTGTGATTTTTTGAAGATTTTTCTAGTGGATTTTCCCAGCCTAATTTCTTTAAAATCCAGTCAGAATTGATTGAAAACAGAAATTTGATGGGTAACTTGCACAATCAAAGTGTCCTAGGGGTTTTTTAGGGTGCTAAATCTATATTTACAGTAAAAAAAACTAGTTTAAATAACATAAATCAAGATTTTACTTCAATTTTTTTCACCGGATTTCGGCACCGGAAACTCCAAAAAGTCGCATTAAAGATTACTCCTAAAATTTTTACATTTGATTTTTGGATATATTTTTTATCAAGTTCTGTTTAAAATTCGAAAGAGATTTGTTGGAATTACAAGTTTGAGTTATAAAATTTATATAATTTGAGTGTTATAGGGACTTTTCAGGGAGTCAAATTTATTTATACATAAAAATGCATTTTAAAAAATAGAAAATCATGGTTTTGTTAAAAAAATTATTGTTAGATTTCGATGAAAAAATCCCAATTGTAGAAGAGGTAGAGTGCACCAAAAAAGACCTAGTTACTTATAAGATGAGAAGCTGCTAATATTTTAATCATGATGTTAAATTGTGATTGAAAGTATTATTTGGTTCCATGTACGGGATTAAAGTTAAATGTTTTTTTTCCCATGAAAAAATCGTATACTTGTTATTTCAATGAAATCAAAGTATACATATTATTGTTCAATTACATCCTCCTGGACATTTTGTCCCGAACTAGAATAGATGCATTCAAGCATAAAAGAAGGCAAGGACCCAATGAAAGCAGAGACATCAATTCAGAAAAATGTTGTAGACATTCATGATGAGGACATCAACAACATTTTATGATATCACTAAATGTCCAATAGATTGGAGCAATGCTTCCTTAGATCTTCTGTCTGCATCAATATTGTGTTCCATATGGATACGTGATACATCCAGTTCCTCAAAAAATTCTTGAAGTTGGAAAATTCTTTGTTGCCAAGGATTAAGGACCAGACTATGGAATGTGTCATTCCCCAAGAACCAATTAATAACCACCCTAGAATCACTGAAGATTTGTAGGCACTTCACATGCCTAGATATTGCAAAATCAAGGATGAGCCAAAGCCCAATTAATTATGCTTTATTATTAGATTCAGGTGCTAGCCCCAAGCTAAGAAGGAAAAAATGATGGTTATTTAGGTGAAATGCTACTATCACTTCGCAAAAATCCCTAACATGACACTTGGATCCATAAAAAAAAAACCAAACCAATGAAGTATCAATTATGGGCCTAATTGGTATTATGTTTTTCTTATTTACACCTTCTGTGTTGAGTTCCCTGATTAAGGTTAAATGTTACTTTAAAGCACATGAATCCATTATTATAGGCATGATAATGACAGTAAGGGATATTGACTTTCTTGTGGATATTATTTACACAAAAATTATTTTTGGTCCTAGAGTAATACCTAAACTATTTATAATTAGCTAAGAGTTCACCTTTCTTAGATGCAAGAAAATAAGTTAATGACCTAAGACCCAAGGACATTTGGAAGGAGTGAAATTTCACCCTCTTATGGATCACTAATGTGTTATTTTATGTGGTCAAGTTTTATCTACATGCAGTGATGTTGCTATATGTTGAGGTTTTGAGATTTTATCAAGAAAAGCTAGGTCCGTAGCCCTAAATATTCTAGACTTCTTCATGTTTTGGAAAAGAACTAGTGAGAAGTTGCTCATAGTAACTTTATTTCTTGATCATAGGGAGAGGAAAATTTGTTTGCAATTCAGCTCTAAATCACTCTTCCATTCTCATCTAAAATATGACGACACCTTCAAAAAGGGACACTTGATCTATAGGAAAGTCAAGATGGACCTTTAATATCAATTTAGGTACCAATTGGCTTCACTTAAAAGCAACCATTCTCCATTTTGTCTCACTTGAATGAATAACTACCATTTTCTTTAACAAAGTTATGTTATTGTGTGGATGGTTTCTCATTCTACACTCCTAAATAAAAGGTTACATTGCTTCTTGTTAATTAACTACAATTTCAATGAGACAATCAATAGGGAACTAGAAGAAATAAATGATTAATGTAACTTGTTTACTCAAATAGAAGTTATAACTAGAAAAACTAAATGATTAATGTAAGTCATTTATTCTAATAAGAGTTGCAATCTATTTAGATATTTTTCAATAACACATTGTTATTATGCAATATACAAAATAGAGAAAAAATAAATTTCCAAACAAATGTCGTTATAGTTTAATCTCAATATCAATAATTCATCTATTTGCGTTAATTTCAACCAAATCAATTTAAAAAATAATAAATATTATTTTTATTTGTATTTTAAATATAATGTTATAATAAATTTATATACAAAAATTAAAGTAAATAATTTCGTTTGCCCAAAAAACTCAAGTTTTAAAAGACATCTCCAGATTTATTTTAATAAAAAATAATCCACTTTAATTTATCACATAAAAAAATATTTATATAACTTAATTTATCACATAAAAATTATTTATATAACTTAATTCAATAGATAATGAAAATGACGACGATGATTCAACTCTCAAAAAATTACTTTAAATAACTAAAATTATTTATAAAACAATAGCCTAATTAATGAAGATGATCAAACGCACATTAAAAAATAAAATAATTTTTTTTTTAATTAATAATGATATTTTAGTTATGATTATTCGTTTACTTAATATAAAAATGCTTTCTAGGGCAAAATTGTTAGGTAACTCTTATATATTTAGTATTTTTTTTTAATATTATACATATAATTTATTTTATTTGAAATGAAAATATGAGAAATTTAGAAGTAATATTTTAATTTTTGTGAATGGTAAATTGGAGAAGTGTTGGTTATGATTACATGTCTCTCCTCAAAGAAATCAAAGAGATTTGAACCCTTGTGAGTAACAACTAGCAATAATAACTGAAATTTTTAATTTTGTTCTAGACTACTTGAACTAATCTTTAAGGCCTTTTTTTTCCTTATGATATATAATATAATAAATATTAGATATCATTTTTGGGATTCAACTGCAATAAGTAAGTCATTCATCTATGACCATTTCCATGAGAGGTAGTCTTAACCAACTAATTTCATATGATTTTTGAATAGTCCACTTAGCACTCATTGCATTTGGTGATGCAATGAGTGCTAAGTGGACTATTCAAAAATCATGGGAAATTAGTCAGTTACGACTACTTCTCATGGAAATAGTCATAGATACAGTTAAATCCCAAAAATGATATATAATATAATGCACTACAGAAACACGTCATACTTAAATAATAAATATTATTGTTAGTAAAATTGATGTATTTTGATTTTTAAAAATAAATTTAATAAAAAAAAACATGATTTTAGTAATAACTCATTCATTATTAAATATAATATTAAAGTTTCCCAAATATCCTTTTCATCTCACTAAATATACAATTCAATTTGTAAATAGATAACAAACCATAACAAACCAAATTGAGTTGATAACACACAAAATAATTAGTTAACAACTTACCTTTCTAGAATATACAATTCAACTTGTAAATTGATAACAAACCAAATTAAATTGATAGCAAACAAATGATTAGTTAACAACTCCTTTCTTTTAAAGTAACGTATACAATTCATTACAAGTTACATTCCTTCCTTTTGTTTTGATTAGAGTGAGATGGAAAGTTTTATCCTATATCAGTTACAAATGTTTAAAATCAAATTCAATCAAATTCAAGTTAGCTTTGAACTAACTGTAAACCAAGAAAAATACTTGAGTTCCCCAATCATTGCAATTGCACCATGTCAATGAAAGCCAATAGCCTATGACAACTTGTCCATCTAAAATTTCCTTGTAAAGTGATGTTTGATTTCTCTAAGGACACAGATGATGTTAAAGTTTCCAATTTTTTTCCTTACGAAGCGATCTTTGATTCCTCTAATGAGGGAGATGATGTTAAAGTTTCCTTGTCGTTGTGTGCATTTGGATATCACAAAAAATATTTTGGCAATGTTGTACCCCTAACATGATTGTCTCTTGCCATGTGTAAGAATCCACTACAACTAGTGTGAGTACTTCAATGATTTGCTTCTTTCTTGGATCTCACCAGACTCAAGTTATTCCATATACCCATTCATGAAAATGTGGTGCAAAAAGAATATGTAGTGTTTTGATAGCAGGTTTCTTCATACTATACTTTTTCACGTTATTAACGTGCGCTTATATTTAAATTTGTATTAATAATATTGTATCATTAATTAATATTGATATACAATATGATAGTTATAAATATATTTAAGTTTCTGAGTTGATTGTATAATTTTAAAGATTGGATAATGGACATGGTACAGGTATGAAGTAGTATATAAAAAATAATAGGTAGAACCACTTCAACCAACTTTAAAAAATGTAAATAGTTACATCTAATTCAATGGCTCACTCCATATGCTCAACGCTCATTCAAAGAATAGTTATGTAGAGAGATGTAATGATGAACCTTATGTAAGAATGGAATGACATGGCATCATTTTTTTTTTCTTACATAATCGGCTTCCATTTTGTATTCAAAAAAGAGAGGGGAGAAGCTCCATTGTTACATGATGTGATACATGAAGAGCGTGAAGGCTGTGGCAACAACAAACAGCTACAACCTTTTTGCTTCTAGCTTTCCTAAATATCTGAAAAATAGAAATTGCATAAATACGAACAAACTGGAACAAAAGTAATGTGAAATGACATGCTTAATCTATATTTATATGGTTGATCTGGCAAGCGGTGGAGTCTTCAGGATTGGCTTTAGCACCCACATTTCGCAGATTTGTAGAGCTGGATCTTGGAGCACTATTCTTATCCATCATATATTTCAGGATTTTAATTGATTCTTCTGCATGACCACATCTGTTCGAAAGCTCGTTGAATTGTTCCTGGAGCGAGGAGACCCTGTGGAGGAAGAAGTTGAGATCGACTTCATGCTTCTCTTCAGCCATTTTAGCCCGAGATTGTAGTTTAGTGTCCAGGATCTTCTGATGGGCTCGAATCTATTCCAGTTCAGCTTGGAGGTCTACACAATGTAGGCAGTCCTCACTACGCGCCATTCTGGGGAGAAAATACAAATCTTCAGTATTTAAACACCGCAACCGGAGGCAAGGATGAACAGAATGCTGCTTCAGGATACAGAGCTCGAAAATGAGGCAAGCGAGGACTAAAAGAGAGTCACTGATACAAAATAAAAGGGTCGATGTTGAGGAAGGCAAGTTGTGGTCAAGGCAAACTTCCAGAAAAGAGCGCCAGGGATAGCAAAGGGGAATGCAGATCCAAAACTCCGCAGAGGGACAACGCGAAGGGGGAGAGAAGGGTGCTTGCCAAGGAGGAAGGTTGGCCTAATAAATAGGGAGGGACGAGCATAAAAAGGCGGGACGGAGCGAGGAAAGAGTCACGAGGAGGGTGAGGGAGATTGTGTGAAATATTCCATAGAGGACAAAATCCCCTGCGGGAGATATCAAAAGAGATTTGTGCAGATTCATGGCAGATGAGCTTGATATCCGAGATCATTGCAGAAAATACATCCTATGGTTCTAGTACATGCTCTGTTGGCACGAAGATCTGCCTCCTTATTGAGGTTGCGGAGAATGTGGAAGAAGCTTATTTCCTTATTCTTAAAAACAAGAGATTGGCACCTACTGGTGGTCTGACGGAGTGGCACATTGGATGTCGAGCGATTGTGAATCATCATACTAATAATAATAGCCGAATCTCCAAAGATCATGGCATTGCTTATGCCAAGATTTTGCAATTGGATTATACCTTGAAGCAAGGCGAGAGCTTCCACCCTATTGTTAGAAAGAGAACCTAGTCCCCATTCATAGGATGAAATAATAACACCAGCTTCATTACGGATGATGCCTCCAGCCCCAGCCACTCCCGGATTGGACTTAGAAGCCCCATCAAAGAAAAGGGAAGGTTTGTTACATCTTTTTAACCAAATGAAAAACTCCTCCTCATTCAGTCGAATTTTCCAACTGTTATCAGATTTACGCAGCAGATTATTTATGGTGTTGTTGCTATTGATGCTATTTTTTTTGTCTAGGAGATAGCCAATAAAATTTCGCTCTTCCACACAGAGGTCTTTATAATCATTTTTTTTTACTCTTGACTGAAATTGCTTCGAGTGTGAGGCTCCGAGATTTGCTACATAGCTTTCTAAAGGAGGGTTTTTATCTTTAAAGACCTTTCAATTCCGAGCCAGCCATATATTCCAAAGAGTTGAATAGGGAAGGGCGTCCCAAACTCTTTTGGCTATGTTGTTCTTCTTTCATTTCCAGGGATAACTTCTTCCCCATGAATGCAAGGCTTCAGAAATGGTGCTATGTGAATCCCATGAAGGTTGGAAATTTGGAATGAGCTCCTTCCAACAACGAGAGGCAAAGGGACATTCAATAAAGAGATGTTGAATAGTTTCTTCTGTTGCTTGACAATTTGGGCATCTCGAGGGTCCAATCACACCTCATTTTTTTAGATTGTCAGAGGTTAAGATTTTCCCTTTTAACAAAGTCCATATAAAGAATTTGATCTTGGGGAGGGCCTCAGATCTCCAAGCTGCCTTCCAGTTTGACCATATAGGCATGGGATAGTCATTATTGCAGAGGTATTGATATGCATCTTTAATAGTGTAAGTTGATTCAAAAGGATCCCAACGGAAGGGATCCGAGACCCGCATCTAAATGAGCAGGGAATTTTGGGAAGTGCCACCCAGTTCAGAGCAGAGATTGAGCGTCCCAATTAGAGATCTGGTTCAAATAATGCAGGCCCATGTTACTGAAGAAGGATAAAATTTGGTGAGTTCCAAGTTTGTTGTTAATGGGGGGCTATCCCATAATTCGATCCTTCCCAATGCTGATGTTATTACTGCCCATGGTTACTTTGGAAACATTTTGAGCTAAGAATGGAATTGCTTTTTTGCATAGCCCCCAAATTTTGGAGCAAGATTTGTTGGGGATATCTTAGTCAAGGAGATGCTGCTTGGCAATATTGAGATATTTAATTTCCAAGACACTCTTCCACCAAGCTGGCTTACCACTGATGAGTCTCCAAACAATATTACCTCCGAAGGCAACATTTAGGAGTTTTGGAGATCGGACTTGCAATCCACCATGCTCCTGATCTTGAATGACCTGTCTCCAATTTATGAGGTTGTATTTCCTTTTGTCACTTCCCCCCCTTGCCATAGGAAATGTCGAATGATGGCTTCCATTTTATGATGGAAGATGGCAGGGGCCTGAAGAAGGGTGAATTGATATAAAGGCAAAGCAGAGAGACCAGATTTGAGGAGGATAAGGCGGCCTACAAGATTAAGCCACGAAGAACCCCATTGTTGCACTTTTCTTTTCATTTTGTCAATGGTAATGTTCCATACTTTTGCCTTCAAGGAACCAATACTCACAGGCATACCCAGATAAGAAAAATGCCCCCAGTCCAATTTGCAAGGGACCCCAAATATGTTAGCAACACTGTGAATAGTTTGAGCAGAATCATTCCAACCATAGATACAACTTTTAAGATGATTAATCATATCTCCGGAATAGCTCATGAATTTGTCCAAGATTGTTTTAAATCGCTGGGCTATGATCTTGGAGGCTCCTCCCATAAGAACAGTGTCGTCTGCAAATTGAGAATGGTTCATATTTTTAACTCTGTTGCCAAATTTGATGCCATTGATAAGCCCCACCCGACGCTTATGATCTAAAGCCTTACTGAAGGATTCAACCATCAAAATGAAGAGATAAGGAGATAGAGGACAACCTTGTCTTAAACCTCGTGAGGATTGAAATGAGGGGGCTGGTTTGCCATTGACGAGGGGAGAGATCCAAGGGCCTGAAATGCAAGCTTTAACAAGATCAATAAAGATTGGGTCAAACCCCATTTTTTTAAGAACAACAAGGAGAAAGGAATGCCTGACCCTGTCAAAAGCATTGACAAGATCAAGCTTTAAAATGAAGCCTTTTTCTTTTCGGGAGATGCTAGAGTGTATTGCCTCTTGGACAAGGAGGATGGAATCTGTTATTTGTTTGTTAGACATGAAGCCTCCTTGATTTCATAGATGAGGTTATGAAGATGCGATTTAAGGCGCATGGCAAGAATTTTGGTCAAAATCTTATAAGAGGAGTTACAAAGAGAAATAGGCCGAAAGCTAGAGAAGGATGAGGGCCGATTTTCTTTGGGAATGAGGGTGAGGTGGGTAGCATTGGTGTAACCTCCGATTTTTCTCTTGCACTGAATCCATTGTATCATTTTGACCAAATATTTTTTAATTGTGTCCCAATATGCCTTGTAGAAACTAATAGAAAAACCATCTGGACCCGGTGCTTTGTCCGGATGCAGGGTCCAGATTGCACTTTGGATCTCCTCTTCTTCGATTTTTCTGTTGAGCATATTATTTCTTTCCTCATTGACCATGGTGGGATGATGCTGGAGGAAGTCAGAGTAGCCTTCAATGCCTCTCGCCTTAGTAAGAAGCTCATGAAAATGCTCAGTGGCGGCTTTTTTAATTATTTCTTGATCGGTTTGGAGGTGTCCTTCCGCATCTAAAATGGAAGTGATATTGTTCTTTGTTTTTCTCACAATGGCCTATTTGTGAAAAAAGGCAGAGTTCTTGTCACCTCCCTGCAACCAAAGCTGCCTCGATTTTATGCGCCATTTTTGCTCCTCCTCTCTATTTGCGTGGTAGAGCTGGCAATAGAGATCGCTTTCAAGATCACGATGCTCTTGAATAAGCCCAACTGCTTCATTTTTGTTGTGGAGGCCTTCCATACTGCACTTTATGTCAGATTAGATCCGCTCTGGTTCTTTATATTGGAATTTCGCCCACTATTTCAGAGCTATCTTTGTCTTCTTCAATTTATTTTCCCATATGAAGGCGGGGGAGCCTTCAATGTGTTGGAGCCAAGTATTGCAGACAATCTGATTTGCTTCAGGTATACTGTTCCATAGAGGACTGTATTTGAAAGGTATGGGCCCAAGAGGGCATTGATCTTCAAGGGTGAGGGTGATAGGATAGTGGTTCGAAGAAGAAAAGGGAAGAATACAGGTGGAGGCTGTAGAGAAGGATGAAAGGAAGGAGACATCAACAAGAATTCTATCTAGCCTCTCCTTGATGTTGTCCCTCCCAAGTCTTCCATTGCTCCAAGTGAATCTACGATTTTTAGGTGCTATATCCACCAAATCGTGCTTCTGCATTATGCCTTCAAGCTGAGTCCTAAAAGGGTCTTGATTGAAACATCCTCCTCTTTTCTCATTGGCATGGAGGATAAGATTGAAATCTCCTCCAATTAAAATATTACTGTTTTCATCTTCGTCAATATCTGCCTTGATGGAATTCCAACATTGTTCTTTATCTCTGTAGTGATTTGGGGCATAAACATTGTAAATGGTGATTCTTTTGCTATCTCTGCAGTTCTCTAAAGTAATTTTGACCCAATTCTGATTGATTGTGTTGTCTTTATGATTCCAGAGGGTGACAAGACCACCAGAAGTGCCTCTTGATTCGGAGAGGAGGCCTTCATACTGCTTTAGCTTATCAATTGTTTCCTTCATTTCTGATCTTCATTGCTTAGTTTCTTGCAAGAGAAGGATTTCTAGCTTCTCATGATTTATCAGATCTCTGAGGGCAACTATTTTGGAGGGGTGCCCTAATCCCCTGATGTTCCAAGAAAGGACTTTCATCATTGAGGGGGGGTGGTCCGAAGGGTTGCTCGCCCTCCATGTTCCTTATGAGCCTCCTTGCTACTTTGTCCCAATATGTAGGTTTCTATGGGATTTTGAGTGCCCATTGCTATATCCTTTTGCTCATTTTCATCCCTTTGTTGTTTTGTAGATTTCCTTCCTGGGCCTTTTTTTTTTTATGACTCAAGATTTGCTCCATGCTCCTTCGAAGAGTTCCTAGTTGTTCGAAAGGAAGGGGGGTCTTGGGAGAAAGAAGGAGGATTCAGAAGGACAGCGGAGGTACGAGGGTTTTCAGGCAAGGTGAGAGGGATGATAAGGGGAGGGTCATCATCGGGAGGAGAGATGGAGGAAAAAGGATTGGAAGATTCCAGGGTGGTCTTGGAAGGGGGAGAAGGAGATACTGGGGGTACAGATAGTTGGAGGGGGGGATCCTGGGAAGTGGGGGAGGAGGAGACAAGGGGATTAGTCTTGGGAGGATTAGCAGAGGGGTTTGCCTTAGCGTTCGAGACAATCTTCTTTTTTTTAATCGTTTCCCATTGAGTATCCTGAGCAGAGTTTTCAACATCAATTATTTTAGAGCAACGATTTGCAAAGTGGCCATATTCGTGACATACCTTACATTTGAATGGAATCTGCTCATAATCCAGCTGCTGTATATGTGTCCAGTCATCCACTTTGAGCTTGATGGCCTCCGGAAGACCCTAGCCAAGATCTACCTCGACGCAGATCCTAGCACAGGCTTGCATATTGTCCCTTGGTTCACTTCGATCAATAAATTTTTCGACGACATTCCCAATGGCACGGACAGATTCATCTCCCCAGCAGTGGAGGGCGAGGTGAGGAAGACGAATCGACACCGGAACCACGCTGGGCACATCCAGCTCAGGGTCAAAATCCAACGTCCATTTGTTGAGGTAAAAACCTCTGGTATCCATGAAGTAAGGTCCATTTCTGAAGATCAAATATTTGTCTTCTTTGGATTCAAAATGGAAGGTAAAATACCCTTTCCCACAGAAGCGGACTGAGATTTTGCCATTAATTTTATCAGAACAGTTTCGCTCGATCCATCTTTGCAACGTCTTCGGAGAGGGCCAGAGCCCCGTAAATTGTCCAATAAGTCCCTTTTAAGCAAGGGAGAGAGCATCCATGCGAGGTAAAGATGGAGGAAGAATGATTTCCTGTAGAACATTAAGTTTCTTCACAAAATTGGAGATTGCTGGGCGAGGACGCTGTGGCGGCAGAGAGTTAACCAGAGCTGAGAAGGCAAGCTGAGCAGCGGCCGCCTCCAGGGAGGATTCTGGAGGGGCCATGCCTAGCCGAGAAGATGAAGAGCAGGGGCTGAAGGCACAGGCGCAACAGCCATGCGCGGGTGCAGCAGCAGTGCGACCTAACAGGGTTTGCTCCAAAGGGTGAAAAATATAATGGAATGACATGGCATCATTAGTAAGACAATTTAATTCAAATATAATGGAGAAATTTAAATATAGTTTTTGTGTTTTTATTTTTGCATTAATTTTAAATATTTTTTTGGTAAATTGATATTAAAAAGAAAGAAAAGAAGAAAAACTTAATAATATACATGTGTTATAAAGTCGATAGATGATGGTGATGATGATTACCAATCAATTAAGGTAAGAGGATTATTTGGAATTTTTTAGCCTTTTTTTGTGCAGTATTCCAAGTGACTATAGCTTTGCTCAGTGAAAAATGTTAGGAAGGTTGGTTGTGTGGCAAATTTTTGGAAATTGAGAATTAATCTAGGTATATGTCAAACATTTTAAGGGAAAGTGTTTTTCATCTTCAAGCCCCTTAATATCCCAAATATGATAGACTCTTTAATTCCATAGTGTTTTGGGAATTGTCCAATGCCAAGTTTCACTATGAAACTAGTTAAAATTTGTTCTTATTCTAGTGAAGCATATTTTCTTCTTTATTCTAGTCATAAAGAGATATATTTTTGATTTTCTAGATTAGGTGGGTCACCCTCTTGTAATATCTTAATTTTCCTTTTCCTTTTAACTTTTTATTGCACCAAAAATTCTCCTTTATTTTTGGTATAATAATACTTTTAATATTATCTTTTTTTATGCAAAATGATCTATTCCTTTCGGAGTTGTCTACGGACTGCTCAGACTACAATTTTTTGCAGGAATCCCGTAAAAATAAATCCAAAAAATCATAGGGCACCCAAAATACTTAAGTTTAACTACTGTAACCCAGATTTTCAATGCTGAAAATTTTCAAATCCTTACTGGAATTTATGGGTTATTTTGTGGAGTTTTTAGACTATGACATTCCTTTATTTCCAATAACTTTTTCAACACTACACATCATTGGTCCATCCTTCTTTAAGAAGAAAGTGGTTGTGGTCTAGTTCCAAGCAATTCTAGGCAGCCTCTTGTTTCCCATGTTGTTTAAGTTGTTTTGATACATTAGGTACATAGGTCATTGCCATGTGGTTAATGGGGAAAGACTCACTTCTCAGAAGAGGATAAGATGGAGAGTACTTATGTTAATATTGAGATTTTAAGTTTTAAATTAGATATGTTTTATCATTCTTCATTCTTAGAGTTCACATTCATATAAATACTACATCCAAACTTCACATCCATTTAAAATAATAGAAATGACAAAAGCTTTATATTTTACATTTCTAATTAATACAATCATTTTTATTTACCAAAACCCATTAATCTATTTTACATAGTAATATAGAAGATAAGCTATCAAGAATCTCATATTTTTTTTTAAATAAGTAAAGTTTTATTATAATTGAAAGTTTCTTCATGGTGAAACTATTCCTTTAAGAATTACACTATTCCAAATTTATTGAAATTGTTAAAAATTTGATCAAAATTTTATATTGGTTTAAATTTTAGCATTTTATATTATCTAATTTTAAATTTGTATGAAAAATTTCATACCAGATTGGTTATTTATTACAAAATTAGAAATTACTTTTTTTTAATGGTTAATTTCTAAAAAAAAAACTTATTTTTTGTGAAATCATTATTTTGAAAAATATTTTTAAATACATAAATAAATTCAAAACTCTTAAAAAAATTTAAAATAATTAAACAATATAAATTTGACAATTTAACATGGAACAAATTATATTTTGAAAATATATCAAAAACAACCATATAAAATATTCAACAAATTATAATTCAATAATCTACAAAATTCTTTGAAAATATATCAAAAACACCAATATAAAATATTCACACGATGTTTATTTTAAAATACCAATGTAAAATAATAATAAAATATAAAATTTATTTGATTATTTATTCTATCTAAGTATTATTGACATAAAAACGCTTATTTCTCTCGGATCCAATGATATTACATGCTTTCTTACTTCGTTACACATTCATATTCCCATGGAGATTTACTGCAAAGAGGAGAGAGAATTTCTTTTTTTATATTATTAGTGTATATATATATATATATATATATATGATGATAGTATATATATCTTTATAAAATATATATAGTTTATTTATTTTTCTTTCCAGAAATATATTTATGGTCTTTGTATTATTTTCTTTCAGCGAGCCCCACGGTTGTTTCAGCGTTGATTACCGTTACCGGTATAAAGACCCACCGGTTAGAAGGAGACGAACGTTTTCTCTTGTTAAATTCAATAAGTCAAACGCTGCACGCATATTGCTTTTCGTTTGCACCGCCGTGGTTAAAATAAAATGAGCAGTATAAACCGGCGGAATAAAAGCCGAGCGGTTTACATAGAAGTTTGCCGACGGGTGGGGAGCTGAAAGGCCGGCAAAGTGGAGCCATCAGTAGCTTTCCGATGACGTGTCAGTCCTGGTAACGTATCTAACGGCGACACTGGGATAACCGGTAAACGGGCTGTGATCGCGACCGTTCGATTTCTCTTTTTAATACCTGCACGAGAAAACAAAAGAAAGATCCGATTCCACTCTCTTTTTCACGAGGAGGGCGGGGTAAAGGGCGTGCAACTTTGGACTGCAAGAGGAGCTTCATTGGAGGAGATTTGCACGAGAAACGAGGAGAAAATGAACTACGCGACACGGCGGCGGAGCAACATATATTTATCTATTTATTTTTCATATGCCGTGCAAGCCAATTTGGGCCGCAGAGCAGGCTTTCGTTTGCTGAACGGAAGAGGCAGGTACTGTGTGCAGGGTTTGTGTTTGTAAATAAATTTTATAATTTTTTTTTGTGGGTTTCAATGAAGTCGAGAAACGCCGTATGCGGAGCTCTCGTGTGCCATCTATAACGACAAAACAGAGAACTTTTCTACGGCCTTGTGAATATTTGTCTCATTTTTGGCGTGATATGGCTTATTTCGTGGATTTCGGCATAATATAGGGTGCGTTGAAGTCATGTGTGCTATTTTCTCAAAAATTGGTGCCATCTTTGGCGCAAGGTGTCATTGTATTTGAGAGTCACTGATCGCTGTTGATTTGAACGAAAAAGTCGGTTTATTTGTCGCCGAAATTCCAAGATAAGGATTTTTTTCTTTCCTGAAGCAGCTATAACCAGCTTGCTTTCTTTCTTTGCTTTTGAACAGGGAAACCTAGATTAACCGGACTACGCCACTTTCTTTTTGGGCAAAGAGAGCCAAAAGCCCCTGGAAATTATTTGGGAAATCACAAGAATTTTTAACCCTAGCTTATTAAAATATGCTAGCGACCTCCGGGAGAATCCCGTGGATGTTTCCTTAGAGCCGTACAGTCTGCACCTCACAGTCAGGGTTCGGCAAGCGTATCCAGAAACTTTTGACAGGGGCCAAATAAATTCAGTGTACGCCAGCCGAGTCACGGTCCGGGAAATAATCTTTTTGATAGAAACGTTGCGAATGTAAATTTTGCTAATGATGTTTCCTGTAAGTGAACGGAGGTTAAGGTTTTACAATAAATTGGACAAAAGCAAAGCTCCGCAAAGGCATTGACAGACAGATTGACCGGATCTTTCCCATAAGTTAACTATTAACGTACGTTTTGTCGCAAAGTCTGAAGAAGTATTGCTTCGTTTTCCTAGTTACAGATTTTGTTGTTTAAAGCGACCGATTTTGCTACTTTTTACTGATTCTGGCCGTGATTTTTCGCAGAGTTTAGGATCACATGAGGGGAATAGCGTGTCCATGGTTTCCTGACTGCAATGGTGTCGATCCGTGGCGGGATTTCCTTATATTTTGGTAAAATAGAGATTCTGATGCCCGATTTATTTCGTCTTTGGCGTGCGATTTGTGGCACTGGCATGGAATACCTTGGATCGTCTGGTTTCTGCAAATGAGGGTCTATCAGAGTTCGCATGTACCATATACTTGAGATCTGAAGTGCATTTCGATGCCTTGAATTCGCTTTACAGATTGGGCACAGTTCTGGGGTTTTTCCCTAATCTGTAGCTGTGACTAGTGGTTGTGTGTGTCCAATTGAGATTTATTTTGTAGCGGTTGATTTTTTATCCCACAGAGCTAGAAGGTAATAAAACGCCTGCTCAAACCTGTAAACAACTTTTTCCTTTTACTGTATGCTAAGGCTGTTATAGTGAATGTCCTAAAAGTAGAACAAATATTCTCTCATCTGGATATTTTACAAGGATTCTTTGTGGTTAGGCTTGAATTGCGTTATTTGTATTGTCTTGTATGGCCCGAATTGTGGCGTTGATGTGTTTCTTTATTGGTTCGGATGTGTCGTTGCAGGATCAAAGTCACTGGAACTTGGATTGCCTGAAGTTTGCATTGTCTGTAATATTTATGCGGTAGGCATGACAAAGAATCAAGTGAAGAAGCGGTCTTTCCGCTCAAATAAGGAACATCCGGGTTGCATGGGGAGCATACTGCATCTGTTTGACTTCCCTTCAGGAAAGAAGTTACTCACAGACAAGACGCATAAACATGGTGAGTCATGCACAGTATTAATGGAATGATTTGTCACGTTTACTTTAAAATAATGTGTGGCTTTGGGAAGCAAGATTTTATGTTTCATAACCTTCTCGTGGTTGGGAATTACAGGATTCTTTCATGAAAATGAAGCATCATTTCTACATATTGCAACGAGTTTGTATTTTCAACTTATTTAGGCTTTTGCAAGTTTTATTTCATTATACCTGATACTTGGCCCTGAAACATATGAACTAGATGAAAAGCTTGGCTGAAACCTCCAGTACATTAGAGAATGTTGCTTTTGGTCTCGTTTCTGCTCCTTGCTCTGCAGTAACGCGACCAGAATCTGAAGTCTATATTCACTTAAATTGTATAGTTTTACATCAGAAAGAGAGCCAAAATAAAAGAGAAAATAGGGGTTGGATGCATTAGTCCATTGTTACCTCAGTATCTTTTATTCTGGTGAAGAATAAGTGACTCCTCGCATGTTTGGTCTTTCCATCGGACACCCAAACATCCCGTACATATAAATTATAAATACAAAAGATGCCAAATCAATTAAACCACAGAGGAGGAAAAGCTCTTTGTTTTACCTCGATATCGATTATCAACATCCTAATCAACATCCCAATGATGTGATTAAAGACATTTATCATGTTAAATTTTATTTAATAGAAGCAGCAGAGTTATTCTATGCATTTTATTTGGATGCGCTTTTACAGTCCATTATGATATGAAACCCCTGAAACTCTGGTGGAATTTTATGTTGTGGCTCTACTGCCAAATTACCTGTTGCTTCAAGTGGTTTTGATCTCCCAGTTACGTGTCAATTTGTACTAATTTCTGCTTAATAATGCTGAATTTTGACGATGTGTGCTACTCTTATCTTATCCTACTAAATCTATTATATTGCAGAAGAAGAGAATCGTAGAATCAGTTTGGATGGGTCAAATGATTTTGTTGAAATTCCAAAATCCAGGGATGCCAAAAATGAATATGGGCTTGTAAGTATCTTCGTTGGGGTTATGTTGATTTTGAACGGACTAATTATTGGTTCTAGCAGTAGGAAGATGTTGATGTGGCTGGGAGCATGATTATTTGCTAGGGTCTAGATTACAATACATACGCAAACTGGGTAGCATATTTTGTCATAGAGAATTATGGACCAAACTCGGAGTTATTGTTTTCAGTAAGCTAATTGAAGTTTATAAAATCTCCAGATTTATGATTCCAGAAAGAGTCCTGCAACAAAGAAGGCAAGTGGATTACCTATGAAGGCATTGATAGCAGAAGAAATGTCGAAAGAGCTGGAAGCAAAACGACGCACTCCTAGTGTGGTTGCACGTTTGATGGGACTTGATACATTCCCAGCAGAAGCAATGCTAGCAGAACATATGCAAGACTCAGATAATGAGCCACAAAGAATTACATCTGGGAAACATCAACAGCAATCTAAGCCAAGCTGTGATGCCGGAATCTCTCCACAGAAATCAAGGACTTCAGTATGTAAGGAAATTTCTTTTCCAAAATCTCAGCAGAAGTCTCCTAATCATAGAAAACAAAAGGCACCTTCATCTGATCAACCTCAGGGAAAGCACATGTACGAATTCAAGAATGAGTTTGAGGCTTCCCAATGTTCAACACGTCACGATCATTCAAAGAGTGAACAGATGGATGAACTTGGCATAGAGTTAGTTGAGAAACAGATGCTTGTTCATGAAATGCTGGATGAGGCAAAGATGGCTTTAGTACGCCAGAAGTTCATTGATGCTAAACATCTTGCCACTGATGAGACATTGCAGCAGTCGGAAGAATTTCTTGATGCATTGGGAGTTTTGAAGTCAAACAAGGATTTGTTCCTTAAATTCCTTCAAGAACCAGATTCGTTGTTTGCAAAGCATCTTCAGGATTTGCAGTCTGCTTCGCAAATGTCTTCCGAAGAAAAAAACGTTCCAAAAATTAAATCATCGAATGTAATGACTGCACATGAGATGTTGAAAAAGGAGGATATTAGTCAAGGAAGCTATTCCAAAGAAGGTAAAAAACATGATAAACTACTTCAGAAGCAAAAAGGTCGCAGATTTTTGACAGGAAGAGATGAAGAATGGCGAGTCAGAAGCTCAAAAGATCAAGGTAATCCATACTCTGGAGCAGGTGCCCCAGTTAAGAGTGATGCTTGTTCTTTACCAACAAGGATAGTTGTATTAAAGCCTGGTCCTGGAAGTGCTCAAAATGCTAGACCCACTTCACCACCAAGCTACTCTTCTCAATATCAAGCTGCTTTTAAAAGTCTAGGTGAAGGTGAAAGAGCTAACACTCGCAATTTTCTAGAGGAAGTGAGGGAAAGACTTAAGATGGGACTCAAAGAAACCAGGAAGGATGACTCTAAGTATACTCAGGAGAGTGTTAGGAGTCGAATTCATGATGGTCCCAAAGATCCAAGGGAAATTGCTCGAGAGATTGCAAGGCAAGTGAGAGAAAGTGTTACCAGAGATTTAACAAAAGACCATTCCAGATTGGGGGAAGTTTCTACTTCCTTCACTAGCATTAATGGCAAGAAAAATTCATTGAATGGGTCTAGAGATAGTTCTGGAGAGCTAGGCATTTGTAGAGATGCTGATGTTTCCACTCCTGTTACCAAACATTCATTGGACTACACAAAGAGGTCTGGTGGTACTTCATCACATCCTCTAGGTAAGTCTCCAAATTCATCTGAATCTACGGTCAACAAAGAAGCTAAGAAGCGTATGTCAGAGAGACTGAGGTTGACCCATGGAAATGAAGGGGAGCAGCAGTCTAGAGGGAATTTAAGCACATTAGGGAAAATGCTTGCTTTGCGTGAGGACCAAAAACCAGTTTGCCAACCTAAGAGCTCCATAAACAACAACAAAACCAATTATGGAACTGAAGAAAATCAACTGCAAGTTAGACATGAATCTGATACAGGTTGTGAAGATGAAAATGGAAATATCCCAACTAGGAGTCTTTTGAGGTCTGCATCAATACATGTGTCATCCATGGATTTTGACAGAGAGAGGTTAGAAATGCAAAGAAGAATTTCTGATGTCAGCACAGGCCAGGAACATGAGATTGTTTCTGATACGTCAAGCATCAACCTTCCTACTGAGTTCAACAAGATTAAAAACGATGAATCTGTTTTCAAGGGGAATGATTCAAGTTTGGAGGGAAACATATTATTGTGGGGAGGAAGATCACCCAGCCAGAACTCTGATTCATTGATTCAGCCAGATGCATCTGTCCAAACCTTGGATGTGGGATGTGATGCACTCCCAGCAGTGCTGGACGTCTTGGAGCATCAGAAAACTTGCAAGCAATCAACAGATGCCCACCATATGGAAAATGAACCACTTGAGCTTTCAGAGGGAATCATAAGCGAGACCTTACCTTTAGATTCTAATAAAACGGAGGAGATTGCATTGGAACCATTGGACTCCCCTGCTTCTGTGCAAAGCGATGCATTGCAATTTGATGACAATGCTGTTTATGTAACTGAGGTAAAATGTTCATCATCCCTTTCTCCAATATTCTCTCTATGTGGAAAGATAAACTTGTGAATTCTCCGCAAGCACTTTATTCTCACATTCTTTACATCTGGTCTCCTTTTATCCCATGGGTCATGCTAGTAGCTAACGAATTGGATTTTCTTTAGGGGATTCCATCTGAGCAACCACCACCGAGCTCTCCAGGATCTTGCAGTCCACCAAACCATTTGCATCATCCTGAATCTGGAGCTTCAGAAGTTAATAATGAGAAAGCAGAACAACCTAGTCCAGTTTCAGTTCTTGACTCACCTTTCCAAGAAGAAACACCCAGCCCGAAAGGTTTCAAGGAAATTAGCTCAAATCTTCAAGGTAAATCTTTGAAGCCACTAAAGGGTCACACAGTTTTACTCTCAAATCGATCTTCTACTTTTTTCAGTGAATATTTTTCAAAGCTTATTGTCTCTTATAACAAGTGAATTTACTGGGTAGAATTTGGTTTCCATGTTCATACTGCAGAATTGCGCCTACGTCTTCGCTTATTGAAGTTTGATGGATCTGAAAAACCAATGCATAAGGCTGAAAATGTTCTACAAGGGAATGGGATAGATTTCGATGACCATTACAGTGGAGAAACTGAATTTTTTAGTGAAAGAACTTGCAACTCTCCATCTGAGGCTGCAATATCGCCTCCATCAAGATTGCAGTCTTCTACTTTGATTGAGAATGTGGACTTTGAATCTGTAGATTTAGATGGTATTCGTTGTCCTGAGGAGAAGCAATTGGATTTAATCTATGTCAAGAATGTCCTTGTTGCTTCCGGTTTCACTAGGGTTAAGGATTTTTCAGGATGGTATTTGCCAAATAACCCTTTGGATCCTTCATTATTTGAGAAGATTGAAAACTATTGTGGGTATGGTGGTGAACTGGGCAAATCAGAGGCAGAAGAAAGTAAGTGGCAGCGACAACTTCTTTTTGACTGCGTAAATGAAGTATTGCTGGAGATATTAGGACCGTTCATCAATCACCATCCTTGGGTAAGAAGCACTAAGTTGAACCTGCGGAAGATATCTTCAGGGAAGCAACTTTTGAGAGAAACATGGGCAGCGATCAACCATTATCGTTACACACAGTCAGAAAACTGCAATACTCTTGAAAATATTGTAGCAAAGGACTTGGCTAAAGAAGGTTTGTGGATGCAGCTGCAAAATGATGTTGAAATTGTAGCGTGTGAATTAGAGAGAGCCATTTACAGTGACTTGATTGAAGAGACTATCTTTGATCTTGTCTCATAGGGATTTGTGTTTACTTATGACTTGAGATTATTGTATTTCTTTGGGTATTACGGTGTGAAAAGTCAACTTGCTGAGGACATCATTCAGCTGTACTAGTAGCAGGATGTTTAAAATAGGGGGAGTGTAAAAGAAAATTATGAAAGTTACAGCAGAGAATTTTATTTGGACCATGTCTGAGATAGAGTTGAAGAGGAATAGAAGTATGTAAATACTATGATTGAATTGGGGATGATATACAATTACATTGATTTTATTTTACTCCCTCCTCCTCTACATTTTTTATGCTACATGTGTCATTTCATGCCTTAGATATTCTTCCCCATAGTCAAGATAAACCCACACAGGATTTGTGAGAAGAAACCGGATTGTAATGAGGGTATAAGATCAGAGACATAAAGCAATGCCCTGAAAGCTTATTTGCATAACAGGTGTTCCGGATTCTGCATAATAGTTCATATTGTCTCAATTTGTCTGATGCAATTTTACACACCAAGTAATTTCACTCTTCTCTCGTATTATTCTATGATACGTGGAGGGAGACAGCAGCATCTTTTTGTTACTTTCATTAGATTGATCACTTTGCTTCCCTATTAAAGGGCCACTGGAACCCGTCGCATGGTTGTCACAGGAGGGATCAATAAAAGGCAAAACTCTGAGAAGCTTTGCCAAGCTTCTGAAATTTTGAGTCGTTGAACTCCAATCAATGTCTGTGATGCATTCCAACGCTTTTTAAGATGACGATGCAGCGAATCTGGACTCTTGCTGTCTGCTTTGTGTACAGAACAGACCTCATTTTAGCAGAGCCCAATAGCCTGCCACACGCTAACCTGCACGACCAGATTCTAAGAGCCCAGAAAGTTAAACAACATGAAAAAAAAATACAACATAGAAATTAAATCCACTCGGATCCATCTTTCCAATAAAGATTTTGAAATATAAATATGGTTAGTTTTTATTTATTTATTTCTTAACCATGGTGAATTCCAGATATATAAATGTTTTTGCTAGTAACTTGCAACACATTTCACACTTCATCCCTTCCTTACACCAGCTTTCATTGCTTTCTTACAACTATTACATCTATTTGTGAATTGTTTTTTAATGGTGAAAATAGATTTAGCATCATTAACATCTATTTGTTATGTATGAGAATTGTGTTTTAATGGTGAAAATAGATTTAGCATCATCAAAAGCTATGAGACACCTAAAATCCTGAAATTGTATCATAAAACTTGACAATTGTAATCTAGAATTCTCAAAATTTTTATCAGCCAAAATAATGCCTAAATTTTCACTATTTTCCAAACAAAATTGTGACCACATTAAATATTCTTTAAAAAATATTCATAACTGCATTTTAAGTTTCAAACGTCTAACTTGCAATTCCTTTGGAATGACCGAAGACATGTCTCTTTCTATCTCTAAATAAGTGATATGCACCAAGAGAAAAGTACATGGAAATAATCAACGAGATTTAACAATGTTTACAAGTGGAGGGATGCCTGGAGTTTTGTGGCTTTGTCTTGCGTGCAACGCTTGCCCCCTTTATCACCATTGGTCAATATTGTCTGTACGGCTAGACTAGCTAGCCTGTGTTGTCCTTGAACCAACTTTTCTTGCTCCATGCCAGGCCTCTAGGTACCTAATAATCACACCCGGGGCTTGAGGGTTGGTTTGGCTTCGCAGTCTAAAAAAATAGTGTTTTGGCTTAGAATCTGGCAAAGATATTGAAAAAATTCAGCAAAGATTTTATCAAAATTTTGTTTATAGTTGTTAAACTTTAGTATTTTGACTGTCTTGAAGGTTTTTGATAGTGCTGAATCTATTTCCACTATAAAAAATGGATTCCAAATACTCCAACTACTTGATTTTTTAAATTTTAATTGATTGGATTCTGACAAAAAACTGCCGTCCAGGTTAGTCCAGAGTATTCCACTGCTTGGGTAGACAACTTCATTTGGCTCATCTGGTGTCCGTATTAGTGTTACACTTGTCCATCGCAAGCACTATGTACTATGCACAATGCACTGCAGACTATGCTTTAAAACGTGTATCGGGTGCATTACAAGGTAATGATTTGACTCCAAATGAAACCCCTATGGATACATTGAACTCTTTGACGCTCATTGTTTCATTAGTTCGTGGGACCATTAATAGGCTTTAGCTCAATCAGGTATGTGAGCTGCATGTCTATTGTTCAAAGGGCTTTTTGTGTCTTTATGGTTAACATTGACCTTCTTGTAAATTTTACCAACCCACTTGCTTGAACTTAAGCTCGTGATTCTCAAGCTAATAAAAAAGAAAAGTTGGGTGTGAGTGCTTTTAAACAATTCCCATAGCAATAAGTTAGCGGTTGCACAAAAGGCCCAACCAACGAAGTCAAATTTAAATTGATGGCTCAAAAGGCCAAACCAACGAAGTCAAATTTAAATTGATGCCAACACTAGCATCTAGCATTCCCATGGCTTCAACCTCTAGGAGGGAGATTGTGCACTTCTCCTAGGTCTCCTTTCTACGTTGGGGCGAAAGGTTTATAAGAAAGCCATATGAATGTAGTGATTTTGAGCAAACATAAGCAAAGGTTTCAATATATTTATTCCTATACTGGGTGACTTTGAGCTTGAATCCATAATTAGATTAGGTTTATAATGTTATTAAATATCTCATATAAAGCATTGGCCAAGGCCTTGACCATGCTCATAAAACATAACTTGCATAAGATATTTTGATTGGAACATACACATTTATTAAAAGGTTTTTCATTTTGGATAGTATAATCATTTTCAGTGGAGAATATACAATGGGTAGAATGTATCAACCTTAATGCTCTTGTGATTAAAATTGACTTTGAGAAAGGATAGATATAATTGAATGCATTTTCATAATAGCTATGCTTAAAGTCTTAGAATTTGGATAATGTTTCCTTACAAAGGTAGAAATTCTTTTTGTTGAAGCCTTGACATGCATTTACATTAACATATGCAAATTACAAGAAGTTGGTCTTTTTAGATCCACCCAATAAGAGTGTCCACTTGCTTTAGCCTTATATGCTATGGTAGCGAAGCTCGAATATCTATCATTGATTGTAGGATGGTGCAAGGCCATATTATGGGGAGCCCTCTCCCTCAATCAAAATTGAGTCAACTTGTTTGTGGACATTTTTTGATGAATCCTCTTTTACTACTCTCAAATAAGAAACCTCACCAATTCCCTCTTTGAGGCTTTATGATCCAAGACTCAATGGGTTAAAACTCGAAGCAATAAACAAAGATGAAAAGATGTATCTCTATGGTTGGAAAAATATGATTGGACATAGGTCTTATGACCAAAGTATAAATTTATGGGTATTCTCTTTGCATTCTAGGCACCCCACAAGGAGCTTTAATATGTAGTCATTTAGTGAGTGGAAAATTAAATTAACAAAAAACTAAACCTACAACTTTAGTGGTGAAATTCCAATTTTTCACCAATGTCCTCACACTTAGTCATGTTTAATACTACATAAGTTGGGTTCTATCCACCAAGGCTTACCAATGCCAAAGGTGGTCATTCATAACTTTTTGTAGGCCAATATGGATGATGAAAATGGATTTTCTAGAGTTCACTAGATCTTGTATAATGTGTAGTAAGTGGGGAGGTGTGGCCATTATTAAACCACACAAAATGACATGGCTTTTGTGCCAATCGGGTCATCTAGGTGATTGAGGGAAATGAAACATTGAAATTCACACTTAGAAACTATATATTCTGTAGCGCTAGCATTGGTAAAAAGTTTTGGAAGGGCCTAAACCTTCAAAACTAGATTGACACCTAAATCAAAGTTTATGTGGCTTAAATCATATTGAAAGCTTGTAAGGTTGTTAAGGTTCACTTATGTTGGAAGGGAGAAACCCTTAGGTTGAGCCTTTTTTGTAATGGGCACTCTTTGTTGATCCCCTAGGTTGCTTCAAAATTGTAAAGTGCTTATTACGATTGTATAGTTCTTGCCACATGTCTCTTCAAGAGAAGACTTATTAATATGGTTAATTTAAAATATTTTTGACAATTAAACCCAAAAATGCCTTCGCTAGATCTAAAGGTCAAATTTAGTTGGCAAACCCAAATAAACTCGTTAATGAGTTCATCAATGAGTTCATTCTTCGTAATTTAATGATTACATTAAACCTACAAGGTCTCATTACTTGGTGGAATGATTGGAGACGATTTAGTTGGAAAATCCAAATAAGCGTGTTATTGAGGTCAACAAAGAGACCATTTTTGACAATATAACGATTATGTTCGACCTACAAGATGTCACTACTTGGTGGAAGAATTAGAGATAGAACAAAATATAGAGCCTTCAAAGAACACAACATCAGATATTGGATATTGATCCAAATGGTTGTCAAAAGCTTACTTTAGATAGCCAAGTTAACAAGTTGTGGCAGCTTAAATTCAAACATAAAACATCGCTCTTTTGGCTCTACAACATATGGAAGCCATTTTTGGAGCTCGTGAATATTTTTTTTCTTTGGTCTTTGATTCTTGGGGAGATGGTTTTATGCCAAAGAGTAGCTTAGTGAGGAGTATCACAAGGCACAAGAAAATTGAAAGGTTAAAGCAGGTATTATTGTTTTGTACATATGCTAAATCTACTTGAAAATGGGTTTATAAATTCTATAATTAATTAGTAGATGTCTCTATTTCCTTAAAAGCCACCTAGTCATGTGACAAACTCTATTGAGTCATTAAGTTTAATGTAGCATGGCAATTTTTTAGAGAGAAGTTTGTAGTCTTATATGAAGAAATGAATAAATTTATTCAACAAGCGCCATCTTGTTAAGTTTTTTCTTGATATGATATCTCCCTAATATGTGAAAACTTTAATATGCATATTATTGTGGAATGGATGTGTGTCATAACATCATTTGTCACTTTATATCTTGATATGCTTTTTATGGCATGTATGACGTTCCCTTTCCTTTTTTAGAGAGAAGTTTGTAGTCTTATATGAAGAAATGAATAAAGTTATTCAACAAGCGCCATCTTGTTAAGTTTTTTCTTGATATGATTTCTCCCTAATATGTGAAAACTTTAATATGCATATTATTGTGGAATGGATGTGTGTCATAACATCATTTGTCACTTTATATCTTGATATGATTTTTATGGCATGTATGGCATTCCCTTCCCTTTTGAAAAACTTGAAGTTCCTTGGAAAGATTTTAAAAAATTATTTTTTGCTTTCCATACGTAACTCTTATTTTGACAAAGTGTGTATATACGCAAGTTCTTGCTTTACATTCCATGGGCACCGTGAATTGCCGCTTATACATCTTGTGTATGCCATTAAAAAACATGAAAACAATAAAAAAATAATGTTTTCAGGTGGGGTTTATGGGTCAGGCTGAAAACCCACCTTCTATAGGTTGTGCAGCTACCACCCAATTGATTGGGTAAGCCCAACAAAAGTGCATTTGAGAGCATCCTCACTTTGGCCAAATTGTGTGAGATCCAAGTTTGTCTTCCATGCTTGCATCCTCTTGCTATGGAAACCCTCATTTCCATCTTCATTCCTCAATTCCGTTGGTGCCATCACCTACCTTTATAACATCACCAAGTGGAACCACCTTCTAGATTCCTCCACCCCAAACCACCAAAGATCAACTCCAATCTTTGTCTCCGAAATAAAGGTAATGGAACCAAGGGAATGAAGATGGAAATGAGGGTTTCCACAGTGGGAGGATGCTTCAAAGTAGGGAAGACAAACTTGGCAGGGCCTAATGGTTGAGAGCATGTGTTTCTTCCTAAGAGGTCACAAGTTCAAAATCAGAGGGGGGTAGAGTATGTATGCCTTCGTAGACTTATCAGTCAAATCAATGCGCAAAGGTGGGTCCCTTGTCTCACAAACAAGGGGGTCTCATACACCAATTTGGTGTCTCGCTTGGCTGTGACCTTAAAATTGGATATTATATTTATATTAATTTGGCTAGAGTGAGGATGCTCTCAAATGCACTTTGGTTGGGCTTACCCAAGGCATGGATTTATACCACCAAAATTCAATTGGGCTGTCACTGCATAGGCTATAGTAAATGGGTTTTTGATCCAACCTATAAACCCCACTTGGAAAATGCACAAATTTTATTTTATTTTCACGTTTTTAATAGCATATGCGAGATGTATAAGGAGCAACTCATGGTGCACATGGGATGTAAAGCAAGAAATCACATATATACACACACTGTCATAATAAGAGTTGCACATGGAAAGAAAAAAAAATGTTATTTTAAAAGCTTTCCAAAGGACTTAAGTTTTTCAAAAGGGAAGGGAATGTCATACAGGCAATATAGACAAAAGATGCTATAACAATGTGGCACGCCTCTGCATACTACGAGAGTACTAAAGGGTGCACCTTGCACCATATGAAGGGAATCTTGTACTAAATCTCCAACACCTTTTGCCACTCCAAGCAAGTTTAGGGCTATGATGGAAGGCCCAATGATTAATATGGTTGGAATATTAGAGAGAGAAGGAACAATTACATGTTTAGCCGCCTCCACCCTTATAGCATTTGATAAGTTTAATGGGGTCTTGTTATCTCCAACAATGAAAAGTCCCTTGAGCCCAAATAAGGTAATAATGGATGATAGCTCATAATTTTGGGCATTAAACATGCAAATAATAGTTAGGGTTTGGTCTCCAAAGATCAAGATAATGCCCCTCCTAATGTGACAATGATTCCTTTTATTACATAAGTTATGATATTTTTTACTAGGGTTCTTTTACCTTGTATGTTCGTTGATTTTATAAGTATAGTTTGAATGTCAAATCAATTTGAGACAAACAACTTCTATCACTTACTTGAATCCTACTCCCCCCACTCTTCCCACACCATTTCTTTTTCTAAATTTATTTTCAACGTAAATAAAAGAAAATATAAAATATTCATTTACATATAGCTATTTTTTAAAAGTTAATACAACTAATGTAATCTAAATACTTAAAATATCCAATTCAATTAAATTCTATCTATTTACTAATAGTTTATAAGAAAATTATTATTATTATTACATGAAATTAATTTCCTACCACATTCAAAACAATTTCATCTTCAATTAACCAAGTTATAAACAAAATGAATAAATTCATTTATAACATTGTAATTTGTTTTTCATCCTTATTATGTATAAGATATTGTGTGAAATTTATGATTACATCTATTATCATTTGGTCCCATAAACCATAAGAGTTATGGGAACAAAAATCTTATGGAAATGGAAATCTTTGATATCCTCAATCCTTTAAAGGTGCATTAATAATAATTGAATACCATACTCATGAAAAATCCAAAAAATATTTTTACTCTTAGTAAATCCATAATGCAAAGATTTATTAAAATAATTTCATTTTTAATTAATTATATTTAAAATTAAACTATAATATAATAACAAATTATATTTAACTTAAAGGATGGAATAGATATGATTTATGTAATATGAGTTTAATGTATAATTAAGCCATATGAAATTTTTATTGAGTTTTCAAAGGAGATCTTTAAAATCTGTTTTTGTCATTAACCGTGGTAAATGCTGAAAATTAATATTAAATATTAAAAATGACTAAAACAAACATTATTTGTGATGTAAGGGTGTGAAAGTGAACATAATTTGTTATATATAAATGCTCTTCATCATTGATGAAATCATATTATTAAGCAATATTGTATATAAATATAATAATCAAATTTTTAGTTAGATTTTCAAAGTTTTTTATTTTTATTTTTATTTTTTAAATATTAAAAGTCATAAATAACTATAATTAATATCACGATAAATTTGTAAATGGAAATAGGAAGGAAATATACAATTTTTTAAACAAATTAAAATTAGATATGAAGATAAGTTATTTGCAATGAGTATTTGATCTCCTTCTCATTCTTAACAGACTAAATTTAAAATTGTTATCTAATTTGACATTTATTTTGGAAATTATTATATTAATTTTAAGTGCAAGTGGTTTAATATCTTTTCATAAATCTAAATAAATAAAATTAAAGATAAACTATAAAAAAATAAAAAATAAATACATGGTAAAGACTATATTGACATTAAACCTACATACATTTATCAACTATTTTAAAGAAACATGACTTCCTAAAAGTGAACAATTTCTTCAATGTAAATAAATATGAACATATTTGTCCATCCATATTTTGAAACCTAGTTGATAAAATATCATGGATTAAATATATATATAAAAAAAACCTTTCGGGTAAGAATTTCTCTAGGCTTTCCATTTTCCTACTAAAAAGTTTATTATTTGCACTTAAAAAGTGTTGTGTTTGAATGGTAAACCTACCTTTTTAAAAGTACAAAGTTTTAAGTGGTCTTGGTAGAGGAATAAATGTTAGGAGTGTAAGTGCTTGAATGCTAGACACACTTTTTAAAACTACAATACTACACATTTTTAAGTTGACAAAGTGGAAGTGGATTTAAAGGCCTTGTTATTTGCATTTAAAAAGTGTTGGGTAAGAAGGGTAGACCTATTTTTTGGGTAGACAAATCAAGTCAAAACTACAAAGTTTTTATGATTTTTATAGAGGAATAAATGTCAAATATATGTGACAAAGTTGAGGTGGATTTGGTGGAAGCACTCTAGATCATGGAAAAATAATGTTTCTTAGAAGAAATTTTTATTAAAGATAAGTGGTAAAGAGATGGAAAATCATTTTTTTTTAATAGTATGTCATTTTTTATATTGAGATTAATTAAATTTGTTATAAGATTGAAGGAATTGAAATTTATAATTAAGATAAATAATTTAATCGAGAAATATAAGTTACTTGATAAGTTAATAAACTTTTGTGTCAGCTGAGACGACACTAATTTATAAATATTTATAATTAAGATAAATAATTTAATGAAGAAATATAAGTTACTTGATAAGTTAATAATCTTTTGTGTCATAAATATAATAGAAGATAAATAAATAATTCTATAATGCCTACACTAAATTTATTTAATAACTCTTCTTCCAAGGTCCATGGGGCTTTGGTTCAATGGTGAAGGGTGCAGTGCTAAGGCACTCCATGTGATAGGTAAGTAGGTCATCAGTGCCAATACTCTTGTGGGTAAACTTTCTTTTCAATTAAAATCTTAACTTACATTTATTTGAAAAACTTGAAATTTAGCTTACTTTAAGCATATAATAATAGACTTATTAAATATTAATTTTTTCTAAAAACACTTGTAAATATAACAAAAATAAATGTGAAAACTACTTGTTTCATATATATATATATACCAAATTTGCATTTCATCATATTATATTTATTTAAGATTTTAAATTTGAGTTTCTATGTTAGTACAAGTATGATCATTTTAGTGTAACATTTTTATAAATTATTATTATTATTATTTTCGAGTAAAATTAATTATCAAAAAGTATATAATTTGAATGGAATTACACTTAAATTAACTATAATTAGTCATGACTCTAGAATTTATGGAAATATTTATCTTTGTGTGAACATACAACAACATATATATGCAACTATATGTCCAATTACTTATGTACAACAACATATATAAGTAACTATGTGTCTAATTAATTGTGTTAGTATTTCAATGTTTTTATGGTCTATTTTTATTTAACAAACCAAGCTCAATTATGAACAAAATATAGATGACATAACTTATCAAATACATATTTAGATATTAAGTACAAATAAGTTATATAAAGTTTCATGACACACATATTCAATGCTATATGGATATTTATGACTATTTAAATTTATTT
Source organism: Pinus albicaulis (assembly GCA_034641835.2). Classification (NCBI taxonomy): domain Eukaryota; kingdom Viridiplantae; phylum Streptophyta; class Pinopsida; order Pinales; family Pinaceae; genus Pinus; species Pinus albicaulis. Next base: position 96,298,439 of record CM076577.1, read on the forward strand.
TGTTTTAGAATTTAATGTATTATATTGCATATTAGATCGAGTTTTTATTGGATATAAAACTTATATAAGTCGAAGGTATTTCACTTCAAAAAGTGTTATAGATTGGTTAAGTTTATGGGTAGAGGAGTTTTACTAATGAAAACTTTATCTAAGAAATGATCAAATATGGTTGTATATATTCAGTTGTATTAAATGTGTAAAATAACGTAGAATCATTCATGTGAGATGCAAATTGGCATAGACAACTTCAACATGGATCAAAGTGGAAAATTGATGTTATATTGTAAATGGACTAATATTCTAGTGTTATAGTTTTAGTGCTACCATTTGTTTTTTTAAGCAAATGTATCTACATTATATTTACATGAAATTTTTTTACATACTTTACATCCAAGAGTGCATTCCTTGTCTTTGAGTGAGGAACCCAAAGAAGGAAACTTATATCTCTGCCCCAAGAAGGAGAAACCACAAGTCTTATAATTTTCAAAAAACAATTGAAATTTAACCAAAAACATGCTCCTAAGATCCAAAATTACATGGCTGTTGCATGAGAGACCAAAAATGGTGCGCAGAGAGCCATAAGGCTCCGTGACACATGTCCGCCATCCACACAAAAAAGAATACTGAAGAGGCCTACTGCGAGGCCAGAATGGACTAAGAGAACCAAGATTGAAGTCACCAAACGAACAAGGAGTTATATTTTTCCACATTGGAATTGCATGGTTGCCACGCTGGTGCCACATTTCACTTGGGTGCTTCCTTGAGCTTGCATGGTGCTAGTGTCCACCGGAAGCTCCTCTAGAATGTAGTAGCCATAAGGACTTGGATGAGGAGGGGAGGAGGGAGCATCGACCACCAAGGGGACGAGAGCATGGAAGGGAGGGGGTGGGGCACAAGAGCGCATGGAATGGGTGGAGGGGAGGAGCCAACATGCGGGGAATGTGAAGGGGAGGGAACAGGGGAGGAGGAGGAGCGAATGTTTGGCGGAAACTTGATGTGGACTCTAGCAAGCCGTCTAAGCAAGGATACAAAGTGGCTTTGGTGGGAAGAGAGTTTGTCAATCCACTTGGAGGCCTACAACCTCCCTTGAGCTATTTCCTTGAGTTGTTGGGCGAGGAGGTTCCTAAAAACCAAAAGCATCAGATGACTATTGAGTCCCAAACTTGCATCTTTCCTATACACCTTTCTAGACTTTTTCCATTTACCTGGACCTCCTAAGTCATCAACATCATTGCATATTAACCATAAAAGAGCATTTAAAGTGGGTTTTAACTATGTTTTGTGTCTGCTGTTTGAATTAGATTTTTGCTCATTGAGCTGCGGAATCTTGTCACTTTCCGCAGCTGCTTCAACTTTCCGCAGCCATTTTGTTAAAGTATATATTGCAGGTGCCTTCAGGAAAATCAAGCCACATGGGCAAGTTGGAAATGACATGGACATGGACCGAGTCCTACTGGCTCAGTCGAATTCACCAAAGAAGGCCGTGGTCAAAGGTAGTCAAGCGGTGGTCAACCTAAGAGTCCTACGGTGACAGAACTCCATTTTTCACCACATGAAGACTTGCGTGGCCGTTCCTAAATCTCAGGGGGCATTTCAACACCTGTGAAATGCTCCATAAGCCGAATTCAACGGCCACCCTCCATAGATTTAATCTTCACGGCAGCCATAATGCTAGATTTTTGGACGTGGTTGTTCACGTGTCTTTTATTAGCGTAGATTGTAGGAAATTAGTTATGTCATCCTCTGTTATAAATAATGCGTTCTCATACGCATAGTAGTTAGCTTCTGTAATGTAATTTTGCTGAAAAGAAATCCCACTGTGCTGTGACATTATTTCCTTGTTATGACTGCGTTTTGAATACACGAGAAGACTCTGTTCATAAGCATAATTCGTGGTTGATAGCTGTTACCGAAGGATTGTGCAGAGGGCCCCTGCACACGCCGAGGTTTTGTTTATTGCTGTATAGTTTCATGCTTTATTTCCTTACTTTCATTATGCCATAGTTATTCACGTGTATATATTACATCTTTTATGGTATTAACGTTTTATTTTTGTCCATAATTTTTCATGCTTTATACTGCTGTTAACTGATCAATGTATTTGTTCCAGATTACAGTAGGCAACCCGGGCATTTGCACATAGTTTTACAATGACTAATGACATGGAATTAGTCTTGTCCTTCTGCTAATTTATTTTTCTTAGCTTTTAATTCCAGCACTGTTTTATTTATTTCAATTTTGTACATTTGCTTTATTAGTTAGATTAGATATTAAATTGCTCATGTCATTATCAGTTACCTCCGAAAGCCATAGCGAGACTAATGGTGAGGGATTGAAGTATGAGTTTGTAATTTGATATTAGTTTATTTTTCTGCAAATTAGATATCAGATTGCTCAAGTTGTTTATGATTACCTCCGAAAGCCATAGCGAGACTAATGGTGAGGGGTCGGAATATGAATTGATGTAATTTGATTTTAGCTTTACTTTGCTTGCAATTCTTGGATTTCTTTGAGCACAGTTTCTTTTGTATTTAGACAGCAGCAAGGGTAATGGGTTTCATGATCAATAGTTCACTGTTTGTTTGACTAGTAAAGTGGCACATTTTCATTTTTTTTTAGGAATTAATTTTTTTATTTGCATGTTTTAAAACCCTCTTGAAGTTTGAAGTTTGGGAAATCATTATAAAGGACATCATTTCCTTGAACATTTATATCCATACTTGTCTTTTAGAATTTCCATCTCACATTAGGAAGCCAACCAAGATAAAACCCCCAAGATAAAAAAAAAAAAAAAACAAAAACGACAAAAAGTAAGAGATAGGTTATCTTGCACATATAGTGCGCCACACTTTGTTAGCTTACGAATCTCGGATTGAAAAATTAATGTAGCAATTTAGGACACACTAAATTGACCAAAAATTTTGGCGCCGTTGCCGGGGAAGTGTAACTAGTTAGCCAATTTCTTAGAAAAAAAAACAATAAAAAGAAGGGAAAAATTGATAACTTCTTGAAGTATGCTATCCTCTTGCACCTAGTGTGATCTGGAGGATCAGAAAAGAGAGTTATTGGTTCAATAATTTCTTAAGTATGCTCTCTTCTTGCACCTAGTGTGACCTGGAAGATCAGAAAGAGAATTATTAGCCCAACTTAAAAAGAAAAAATGACATGCATAGAGCAAGAGATTCTAGGGGAAGGTTTATAGCTAGAGCCAAGAGTTCGATTTTCACAACTCCACCTTCTTCAAGGCATAGACAAGATTCACCACCATCTACCCCTAGCCTTAAAATTCCTGGAATTCAAGGAGCAGCTGAATTAGAGGATTCTCCTACACCATCTACCAAATCTCATTTAGAAGAAGACCCTTTCTTTATTTCTACAAGAGAGTATATTGTAATTAAAGAAGTAGAATCACCTGAAGAAGAAAAGGAAGAAACTCCCTCTCATCCTCCCTTGATAGAAGAACCAGAGGACTCTGAGGACTCTGAAGAAACTATCATGACAGAGAAAGTATTAGATGGATTCGGAGGTAGAGGTAGAGGTAGAGGTAGAGGAGGAGGAAATAATGGAGGCAACAATGGTGGAGGTGGAGGTAAATATGGAAGAAATAGGGAAGGAGACAACTTGTTTGGATTCCCTATAGTTGATGAGGAAACTCATACAACGATGAAAAAAATCTCACCATCTTTCCTCCCCAAATTTTATGGATTGCGAAGTGAGGATCCTGAGACATTTTTGTTTGAGTTTGAAGTCGTGTGCCGAACCTATGACTATATGGAAGACTCTCAAAAACTCAAACTGTTTCCTTCAACATTGAAGGGAGCCGCCTTGAAATGGTTCATGGGATTAGTCACCCAATCTATTAGGACTTGGAATGATATGAAACAAACATTTTTGGATAGATACCTGGACTATTGCATGCCCACCAATCACAAGGATGAGGTATTCAAAATGGTGCAAAAAGAAGATGAAAGTTTGGAGGATTTACTTGAAAGATTTCAATACAACTTAAAAAGAGCAAAGATGAGCAACTTAGATGAGGAAACTTTGAAAGCCCTTCTATTAAAAGCCATCAGAGATGAATGGATATATATTTTAAACACGATGGGGAAAGGAGACATTTCTCAACTTCCACTTCGTGACATAACAAAACTATGTGTCCATCTCTCAAGGGGAAAATCTAAAACGGGAAAAGGGCCTAGAGATCCTTCTCTTATCAAGGAAAACAAATATGCAACTGGATCAGTAAGTAGGGAAGAGATTGGCAATATGCTTGATGAATTCAAAACTAATATCTTAGGGAGCCTTAGTGAACAACTAGACACCCTTAAAATTCAAAACAAGCAGAAAGCAGAAACTGATGCTCTAGCCATCTTTTGTCCGAAATGTAGGAAGAAACATGCTTTAAGGGAATGTCCCTTGGATGCAAAAGTTGTAGAAACATGTATGATTTGCTCAGAGAATCATGAGACCAAAGATTGTCCTTCAATTCCTGGATTCAAAGCTGTCTTTCAAGAAGATCCAAAGTCAGTAGAATCTCTCTGTTTTGTTGTAATAAAACCTTGGTAGGGGCAACAAACTCAAGGGTTTAACAACCCTATGAATTTTCAACCCCCACCAAATTGGAATCCTTGGCAACAACCTTGGCCCCAACCTCAAAATCCATATCAGTCATGGGTACAAGGTATGCAAAATCTTTATGGGAGATTTTCTCAATTTTATCAATATCCTCCATCTTTTCAAAATCAACAAGCTCCACAACTTCCAAACCCAAATCTACAACTTTCATTGCCATTTCCACAACAACAACCTTCTCAACAAAATCCAAATCCTCAACTCATGCTTCCATTCCAACAAAGGAAAAATCAATTTCCAGCTCAGCCATTGCCAAATCCTAACACTAAAAATCCTCAAAATACTTACATGATAGAAGGACAACAATTTCCTACCTATATGATTGTTCCTCTCAATGATGTACAACTCAGGTCTGGTAGAGTTTTAGAAAAACCTTCTATAGATGTCCAAGAGCAAGATACCTCTAAGGAGGACTCTCTTAAAGTCGATAAGGGTTCTGAGGAAGCATCTCTTCAAAACTCAAACATTCAAAAAGAGAAAGAAAAGTTAACCCCCACAACTCCTATAGTTGAGCAACCTGCATCTTCATCCACACCTCCTTTCCTTGAAAGATTACAAATTGATAAAGGGGTGGAAAAACAAATCTTATTGCCTAACTATGATTTTCTAGATGAATTAAAGAATGTTTGTATCAAGATTCCCTTGCTACAAGCCATTAGAGAGATTCCTATTCTAGCAAAAACAATAAAGGAGTTGAGTCTCAAAAGACCAGGAAGGAAACTAACAGATACAAGAAGAATCCACCTGGTAGGAAAAATTGTAGATATCATGATGGGAAAAATTACCATGCAGAAGTATGTAGATCCAGGTAGTCCAATTGTCAAGACACATATAAATGGGATAGAAATTCCAAACACATTAATTGACTTAGGGGCTGCTATCAACATTATGAGTAGACAGACTATGGAACAGCTAGAACTTCCTAATCTTCTTTTTACACCTACTTTACTGCAACTTGTAGATCGATCAATTATCAAACCAGATGGTGTATTAGAAGATATTTCAGTCTCCTTAGATTCTTGGGAATATCCAGTAGATTTTATGATTTTGACTCCCAAAAGTAATCTAGGAGGGCACCCACTTATTTTAGGAAGACCTTGGCTAGCCACAGCTGATGCTTTTATTAGTTGTAGATCTGGGGACATGTACATTTCTAATGGTAATTCGACAAATAAATTCAATTTGTATCCTCCAGCAAGAGCAATCACAGAAGTAGGAGACAATGAATGGGTTGATGATGAGGACACTATACAACCTGTCTTTACCATTTCTGAAATCGGTGAGGATAGTCAAATTCTGAACACATTAGAAAATTTTGAGACATCTTCAGAATATGACCCCACACAATTTCAGTTGGAATCTGACATTGAATATTTATCATCAAGACAAATGTCTCTTTACTCTATGGAAGAGTTCGATAGTTCTACCATTGAGATTTTTCCAGGAAAAACATTGAATATCAACAAAAATTTGGAAAAGTCACAACAGGAAGAACTAACCAAAATCTTGCAAAAACATTCTATTGCATTTGCATGGGAGTATACTGATATGAAAGGTATTGATCCTAAGACTTGCATACATCATATCTATATTGAGGAAAACAGTAGACCAATCAGACAACCTCAGAGAAGGATGAATCCAAACCTTAGGGAGATAGTGAAAGAAGAGCTCCAAAAACTACTCAATGTAAACTTCATTTATTCAATTTCAGATAGCCGATGGGTTTCTCCTTTGGTTATAGTACCTAAAAAGAATGGTAAATGGAGGGTATGCATTGATTACAGGGAATTGAAAAAAGAAACTTTGAAGGATCACTTTCCTTTGCCTTTTATCGATCAGGTATTAGATACATTAGCAGGTAAAAATTACTTTTCATTTTTGGATGGTTTTAGTGACTATAATCAAATTCAGGTAGCACCTGAAGATCAAGATAAGACCACATTTACTTGTCCATGGGGAACTTTTTCCTACCGAGTGCTTCCTTTTGGGTTATGTAATGCACCCGCAACATTCCAAAGAGCAGTACTAGGAATTTTTTTTGATCTAATCCATGATTGTGTAGAGGTTTATATGGATTATTTTACAGTTTATGGTAATTCATTTGAAGAGGCATTAGAAAATTTGGAAAAAGTTCTTATAAGATGTAAAGAAACAAACCTTTCATTAAGCCATGAAAAATGATTTATGATGTTTACTGAAGGGATTGTTTTGGGGCATCATATTTCGGGAGATGGGATTAAGGTTGATAGATCAAAAGTTGAAGTCATCTCCAAGTTACCTATTCCAAATTGTCAAAGAGATGTTAGAAGTTTTCTGGGATTTACTGGTTACTATAGAAGATTTATAGAAAACTTCACTAAAATAACATCTCCACTCTTCAAATTGCTTACAAAAGACTGTGAATTCAAATGGGATCCTGATTGTCAATCAGCCTTTGAAACTTTGAAAACAAGAATATATGAAGCACCTATCTTGAGAGGACCAAATTGGAAACTCCCTTTCCATATTTCTACGGATGCTTCAGATACAGCTCTAGGAGCTGTGTTGGGTCAAAAAGATTTAGTTCCTTATGCCATTTATTATACCAGTCAAAATTTGACTCCCACAGAGTTGAACTATACTGTGACTGAAAAAGAGTTTTTAGCTGTTGTTCATGCAATTAATAAGTTTAGACATTACATAACAGGCTATGAAACTTTTATTCATGCTGACCATTCTGCAATTAGATATTTAATGAACAAACCTGTTACTAATGGCAGAGTGACAAGATGGCTCTTACTTTTGCAAGAATTCAATATTACTGTGTTGGATAGACCAGGGAAACAAAATACAGTAGCTGATTTCTTGTCTAGGATTTAGAATACTAAAGAAGATTCTCCTGTAGAGGATAAGTTTCCTGATGAATACTTGTTTGCAGTAACTACTAAGATCCCTTGGTATGCAGATATTGCTAACTATTTGGTTACAGGAAAACTGCCTCCACATTTATTTCCAAGTGAAAGAAGAAATATTATTCAGGAGAGTTCAAAATATTCATGGATTTCTAACGAATTGTTTAAAACAGGGCCATATCTTGTGATTAGAAGATGTGTCAGGGAGGATGAAATGCCTGATATCCTCAAGGCATGTCATGATGAACCATGCAGCGGACACTTTGCTGACAAAAGGACAACCTATAAAATCCTCTCTTTAGGATATTATTGGCCTTCCCTCTTCAAAGATGCAAAACAATATGTCAAAAGGTGTGACAGCTGCCAAAGAGTAGGGAAACCTATCCTTTCAAATGAAATGCCATTGCAAACACAGGTACTCATTGAACCCTTTGAAAAATGGGCTTTAGATTTCATTGGACCTATTAATCCACCATCTAAGAAAAAGAAGTATATATTGGTTTGTACTGATTATGTTACTAAATGGGTAGAAGCCAAAGCATTAGTGTCTGCTACTAAAAATTCAATTGTTAATTTTCTTTATGAGGATATTTTTACTCGCTTTGGTGTTCCAAGAGAAATTGTGACAGATCAGGGAAGCCAATTCACATCCAACCTGGTGGAGAAGTTGATGGAAGAATACAAAATCAAGCACAGAAGATCTACTCCTTACCGTCTGCAAGCAAATGGTCAAGTGGAGTCTATAAACAAATTTCTCGAAAGTATCATCACCAAAACTGTTCATCTACACAGAAGAGATTGGGCAGAAAGGCTTCCTGAAGCCTTGTGGGCCTACAGAACTACATGGAGAAATACAACAAGACATTCTCCCTATGAACTTGTTTATGGGAAAGAAGTCCTGCTCTCCATTGAGTTCCAAGTCAAAACCTTCAAGATGGCAGTTCAATTGGGGATGGATCTATCAGAAGCCCAAAAGCATAGAATGGAGCAGTTGAATGAACTAGATGAGATCAGACAAGAGGCAATTCTAAGAAATAATCTAGTTCAATATCAAAGAGCTAAATGGCATGACAAATACATCAAAGAGAAGAAGTTTGAAGAAGGAGATTGGGCATTGCTATTTGATTCCAAGTTTAAAGATTTTAAAGGAAAATTTCAGACTCATTGGCTTGGGCCATATGAGATTGACAAGATCTTTAGCAGTGGAGCGGTAAGAATCAAGACCATTGATGAATCTCAAACTCCTCTTATTGTGAATGGCCACAGATTAAAGATCTATCATAAGCCACTCTCAAAAGAGGACTTTGTCAAAATGTTTCAAGATAATTCTGCAATAAGGCTAGTGAAGAAGAATCCTTCTTCTCCACCAGCCTAGCCTTTGTTCTTTTCAGTTAAAAAATAAAAATAAAAAATTGTATAAGCCTGAAAACCAATCACTGATTGGCAGTCTTATACAGAAAATGTAGGGTGAAAATCAGGAACACCTGACACCCTATATTTTCCAAAAAAAATTCTCTCTCTCTCTCATTTCACAAGTTTTATGACAACCCACTCCATTTCATTCCACTTCATTCCACTTCATTCCACTCCACTTCATTTCATTTCACTCCATTTCATCTATTCCATTTCATTTCACCAATAAGAATTTTCTTTCATGACCATTTTCATTCATTCAGTTATCATCTATCCATCTCCATTCACCCAAATAATTTCTGTGTCAGTTTCCTCAGCTGACACCAGTTTCTGCAGCCAGAATCAGTTTCTGCAGCCACCACTTTGTTTTTCAAAAATTTACAGTCAGATGTTAGTTCAACAATCATGAAATCAAATGCAGGTATGAGGACATATTATGAAGACATGAGGCATTCAAAAGCATCAACGAGGAGCAACTGATTGAAGACCAATGAAAAATGGCAATAATTCCAAGGTATGAGTAGAAATTTATTTCAAATGGCATTCAAGCACATTTTTACATAGTTATAAACCATAGCTCCATTATATGCAATGATTGCGTTGAAAATTCCATAACCGTTCCACGATCTCTATACGATCCCCCCACAATCCTTGCATTCATTTTTAAACGGCCTCATAATCAAGCCTCCGGTCTTCACTCATGTTCAGCTATACTTTGATACTCCACCTGTAATTATGGAACGTGGTTGATTTGACTACGGCTTCTCTCAGCTGTACAAAATCCGTAGCCGTTTCATAAACGTGCTTGCATCTACTCTGCAACCACCCAATTTTAAATACTGCCGGATGCACTTTACTCCCCCTACTATTCTATTGACCTCACGGCTGCATTTCCACTGTGCTCACATAAGCCTTCACCCCATTTTGTTCTCTGTTCCGCTTCATTCCGTGTACCTATTCTCTGATATCCGCTTACAGTCATTAGTCTCCTTCATAAACCTTATCCATTTCCGCTAATTCAACCATCTTACCTCCGCTAAACCCTCCTCACGCATATGAGTTTTAAAGAACAGAAGGAAGGATGGGTCAGTTGTTGAGGACAGAACCAGAGGGACCCAAATTTATGGAAGGATACCTGCAAGTCAAAGACATATTGAAAAATGCAAAATGGCTTCGGTTTATTCAAAAGTTTAAAGGCTACAATAAGGAGGTAACAAAAGCTTTTGCGAGGTCTTTCAACGGTCTGGAGGTAGAAATTGGGGACCTCAAATTTACAGTGACTGAGGCATCCATAGCAGCTGCTACAGAACTCCCTCAAGAAGGTGAACGCTGGTTCAAGAACAAGAGCATTTGCGAGGAAGCCTGGAGAGTGATCCTACGTAACCCAGGTATGGATGTTACCATTTTCAAAAAGGGAATTCCTGTTCATGCTTTAAAAGAAGAGTGGGCCAGTTTACTGTTGGTTATTCAAAAGTTTATTACCTGTGAGGGACGTTTTGGATCAATGTACATGTATCATACCCGACTGTTGATGAACTTCCTAGACAACCAGTCCCTCAATCTGCCATACTTTTTACTAAACAGTTTGAAAAAGATGTCTGTAACCGTCCAAAAGCATCTGGGGGACGTAGAACCACATTTGTATCACCATGGTCTCGTGAAAATCTTGATAGAAAAACAATTAAAAGAGAAAAAGGACACCTGGGAGCAGTTTTTAATTAGAAATTTCTTTGAAGAACCCCAAGAAACCCTTGAAGGCAGTACATCAAAAAGAAGTAGAAGAAAGAGAACAAGTGATAAAACTCAAAGCACTCCTACTAACATAGTTGAAAGAACTAGTAGAGAAGAAAGACTGTCTAAAAGGAGGAAGGAAAAGACTAAGGGTAAAAAGCCAACAATCAAAAGAGAAAATAAGCATTGAGGCTGTGCATCAAACCCCTTCCTCAGAAGAAGACCATCAAGTATTGTCTGAGAGACTAGTTCACCTTCAGGAACAGTCAGCTATGGCCAAAAAGAAAGGAAAAGAAAAACAAAAGGAAAAAGACAGTAGTCCACACCATGTAAGAAGAAGAAGCAGGCTTAAAGGAAAGTGGAGGAAAGCACAAAAAAAAGGACCACATTTTATTGATTTGGGAGAAGAAACACATGAACAAACTCCAGCTGGCTGTAGTCCACCTCATTCTCAGTCAAACGTTGAAACTAGTCCTCAAGATGTTGACATGAGTCCTTTTCGACTAGATTTTGAAGTCAATTCTCCTCCACAGCATTTTGGGGACAGCCCAAGGAAAACGACACCCGAGATAGATCCAAAGCAGCAAGAGGTGTATGATTACATAGAATCCTTAGAAAGAACAACCACGGGTCCCAGCACTTCATCCACTCAGCCTCACACAGCACAAGAAGCTCTAGTCCAATCGTTGAAACAAGAAGTCTTTGAGTTGGAGGTTTTAAATAGACATATTAAAATGAAAATGAAGCATTAAAGGAGCAAAGAAGATTGGAAAAGATCATTCATGACAACACTATGCTACATCTGGGACTGTGGCACAAAAAGAACAGGAAATTGAAGAAGAAATGCAAGAAGATAAGTAGAGCACTGATTAATCTCAAATTCAGATGCTTGATGAAGAAGCCCAGGATGTTAGCAACACCAAGAAAGAGGAGAAGAGGACTAGATGTACTGGCAGAGGTATCAGGGCATATGAATTGAAGGAGGATGATCAAAATTTTGGTTGCATGGGGACATGCAACACCTTCACAGTGGGGGTATGTTGAGTCCCAAACTTGCATATTTCCTATACACCTTTCTAGACTTTTTCCATTTACCTGGACCTCCTAAGTTATCAACATCATTGCATATTAACCATAAAAGAGCATTTAAAGTGGTCTTTAACTATGTTTTGTGTCTACTGTTTGAATTAGATTTTTTCTCATTGAGCTGCGGAATCTTGTCACTTTCCGCAGCTGCTTCAACTTTCCGCAGCCATTTTGTTAAAGTCTATATTGCAAGTGTCTTTAGGCAAATCAAGCCACATGGGCAAGTTGGAAATGACATGGACATGGACCGAGTCCTACTGGCTCATTCGAATTCACCAAAGAAGGCCGTGGTCAAAGGTAGTCAAGCGGTGGTCAACCTAAGAGTCCTACGGTGACAGAACTCCATTTTTCACCACGTGAAGACTTGCGTGGCTGTTCCTAAATCTCAGGGGACATATCAACACCCGTGAACTGCTCCATAAGCCGAATCCAACGGCCACCCTCCATAGATTTAATCTTCACGGCAGCCATAATCCTAGATTTCTGGACGTGGTTGTTCACGTGTCTTTTATCAGTGCGGATTGTAGGAAAGTAGTTATGTCATCCTATGTTATAAATAATGCATTCTCATACGCATAGTAGCTAGCTTCTGTAATGTAATTTTGCTGAAAAGAAAGCCCACTGTGCCGTGACATTATTTCCTTGTTATGACTGCGTTTTGAATACATGAGAAGACTCTGTTCATAAGCATAATTCGTGGTTGATAGTTGTTGCCTGAGGATTGTGCAGAGGGCCCCTGCACACGCCGAGGTTTTGTTTATTGCTGTATAGTTTCATGCTTTATTTTCTTACGTTCATTATGCCATAGTTATTCACGTGTATATATTACATCTCTTATGGTATTAACGTTTTATTTCTGTCCATAATTTTTCATGCTTTATACTGCTGTTAACTGATCAGTGTCTTTGTTCCAGATTACAGTAGGCAGCCCGGGCATTTGCACATAGTTTTACAATGACTAATGACATGGAATCAGCCTTGTCCTTCTGCTAATTTATTTTTCTTAGCTTTTAATTCCAGCACTATTTTATTTATTTCAGTTTTGTACATTTGCTTTATTAGTTAGATTAGATATTAAATTACTCATGTCATTATCAGTTACCTTCGAAAGCCATAGCGAGACTAATGGTGAGGGATTGAAGTATGAGTGTGTAATTTGATATTAGTTTATTTTTCTGCAAATTAGATATCAGATTGCTCAAGTTGTTTATGATTACCTCCGAAAGCCATAGCGAGACTAATGGTGAGGGGTCAAAATATGAATTGATGTAATTTGATTTTAGCTTTACTTTGCTTGCAATTCTTGGATTTCTTTGAGCACAGTTTCTTTTGTATTTAGACAGCAGCAAGGGTAATGGGTTTCATGATCAATAGTTCACTGTTTGTTTGACTAGTAAAGTGGCACATTTTCATTTTTTTTTAGGAATTAATTTTTTTATTTGCCTGTTTTAAAACCCTCTTGAAGTTTGAAGTTTGGGAAATAATTATAAAGGACATCATTGCCTTGAACATTTATATCCATACTTGTCTTTTAGAATTTCCATCTCACATTAGGAAGCCAACCAAGATAAAACCCCCAAGATAAAAAAAAAAAACAAAAACGACAAAAAGTAAGAGATAGGTTATCTTGCACATATAGTGTGCCACACTTCTTCAGCTTACGAATCTCGGATTGAAAAATTAATGTAGCAATTTAGGACACACTAAATTGACCAAACGATGACCTCTGTGAATCTCTGCCTCCTCCATCGCTAGGAAATCCCTGCAAATGGACTTAAGAATACTGTAATCGAACATCGCAGTAATGGTCACGTCATCGAAGGTGGTGGGAGATGCCCTCGGCCTTTGCCTCTGCCAGGGCATCGACCCCTCCACCTAACACAGTCCATTGTCTGATGACAACATAGTAGAGTTGCAACACTAGAGCTAGAGGGAGCTCTGGAGGGAATGACAGAGGGAGAATAAAGCGGGGAGAAAGGAATTTTCATGGCTTTAATCCGTTTATTATAGGGGCGTGGGAGCAAAGAAACTTGGTACAAAGACAACTAGAGTCGGGGAGGAGGTGTAAAGGTTGATTCTTCCACTTAGTGAGGGATGCGAGCCAAGTGGAGGCTGATGATGGGAGGCCTTGGTAAATGTGCCAAAGGACTCGGGGGCACTTAGATCCAGGGATAGTGCTACAACATAAAAATGTAGTATCAAAGCTAAATAATATTACCTCGACATAATGACCCCTGTTATAGAAATATCATCTACCTCAATGCATGCAATTGAATATGATGGAAAAATCAAAATTAATGCATGTAAATATCATTAGTCATGGTAGATATTCTTCCTCTTTTTTATTCTTATTTTTTAGTGTATTTACATTTTTTTAATTAGAGAATAGATATATGGAATACAAGGTATTCGTATTCCTTAAGATTGATTATATTTGACCTTCATATTGTAAACATTTGGTTGTTTGTTGATGACATTAAACTTTGTTAATCTACTCATGTTCATGATATTCATATCTTATTGTACATATTTATTATCAATTAGCAAAAAATGAATGTTGAGTTTTCTTTCCAAATTATCATGTTGGAATAAGTATAACATACAATCTATTTTTTTCAAATGTGTTTATCTTGGGTGTTTGAGAGGAACGATCATTATTCTCCCCACCCAATTTCAATTCTCGCAAGTGACATGATGGACTTTGTTGTTATGAATTTGATCCTTATTGTAGTCCCTCGAGGACTGAAATATGTATATTCCTCATATGGAATATAAAGATATTTCCCATGGGAAAAAATATAATATAATTTTATTTGGGGGAGCTAACTAATAAAGTTTCACTATAAATTCAAAATCTACTTATGTGAAGTTAGGATCATTAAATTAGTTTCATTAATGAACTCCTATTTGGATCAAATTATTAGTATTAAATATCATTTTACATGTGATTGTTGAAGTGTGCGTGCGTACATCTTTCATGTTTTTATTAAAATCTATTTACAAAAAATATTTGTACAAGGTTAAAACCAACCTTTGGTATTAGAGAAATTTGGCTTCAACGAGACACATTTATGGCTAAGAGTTTTAGCTTGAGCCTATGGAAAACCTTTTTATAGTAGGATATCTATGGTATCTATTCTTATGGTGAAAGGAAATGGTAAGAAATTCAAATATAGAGTGAAAAATTCAATGGGTATATTTTTTATGATCCGAATTTATGAAGGGAATGGAATGATATATATATTTATTACCAAAACATAGAGATATAGTGAAACTTTCCTTCTATTAATAAATGGAAAATGTTGAAACTATATACATGCAACATGAAAGCAAACTAGCTTGAATGGTGGTAGCTTATCTCTTAGAAGAAACACGACAACTAGTCACCTTCATTAAACTGTCTTATAATGAGGATCAAAGGAATTTTTATAATAAATAAGCAATGAGAAACCAAAAACATCCAAAAAAATAACCCTAGGAGATGAAGCGCTAAAGGCTTGTGGGCCCCAATGGGCTAAGTTGAAACATAAACTTCCTAGGGTTGTAACTTTTGCATGCGATCTTCGTTTGACATGCATGATAGCCCGTTGGAAAGGTATATCTGAGAAGTAATTTTTTTTACTATCAATGATAATTTATGCCCACTATTGGATCATTTCTCCAAAAAACACCATTTAGGGCCTCAAAATGGCTCCATAGGTTCAAGACCTAAAAACTGTTAAAAACTACCAAAATAGAAAATTGTGTTGTGATCCAGTGGAATAGGTGGTTGACCACCAATATACACTTAGATCAATCCTCCCTTCTTAGGAAGCAATGCTCTCCATTGTGTTGAGTGTCTCCTTAATATGGGGAAACCATTAGGGGAATTTTGAGGTCTAAAATGGACCTCCTAAGGAAATAATAAAATAATAGCTAAACCAATAAAACAATATTTATGAATTTTCAATTCACTTTTTGCACCAAAATTCATGTAACCATGGTTAAATTCAATTCAAAAGTTGTACCAAAATAAAATTAATAAAAAATTGTATTGATGTGACTATAAATAAGAATGATATTTTCAAGAAAAATGCATTATCATTGCACAACTAATGCATTTGTCCTTGGTACTTAAATAACTTAAAATGAAATATAAATATAAATTCATAAATTATTAATTATAGAATATATTATTAATTAAAATTTATATTATTTAAATTATATAATAACATGTAATTAATATACTATATGAAAATAATATAATATAATATATGTAATATATTGTTTTATGTTTGAATTTTATATTAAATACTGAATTTATTTGATTTATAATATTGAAATGACAATAATAATATTTTATTCAAAAAGTGTGAAATGTCATTTATTATGAGTACTTTACTTTATGACTTTAAAAGTACTTAGAGCACTACCATGGTTAACCATGAGTTTTTATCCACCATTGAGAATGTGACAAGTAAGTATCTTTAACTCAAACAATGCCACCTCAACCATTAGGGATGATGTCATCCCCTAAAATGTGATTGGTTCTCATAAAGTGAATTTTGATTGTACATTTTCCTTAGGAGGCCCATTTTAGACCTCAAAATTCCCCTAATGTTCTGCTAAACTGGACCCTGGTGTGCCACTTGCCTTGGTGCAGAAGTTGGCATGCTTTAACAACCTGATACTGTTGGATCCTCTATTGGTGAGTGCTCTCAATTTGTGTGTCCACGAATAGATCAATAATTGCATGTTAAATGTAATTTGGTTTGAGATCTATCAGTGTCAGCTTCTCTATAATTTCTAATGTGTCCAACAATGGGGGAAAGTATGGCCAAATACGGTCCACATTAAACACTAGGTGCAAGCCAAGGAAGGGGGGGATACTTAGCTTAGAATAGTTTTCGTCCATAACCTTGGTGATGGTGTAAGGGCCATAACAGAGTGGATGAATTTTTTGATGGGCTCCTGCAAGGCGTTCCTTTTGCAAATGCAACCAAACTTTGTCTCCCACTTAAAACTTGTGTGACACCCGGTGTTGATCATAACATTGATTGTACTTAGTATTGGCTCTTTCCAAGATAACATGGACCTGATGGTAGATGTGTGGAATTCATTAAATAAACTTGGTATATTTGTCGACTTCAAATTGAACATGTGTAGATTCTAATTTTGTAGTTTCAAGGGGTGATGCGACTTCAGTGGGACCCAATAGTTGAAATCCCAGGCCCACCTGGAAGGGGCTATGACCAATTGAGCTATGGAGAGATCTATTGTAGCTATGCTAAAAATATGGAAGACTCATCCCATTTCCATGGATTCTTGGAGTTGTACATGTGAAAAATGTGCATGATCATCTTGTTGATGAATTTATCTAGCCATCAGTTTGGGGTGGAAGGAAATTTATTTGGTGAGTTTGGTGTCAAAAAAGGACTAGAGGCTCAACCAGAACGAGTTTAGGAACCTTTTATCCTGATGTGATATGATGGTATGCAGGATCCGAAAATGTACCCACACCCATTGAAAGAAGAGCTTGGCAGTGGATTCCGTTGTGATACTCTTATTGCATGAATCCATAATGACCATATTAGAAAATATATCAACGACCACAAACACACAATCATTACCATGCTTAGAAAAATGAAGGCTAGACATGTATTCCATTAATATGGATTCCCAAGGTAGTTTAGGATTAGGAAGAGGTGTGTACATGCCTTGCTTCTTAATGGTTGGTTTGGCAATGGCACATGCAGTGCACAACTTGATATACTTTCCAACATCCTGTTGAAGTTTCAGCCAATACAAATTATTTTGCAGTACTTCCATTGTCTTATCCACACCAAATTTCCATTCCACCCAATTGTAATGTGCCTCCAATATCAACTTGAAACACTTGCTTGAAGGAGCACAAAGGTGTTTTAAGGAGCACAATAATGCATCCAATGTTGATTTTTCGTAGGGTCTTCTATACTGATAATTATTCATAATGGTTTGGCTATTTTTCACATTCTTATCCATTATTTCATCATCAAGTAATTAAATGGAATACATCAACAATATAATGTTTTTGACAGTAGGATCATGAAGAGACATCCACATAAATAGCACAAGAGTTACCCTGGGAAAACCCACACGGGGGAAAAACCCAACGACCTTTTCCTTTGAGAAATCATCAAGTTCAACAAAGATTCATACGTAAAATACAAGGTCAAATATGATAATAACATATCTAGGTAAAACCTGGTCCAACTGCATCCTAGTCAAGTCACAAGTTTTCCCACATAGTTGATAATCTAGGTCTGCCTCACTTCGGTTTGCTTCAGATCAGGTGTTAGAATGAATTCTTAACGAAAGTGTATGAAAAGAGATCACTTAGCTTCACATGAAAAAACAACCCTAACAACAAATATGGTTGCTTAAATTCCTTAGATCTGCAATAGATAGTTGAAACAAATGAAACAAAAAACCAGATCTATGCAGTAAAAGTAGCTAAACAGTAAAATGAAATAAGAGTTTCTCCAAATATCAAATGGACAAGACAAGATATATAAATAATTTTATATGTATTAACACGTTGGAAGGGAACAAAGAATGATGTTTCCAGAAGAAAAATAATAAAAGTGATCAAAGTATGACAATGACAAAAGGATCAAAGTCTGACCATGATAAAAATATCAAAGGTAAATAATGGATGGAAAACCCTCCTATTTATAACAAAATATTGAGTTATCCTTGATAATGGTGCATAATAAAATATTATTAACCAAATTCTAGATCTAACTGTTTGGAATATTTTATTATATTTTGTTGGAGGGAAAATGAATTTAAATTGGTTAAATCCCTTTATTTAGAAATAATAAACAAATAAATGATTTATTTATCATTTCAAGAATGGGGTTAGTAAATAAATTAAAAAATAATGATTTATTTTATTATTCCTAAATGATTTAGTCAAATTTAACAAGGAATATTGAATTAAATAATGATTTAATTAATTATTCCTAGAGAATAATAAAATAAATAATGATTTATCTAATTATTTCTCATTAATTGGGTTAAATATGACCAGGAATATTATTTAAACAATGGTTTAATTAATTATTCCTAGAGGAAAATCAAATAAATGAGGATTTATTTAATTATTCCTCATGGGGTTTCCTATTTGAACCAGAAATAACTTAATAAAATATGGTTTATTATAGTGAAAGAAATTTTGCTATGGTAAAATTGGTCTTATATAGTGTACTTCGATTCATCTAATTGTAAATGGTTAGATGACCTAAAATTGGTGTAACAGATTGCCTCCCAACGTGCGAGCGTTAGGAGCTAATTGTATGAATGAAGTACGTTGTAAGAGCGCAATCACTAGACACCAAAGGGGAGTCATAGAGAGAGAGATACATAGACAGGGGGAAGCGAGAGAGGACAATAACCCAAGGGGGTGAGACCTACAAATGATATAAGTCTCCTTTAATGTTTGGGTACCTGTTCTCAGTGAGGCGGGGGAGGCATACCTATGCCCTCCGAGATGAAAAAGTACAAAGAATAATGGTGTGCCTAGTAAAATGAGACTGAGATATAAAGTACATGATATGGTGGCATAAAATGGGTCAGACAAAAATATAATGGATCCCACATACATACTACTCTTGGGACAACAGCCAGGACTGAATGTAATAATATATGAGTACATGAAATATAATAACAACCAAAGAAGCCCTGATAAACAAGAAAGGGCTATGAAAATATTAATGGATCATATGAGTGATACATGCATGCTATAGGCGCTGCAAGCGGTTGGAACGAAACACATCAAATCTGCGGAGCTACATATGAGGTCATCTGGGCATGTGGGGGGATACCTAAAGGGCCACCCCCTCATGAGGTCTGAAACATCTCACAGAATCACTGGGACAATCTGCTGGATCAATGAACCATTAAGTATATGAATCTCGATCACGATGAAGTGGAGCGGATGAGAAACAATCAAGTCAAAGGGAAATGAGGAGTCCCTTTGCCTGATCCGAGGCACTGAACAAGAGTGGAAGCTGGAACCAAGATACATCGCCGTCTAGAACTATCTTCTGGAATGAATGGGTTGATGTCGATAGAAGGAGGTCTACCATAGGTGAGGCAATGAGGGTCCTCAACTAAGGCACGAGGGATCATAGTAGAGCGACTAATTGACTGAAACCAGGGATGATGATGGAATGGGGGATACTAAGTAGCAAATGGACGACTTCCCTTGTCAGAGCATATAAAGCATGGATGACCTGGCAGTGAATGACTCTACTTCTGAGGGGATGGGGGATAGTGTGATTGGAGGCAAAAATGGGCTACATGAGAGAGGGACAAGGCATGAATGGATGGAATACTATAACAGGAGGCAAAGGGACTTGGGAAATACTCCATGAATGCGATGATGACTCAAATCGAATGCTCTGATCAAGGGCGACTTGATGATGATGCCACACAGAATAGGCCCGGTGGGGACCATACAAACATGAGAAAAATGTGGTTACTCATGAAGAAAATTGACACACACGGTGGCAAGTACGAAGGTAAAGTAGTGTCCCAAGTACAAGTAGCGAAAGTCTAAAAATCCGATTTTGAGAGGCGGCGAAGTGACCCTTCTTGGAAAAATGGCTTCCCAGTGAAGTATCAAATCACAAAAAACCAAAGAATACCCATTTGAGAGCTCGGTGAGAGATTTCAAATGGTTTTTATAGTTCATAAAATAGAGCTACAGTTTGGTTGCAATTGGCGAAATAAAAATTAGGGTTTCTCTTTTAATAGGGCGATTTCCCTCCAATTTGGTTCATTTTCTATTGGAGCTATGGTGAATGTGGAGAGGAGGAGAAAGCCCTAAATCTTGCGGCATTCGTAGTAGACAAATCAATCGTTGGAATCAAGATCCGTCATTTGCAGGTAGGTGGCCTAACCTTACTCTTCATTTTTAGCGGTTTAGAATTTCAGATTAGGTGCCTAGAGCCCAGGAACAACACCCTTCCCTTGCTCACGATCGGCTCACATTTCCTAGGCCCTATTCTACAAGTTGGGTCGTAGTTTTCAGAGGGAAAAACTGCAACCTCACAGGTACAGGGCTGGGAAAATGTGAGCTGCCAAAAAGTTGGGTTTTGTCCTGTTTTTGGGTAGGAACTGGGGCTTGATGGTTTTGACGCAGTTTTTCTTCCTTTGACTGACAAATATGTTGGGTTTTTGTAAGTATGGAAGAGTTAAAGATCAACTAGAGAGAAAGAGAGATTTGGATTCAAGTTGTTCCGAGATCCAGGGGGATCAAGTGGTCAGAGGCGCATTGATGAGGTATGGGGTTCTCAAGTTGGTTGAGAACTCATTGATGAGGGCATGGGAGCCCTTGCTATCTAGGATAGTCAGCTACTGGGACTCAAACTTGGAGGTCTTTATAGTGTAGGGGCATCATATCGAGTTGAATTTTCAGGACATCTATTTCCTGATCGGTCTCCTGCCACTGGGGGTGGTGGGAAATATCCAACGAGTTATATCACGAGGGAGGAATATATCGGAGTTTGTGGAACACCATTTGCAACCAAATGTACGTGTCAAGGGCACAACTATACCTATTGGAGATCTAGAGCGGCTAGAGACTTGGGCTGTCTCCGCAGCAGTACTACGGATCCTGGGAAACCAGGCGTTCCACCACATCACCGGAGGGTAGATGATGCTAGTTTAGAGTGTGTTGAGCGAGACCTACTATGGGTGGGCCTAGATGATGCTGGCATCATTGAAACGCTAACTGTCACTATGCAAGTGAAAAGTGAAACATGAATGTGATTTTGGTACAGTGCTGTGCTCATTCTTCATTGAGAAGATCCCCACACTTCGTCCTCATGTATAGATCCAGGATGGGGGCCCATGAGAGCCCAGGATTCACCGCTGGGGACAGCTACTACGGAGAGGAGGAGGCGAGGGAGTTGGGCGGGTGTTCTGACCCGAGTTCTTTGCACATTGGGATCAAATGCTGTTGTATATAGATGACTATCCATATATTGGGATGAACTATCAGGGGGACCTCGACTTGCCACTTACGCCTGGTCGAGAATGGGGACCAGATGGTAAGTGAAAATTTGTTATATTTTATGGTGCGTTTAAAGTTTTAGAGTATTTATGTGGTATTGATTCATTACTTTTGGTATGCATATATAGCACCAGTGAAACTGGCTGGGCATATGGGACGACCCACAATGCCAGGGGCTGCCGAGTCTAACACAACTAGAGGAGATGATAGAGCGGACTTAGAGGCTCTGCTGGAGGATGTCCGCCGCATATGTGAGCTGTTGATGACCAGGGTATCTGAGTGTGGCTGGCATGATATTGATGACCATTACATCGAGGCATGTGTCGGGTTACCCTCAGAGTGGCGAGGTGTCATGCGACACATGACGATGGTCGGGCAAGCTATGCGAGATCTGCGGGCTGCAGGAGCCGAGTCATTGGCTCAGGACCCTCTAGATAATGATTAGATGTAGGGGCATGTGGTGCCCCCAGTTTTTATTTTTGTAACATTCTATGGGAATGTCGGATGTATTAGAGTAGAGGACTCCAAAACCTTTATGATTTTTTAGACACATATGATGGATATGCATATTTTTATATATGACAAGTATATGGTTCACCATTTGTTTATGATTATTATCTTGTGTTAAATGCATGTGATAAGTGCCAATCTTTAATATTGTTTGCAATGCTATCTCATAGTGATTTTGGGCTCTAGGTACATGACTGAATGTAATGGTTTCAAATTCACGCACTAATCACTTCACTCATAAATATCCTATAAAAAGGACATGGTTATTCACATGATATACACCATTCAATTGCATGAAAATCATTAGGGAATCTAAATGAACATGAATATGAAGGATGCGATAGTCAAGGGCATCGAATAAAAAACCTATCACTGCATCATATTCGGCCTGATTATTGGTGGCAGATCCAATGCATACGCTGTTGGATAGAACTAACGAATACATGGGGGTAAAAATGACTCAGGCTGTTGAGGCTAGATTCTGCAAGGAGCGACTTGCACCGTCAACATAGCTGATATACGATGTGGATGAGGGATCTATCTGAAAGGCTCCACGATACAACAAATGAGATGATGATGAACAATGCAAGAAAACTGAGTGCATGGAAGAAATAAAACATGCATCTCGATGGGGGATACTATGGGTAAAATTTATATGCCCCACACACTTATTAAGGAGATGGTCAATAAATGGTGTGGGGAAGTTGTCTTTGGGACAAGCTTTGTTCAAGTCACGAAAGTCAATACAGACATGGATGGTGCCTTTTTTTTATTGAGAATGAGATATGTAAAACCAACCTACTTGATCTTGTCGATTTCAGCTTTGATAACCTCTCGTTTGGAAGGATTAATGTGTCTCAAATTTTGACAGACATGATTGATATCGGACTATGTATCGATATGGTGTTCAAAAATGGCGGGATCAAGTCCGGGAATCTCTGAATAGGACCAAGCGAAAACATCATAGAATTCCTTGAATAACTTGTTGTAAGCCTCAATTTATTCTGGGGTGCAATGTGCCCCCAAGGTAATGTTTTCTTCTACCCCTGGTTTATCAGAAATGTTAATTTTAATGGTATGAGATATATGGCCATATTTACTTCTTCGAAAGCATCAGGTGCAAGAATGAGATTTCTAAACCAATCGACCTCATCGAGGATGAAGTCTTTGGATTCCACAACATACTGTTCATGGGACTGCTGCAGAAGGAAGTACGCATGGTGGTTCATATCATCCCAAGGAAATTTAGGGGCGGTCATTTCTTCCATAATATTTTCATCAGAATTAAATATTGAGGGACTGGCAGAAGAAATACCACATGACACGGCAGGGCTACCTGACACATCGTCATGAGAGATATGGTTCACATACACATCACTACGGAGGGTAGACAAAGAGCTAGTAGATGAAACATCTATCAATGTTGAGACCAAGGTGATTTCCGAAGGAGGTTCAGTCGAACCAGAAGGGAATGC
The DNA here is from genome assembly GCA_034641835.2 of Pinus albicaulis. Taxonomy (NCBI): domain Eukaryota; kingdom Viridiplantae; phylum Streptophyta; class Pinopsida; order Pinales; family Pinaceae; genus Pinus; species Pinus albicaulis. The sequence goes on from CM076577.1 coordinate 96,322,216, forward strand.
CTTAGAGGGGTTTTTCCTTCCTACCATGGATATCATGGATGATGACAGATAGAGGATAGTGGTCGAAGGTTTCGTCATCTCGACATTGTGGGGAGGCATCACAATGGGTGCAGAAATTTCCTGCGATTCTGCGGAAGAAAAATTCGCGAGTAGAGGAGTACAGGATCCACTACGATCGGCCTTGATTCAGCGGACATCCTCAAGGGTATCGTGAAAATCATCAAGATGAGGAAAAAGGTGAGAATAGTGGCCATAAATATCACACAAAGAAAAAGGGTGATTCGTGCACAACAATTTGAGTTTCTTAGCTGAATTAAGTAAGGTAACATGGACCTCCGGGATATCGGATTCAGGAAACACATTGTTGACCACAGGTTTGAGACGAGGAAGCTAAGGACAATTTTAGGTGGCGTGCCTAACAACATCACACAAAGTGCACAAAGGTGACTTCTTCTGAGGCTTAGGAGGAGCAAGAGTTGTTTGGGTGACCTTATCCTTAGGTTCCCTCTTTTTGGCTTTGCACCCCTCACCAGATGCTTTTGCAACAAGAGTATATTCCTGTTGAGGTGGCTGAGGCACTGAAGCAAAGGCAGGGTCATTGCGACTGATTGGACCAGGGTCAAAGTGGTATAAGGTTTGAGATGACTAGGTGAGGTGTTCACTGGGGGATCAATGTAACAGACTGGGAGCCCTAGGGTCAAATTGGGAAGGCTCAATGTAGCCATAATATGCACCAAAAATACTGTGGAGGGGGGAGCTAGAAACGATATATGAACGGAAGGGTAATCGCCTGGCGGAATGGCTCCCAAATTATTATGGATAGGGGGAATCATTATAGGTTGAAAAAGAGTGGAGAGACACCAGCAAAGGAAGAAGTTCTTGAAGGTTGCGTCGAGTGACTACCAGTAGGTTGCAGAGGTGTGGGTTGCTAGCTAGTTGAATTGGACCGCTTGTGGCTAGCCTAAGGGGATTGAAAAATGTAAGCATTCAACGAGCTGGGGTCTGCGATAATGGGGGGGAGACTAGGGAATGCACCAAGTAAGGTGGAATATTTATAGAATCGAGGTGAAACACTGGTGGGAGGTGCGACTGATTTCTTATCGGCCACCGAAGATATGATAAACTCAGGGGAGGTTTGAGACTTCGGTTCGTAATATATCAAATGATAAATGGTAATGATATTTCCATTATGGGGAAAGCACATATTATGGTGAACCATAGATGCGACAGAAGACATCACATAGGTATCTACGACCCAAAAGGATATTTCAATCCAAGGGGACATCAATGACTTCAATGTAAACACAAACAGTCTTACCCAGAAGAGTGATAGGACAATTTCCATACATACCAAGGTGCTGAGAAGGGTGACCATCCCAAGCACGAAAAGTGATGGTGGATGGGACTAAGTCAAGTGATCCGAGTTTATTCCAAATAGAGGGAGACATCACGTAGGTGGATGCTCCCTCGTCAATGATACATCGTGATACATGGCCATTACAAATCTTGACTAGTATTTGGAAGGCAACAGATGAAGGTAAGGGGGGATTTTATGACTTGTAAAAATCAAAGACAATAAAATGATCATTTTAAGGATCCAAAACACCTAGAGAATATAATAGTGCATTACGTTGTGAAGGGCACGACTGGAGGACTTCCAACGTTGACATGGCAGCAAGAGATTGTGCCAAGTCATCTACTGTGTTGTACGTGTGGGCGTCTTTGGCAGAAGCAACATTTTGGCATAATAGCCCTTTGGGGATCTTGGGAATAACCTTGGCTCGTGGATGAGGGATCTGTAAGGGAGCATTGGGTGTCAAAATGGACTCTGTGGAAACTTTGGCTTGGGACTCGGTTGCAGATGATGTAGGTGGCTTTCCATATTGGTGTAACCAGGTCTGAAGGTTGACATCAACGATATTAACCTCTTCAGAATTCATCATGAGAATCTGGTATTTAGGGGTACCATACTGTGAAGGTTGAGGGGCGACCTGACCTTGAGGGGGTTGGGCAACCACATATCCTTGCTAAGGGAAAGACTGGTGAACACAACCGGTTGAGTTGGCGTAGTATTTGGAGGAGCCGAATAAGTGGCTTGCTATCCTCTAGATGCTGCTTGTGCTTCCCAAAATTGGCGTATCTGGGGTAAAAGGGTGTTGTCCAGGTAAATATCCTCTGCGGACAGAGGCGATCCCTCTAGACCTATGGTGGGTCTAGCAACTATGGGAACATACTAACATCTACCTTCCTAGATTGTAAATGAAATCCAGAGCAAGGAAGATGACCTACCTCATTTTGATGCTATGTTGTCGTCTTTCATCGAAGCTACTTTATCCGTTGCTCTTCTCCAGCTCGATACACGCTGCTATCAACGTTCGATTACCTGTATATACAGTCAATACAACACGACAAGCGTAACACCATGACAAACATAAAATAATTACAACCTATCTAACTGATCAAGGAATGCTATAAATCTCATTATAGATGTAAACAAGAGTGGAAGATAAACATCAGATGCATTTTATTATGATAAAGACAAGGGGAGTTTACAACCAAACCTTGATGTTGAGGCTCTCCTTCGGCATGTCTGTATCCAAGCATGTTTGTCACACCCTCATGAAAAAAGGTCCAAGATCTCACTATGTTCTCAACACACACAAACAATCACACTCTGCACTGTTCTCCCGAAGCTATGATTGCTTCTTCTCTATGCTAACTTTTTCAGCTATCTGTTCAACTAGCATATGTTCAGCCAACACATCAATGGAAGATGGCTATATTTATAGAGGAGAGGAGGAGGTTGGGATCCCTAAAATAGTGGAAGAGAGGCCTTATCCCTTGGGAGGTTTCCCCATAAGGTGGAAACAAGAGGCCAAAGGAGGAAGGCCGTGGTTATTCAGTCGAACCACTCCCTATGACTCACCCATGAAGTTGTTGTGATCGAAACTTCACCTCTATTTTTAAAAAAATTTCCATAAACAGATTGGCGCAGGTGCTTAACTGGGACAGAGCACCAATTGGCACGGGCTCAATGTTAATTTTCCTCATTGGCGCGAGGGCATAATGGGCTACCAGCGCCAAGGAAAAAACAAGTGTTTTTAATGGTCTGCTCAGGAAATGGTCAACAAAGGGAATGTTTTCCTCATGGAAAGGGATGAAATGATGGTATTTGCAAGGCATGACACTTCTAATTAGTCACAGAAATGACCCTCCAATGTGCGAGATGGGGATTGCAGGGACAATGACAAATTACTGTGTAACAGATGCCCCCTAAAGTATGAAGTCTGAACATGAGTGAGGGGTGAAATGCTTTACAAGTACATGCAAGGAACCAGACGCTGATTTCGGGAGACCTGCAAATCAAGCATAGATACATATACATAATTGAAATCTCTGATGAAAATACATGAATCCATGGTATAGTCGCATCTATCCATCAAGAAAAGGATCATGTGAACGGATCCTCGGCATGGACGCAGCCATCCGAATGAAGGGATCATATGAAATAGATCCATGGCATGGGTGCAACCATCTGTATAAGGAATCATGTATATAATAATGAACGAATCATCACTCATTGCAACCTGGACTTTTGTGATTGAAGCCCAGGGTCTTGTGCTTCGACACCACTCGATCAAAGTACAAATTCCAACATGTGAATAGAAGTGTTGAAGTCGAACATGCTATAAAATCACTTGATTACCGGTCAATGATGTGAACCGTTAACAAGTGCGAGAGAAACCACCCATAATGTCAATGGCTCTCAAGGTACTACTAGTACAATCCACGGAATGTGAATAGTGAGATGAAGTCGAACACCCGTGAAATCACCCGATCGAAGGCCAATGATGTGAAGCTGTCATCGAATGCGAAGAACTTGCCATTAGGGCATGCAAGCTCTAAGGTACCAGAAAGGAGTCTCTAGATCAACTTCCCGGATAATGAGCTGAAGTCGACCGGGTAGTGATCCGTCGAAGGAGGGTCATAATGAATCCCACATCATCGACACGAAACAAATAAGGTAATATGAGTGTGAATCAATACTGAAAAAAGGATCAGGGAATGTACAAATTGCAGAAGGATTTTATCTTGAACATATCGGTGACACGACTCTGGAATTTGGAAGCATTTAAATCAAATAGGATCAATGGTCATGTTGACAAGATTTGTAATCGAATGAGAGGAAAACCGATTTCCCAAACCCATGGAGGCATAGTGACAGAATGAAGATATCTCAACCCGACATGAACTGCAGACAAGTGTCATGTTCAAGAGTGACATACTTGTTTGGTCAATTTAGTGTGTCCTAAATTGCTGCATTTAATTTGTCAATCCGGGAATCGTAAGCTGATGAAGTGCGGCGCACTATATGTGCAAGATAACCTATTTCTTAACTTTTTGTCGTTTTTGGTTTTTCTAAGGTGAAATGGAAATTCTAAAATGAAAACAAGTTTGGTTATATTTATTCAAGGAAGTGATATCCCCTATAATGATTTACCAACTTGAAACTTTAAAAGCAAATTGAAAATTACAATGACAAGACTTGAAAGAAAGTAAAAGTGTACTGCTGAAATGAAAAGATGCTGCTAATCTAATGAATCAGAACAGTAAACTAGTGAACATGAAAACCAAACTATTCTTGCTGCCAACTAAACACAAAAGAAACTATGCTTAAGGAAATTCAAAATTGCAACAAAATAAATCTAAATCAGATTACATCAATTCATTTTATGACCCTTCATCATTAGACCAGCTATGACTTTCGGAAGAAATCATAAACAACTTGTGTAACTGATATTTAATTTGCAGAAAGTAAACTAATACTAAACCATACACTCATGATTCAATCCCTCGCCATCAGTCCAGTTGTGGCTTTCGGAGGCAACTGAAGATGTCATACATGATTTAATATATCTAAATTTGCAGAAAAGAAACTAATACTAAACTACACATTTCATAATGCAGTCCCTCACCATCAGTCCAGCTGTGGCTTTCGGAGGCAACTGAAGACGCTATGAGCAGCTTAATATATCTAAATCTGCAGAAAAGAAACTAATACTAAACTACACATTTCATAATGCAGTCCCTCACCATCAGTCCAGCTGTGGCTTTCGGAGGCAACTGAAGATGCTATGAGCAGCTTAATATATCTAAATTTAACTACTGAATCAAATAAGCAAAACTGAAATGTACAAAGCAAGACTGAAGTTAAACAAAAGCTATGAAAAACAAACTAGCAGCAGAACAATGTTAGTTTCATGTCATTAGTAAAAATACTATGAAAATGCTCGGGCTGTCTACCTAAAACCTGCACAAGAAAACTGATCAGTGATTAACAATCATAAAACATGTAAGACAGAAATGAAATGGAAATTATGGAAATGTATAAACAGAAATGAAACAACTAAAAAGTATGAACATATGGATGGATTATGATACAATGACTTTTAAAAGAAATGAAATGAAAAATGTACACTAATACACAAAACCTTAGCTGAGCAGGGGCCCTCTACACAGCCTTGGTAACGATCCTCAAACACGAATTAAGTTGAAAAACAGAGTCTTCTCATATTAACAAGCAGTTCATTACAGAATGGTAGTGTTACGGCTCAAGGGCAGCGTAATCACTACAAAGCAAACTAACAGATAACAGAGTTTATTCACGAACATCAACTATCAACTTAACAACTAACTTTATGTGCGTATGCAAACGCTCTATATATAACAATAAACTGTAACTGTCTCCTAAAGTTCATGATGACAGAGAGCACGTAGACCACTATGCCCACGGATATAGGAGTATGGCCGTGTTGGAAAGTGAATCTACGGAAGGTGGATGCTTGAATTCAACTCTAGAGCTCTGCACAGATGTCGATTTAACCTCCGCAAGCTTAGAAACGGCCGTATGGATGTTTATTTGCCACGAAACAGAGTCCGGCCGACATGAAACTCCATATTTGACTTCCACGTGGACGGCTTTGACCGCGGCTTCTTTGGACGAATTTGCTTGAACCAGTAGGACACGAACCATGTCCACGTCATTCCTAGCCTGCCCATGTGGCTCGTTTCCCTTGTAGACACCTGTAGCATATAGTTCCACAAAATAGCTGTGGAAAGTTGCAGCAGCTGCGGAAAGTGGCAAGATTCCGCAGCTGAATGAAAAAAATCTAGATCAAATAGAAAACACAAAAACATAATTAAAAACCATGTTAGATACCCTTTTGCACATGATATTGACAATTTTGGAGGTTTAGGTGAGTGAAAAAGGTATGGAAAAGTGTATGGAAAAGATGCAAATTCGGGACTCAACAATACTCCCGACACAACTGACGAATAAATTCCATTTTACCCCACCATTTCTAGCGAATACCTCTTTATTTTTACACAAGCTTGAAGAGGATACCATATGGTTGTCATATAAGTTTGTCCTTCGAACAAATCCAACCTAGTACATTTTACGAGCCCTAGGAAGGAGGACCTCGAGTAACTTCATAGCGACAGAGTCTGATGTCATCAGTTTTTAACGAGTTTGATAAAGGGAGAACTTGGCATCTTTTCATATTTAAAGAGTTTGAAAAGAAGGCGGAAAAGAAAACTCCAACAGTCCCTTTTCGTAGGTAGTCTCACAGATCCGAAAAGGTAGAAAACTATGTCTGAGAGAACCTCTTAGTCACGATAGGCTAAGGTATTCCTTTTTCGTAAATAATCTATCCCAACTCGAAAAAGGGGTAAACGTATTCTGGGTAGATATCACTTTGCAGCCATTTAACGAGTTCAAAACGACAATCGTCTCGACAATATTTTCAATTTTAGAGAGTCAAAAAAGAGCTGAAAGGTGACTCCTCCTGGAGGAACGAGTGGTATAAAGGGCAACAACTAGTTCTGGTGATGGTAGAACTGCTCAGAACAAGTAAAGGTCAAGAGGCTGGCTAACAAGATCACTCATCGCAACGGTTCCTCAGGAACGGGTAAAACAACCAAGTGAAGGCATATGATCAGCCAAGCAAATGGTGATAATGGAATGAAAAAACCAAGGCTCATCTGGAAAAATAGGCTGATAAAATGGAAATCACGAGAGGTAAAATGGGAATGGTTTCATTTTTACACAAGATTGAAATCAGAAAACTCTACTTGAAGTTGGTTTTATTTTTACACAAGCTTGAAACAAAGATAAAATATGCTTGAAACCGGTTTCATTTTAACACAAGCTTGAAACAGAAAAAAACTATGCTTGAAATTTTTTGCATGCCCCTAGCATGGTGACTCAATTCGAGGTACATGCCTCCCAAAGCTTCAATCCATATAAAAGGCAGATGGAGTGAAGGTTCAAGTTACGAGATCAAGAGAAAGACTTGACTGGGATTTTACGAGATCTTATCAAAGACTCGAATTGAACAGGAAAGTGTTTCATTGTTTTAACGAGGTTGACACATTAAAAGAACTATCCTCAGATGACCTTGTTTCATTGTTTTAACGAGGTTGATACAGAAGAAAAACTATCCTTGGAACACCTTGTTTCATTTTTTAATGAGATTGACACAAGAAAATGAACTATGCTCTAGACACCTTGTTTCATTTTTTAAGAGCTTGACACAAGAAAACGAAATTTGCTCCGAAGAAAACTCATCATGATGAATAAGAATTCATGGCTTCCAAGAGGTTCTCATCCGATGGGAGAAAAACATCTCGGAAATCAGGACCCAATGCCCCCAACACACGATGCACAATGGCACTATCATTGAATGTAGGCACGGGACAGGTAGCCACATAATTGACCTGCGGCAGGGAAGACACAACCGGCGGATAAAGACCAGGAAGGGAAGATGGTGGGCCAGCTTCCATATTGGGACCAAAGAATGAAAACTGATCAATGGTCATGATTCGACCTTTGTGTGGAAAAAAAATCACACGAAAGAGGGAGGAGACAAGTGCACCCATGGCATAAGTATAATTGCGCCCCAAGAGTAAATTGAAATCCAAGGGGCCTGGAACAACCATAACATCTATATAGAAGGTTTTCCCTCCCAAAGTAACATGAAACTTTGGAAGGATCCCTAACGGTTGACTGGCTCCTCTGTTAAAAGCCAACAGACTCTGCGTAACAGGCATAAGCGGTGGAGAACCAAAAGCCTGCCAAGTAGTGGAAGACAGAATACTAACAAACACACCTTCATCTACAATGGTGTTGGGTATGACCAGATCAAAGGTCTGTACTGTTATGTCAAAAGGCACATAAGACAGAAGGCGGCATCCGTTAGTATTTTGTACACTACTTGTGACTCAACCACATTTCGCTTAATACTACGCGAGTCTATTTGGATTTTAACGGAGGCTGAAAATCGACCGTTAGAATCCTTCCCCGAGTTACTGTTGTTTGGGAGGGGAAAACCATCTATAAAGATCCTTATGGTTGTTCCAAGCCCCTTGGATTTAAATTTACTCTTGAAACAACATTGTCTGTACCCGTAGATTTTCTTGCGTGTGTGTTTTCCACACAAGGTCGGATCGTGACCATTGATCAACTCATTCTTTGGTTTTGACGAAATTTGTACCATATTCACTGCAGTCTTTATCAGGTCGGTTGTGTCTTCCGCCGCCCGAGTCAGTAGCTGTGTACCTATCGTGCCCTGTCCCGTGATGTGTCGTGTGCATCGTGTGATGGGGCATTAGATCACGATTTCGATATGTTTTTCTCCTTGATCGAGAATACTAAATATAGATTATTCATCATGATACGTTCTGAAAATTCATTTTTCTTTAATGTCAAACTCTAATTAAAATGAGACAGAATTAATGCGGAGCATAGTTTGTTTTCTTATTAATCAAATATTAAAAAAAAGTAAATGTTCCAGAATGGATTTATCTTCAAACATATCAACCTGATAAAATCAAGCAAGTCAATGCGAGATGGATTCTTTAATGTAGTCAACTTCGTTAAAACAATGAAACACTTTCTGTTCAACTGATAAGATCTCGTGTAAATCCGATCAAATCTTTCTCTTTGCAATCCTCCAGACAGCCACTCCATCTTCATCTCTCGATTTAAACTGAAGTATACCTCGAAAATTCAATCCTGTATATTCAAGAACATGCAAAATTTTTCAAGCATAGTTTGTTTCCGTTTCAAGCTTGTGTAAAAATGAAACCGGTTTCAAGCACAATTTATCTTTTTTTCAAGCTTGTGTAAAAATAAAACCAACTTCAAGCAGAGTTTTTTGATTTCAAGCTTGTGTAAAAATGAAACCATTCCCAATTTACTTCATGACAATCATGAGTATAATGGCCATGGACACCACAACAAGAAGAAGGCTTGTTTTTATGAAGAGGCTTGTTCTGCTTGGGCTGATCGCCCTGTTGTTGGTTATTAGTGTTAGGCTGGTTCCCTCGGGATGTGTTCGATTGGTTACCTTGGCGCCCTTGATTACCTTGCATTGGTTGATTTTGGTTTCCTTTCCTCTTTTTCTTGGAATTAGCAGGATTAGTTGCACTGTGATGCACATACACTTGACTCTAAGGGGGAGGTGGCTACTGCGGTGAAGGTTGAGAAGGAATGGGAGGGTACGGTGCTGATGCCGTAGGGGCTGGAGCACCAGGCTGTGGGTAAGGATAGAAAGGATTTTGAGCAACATTGGGGTAAACAGGTTGAGCAACAGCTGGCCCTAACATTGGTTGATGCAATGGAGCAAATGTGTAAGGTGTGATTTGTCCTGGATACATGCTGCCAGGAGGGGGATAAGTGCTAGAGGAGCTGGCCCCTCCCTGAGGGAAAGCATAAACCATGGGAGGATGAGTATACAGATGTGAAAGAGATCCAACGATACCATCGGCGGTGTGAGATGCCCTCGGTGTGTTGGCACCACCAGGTCTTGGAAGATTCGGTAAAACAATATAGACATAACCAGATTGGGCGTATATCAAGTCATATTTTAAAGCGACTTGGAGAGCTTATTCCTCAGTCTGAGGAAAGTGAGACACGACATCTTTTCCAATAGAAGGAAAAGAGTTCTTAGAAACCAATCCATATAGAAATGGTGGTCGAATGTGGGAGCTTGCCATAAGCTATTCCTTCTACGCCATTCTTGGACATGGTTAGAAAGGCGAGTGGAAGACGTTTGACAGAATGCGGTGAAAAAATTGGTACCGGTATCATATCAGAGAGGTAGCTGGAATTAGGACATAAATTCTTTAGCAAGAGTCACAAAAGTGGAATGTGAGGCAGTGGTTTGGTTGACATACCACTTTGTAGCTTCTCCAGTGAGAGTACGTTGGAATAACTGAAGACAGATGGAGTCATCAGTGATAGAATTGGATGAAAACCACATGTGAAAGGAGTGAATGTGATTAGTAGGGTCCTCTCCAGTGTTTCCTTCAAACTTAGGGATGTTTGAAGGAAGCTTAGTTGGCATAACAGGCCAACCTAGATTGTGGAGTATAGGGTCGTTAATTAACTGGCTGAAATCGGAAAGGCTTAAACCTACCATAAAAGGTAGAAAAGGAGTAGTCGGAATGGCTTCGGTAGTGGTTCCAAAGTAGCAGCTCCAGAATTAGGGCCGGGGCTACCATCAGATTGAGAACCAACACCTACATTGGCACTTCACGTGGTGATAGAATGAGGTGAAGGAGAACTGAGTTTAGAATCAGAGGGAGGACTCGATGAACCAGAATCAGAGTCAGTATGGGGACTCGGCGGAAGGCTAACTCAGACTCTACACTTTGGAGTAAGTATTCCTAACAGAAGTTTAGGATGAAGGCCTTGGAGTCTCTGGGATAAGCGCCTTGGGGGCGTAATGATGGCAAGACACAGATAACCCAAAAAGGTGGAAGAGTGATAAACAAAGGCTCGGAGGGGCAGATAAATTAATTACGATGTTGATGTCTTGGCTTGGCGGTGTAAACCAAGCGCTCTTTGCTTTAGGTGTGAGTGTGTGTACACCATGTGTTCATTTTAATCAAGCCCAAATGGTTGTATAAAGAAAAAATAAAAAATGATGAATAACCGTAAATAAAACTGAAACGATAGTAAAATAAACAACTAAATATGCATAAATTCAACCTAAAAGAAGGGTTCCCAAACAAATTTTATAAGAGGCAGAAGAAATTGAATTAAAACACACAAGATGACCAAAATATATAAGGTCTAAGGGATATGGATCTAATGACTCAGATCTGTTGGAAAAGGTGCATAAAACAATAAGAAACCAGAGGGAAAACTGCTGCAAAAAAGGAGGCGAAAGATTAGAACACTAAGGGAAATAAGGGGAACCCTAAGGGAGAGACCAAAAAAAGCTCAAGAGGGGGTTTTGGATGGGATAATAACTGATCTAATAAGATCTGAAAGAAGGATAGATTAGACCTTGAACAATGAATGAAAGCACTGCAAAATCTTAGATTACCTACTCAACTAAACCCCTCCTAAAAAGGTGGAAGCGTACTGAAACCCTAAGGGGATTGGTCCTACTTAAAGGAGACAAACTGAGAATATCCAGGCCTAAGATGGGCTGAGACGTAGGTCAGACAACCCTAAACAGTGCTTGTGGCAAACCCTGATAGTCACAGAGAAAATCCCACAAAAAATTGCAACTCGCAGGTCAGACCTATTAGCTATTGAAATCACAGTTTCTGGCCCCATATGTGCGACATGAGCTTGAACTCACAAGTTATGGCTTGAAAAGCGCAAGATGCAATTCCGAGATCCTTGGGCGGTAGGTTGCGGAAAAAAAATCCATCTCTGGCGCAGATGATACATGTTACCCTAGTTACTGAAGCAGCTGGTCACGGAGGAATCTGAATAAAACACAGTGGAGTCGCCAATTGTTAGAATTAATTCTTAATGCAAGTGTACGAAATGAGATCACTTTAGCTGCACATGAAAAAAAAACCTAACAAAAAATATGGCTGCTTAGCTTCCTTAGATATGCAATAGATAGTTGAAACAATTTCAACAAAAACCCATATCTATGTAGTAAAAGTAGCTAAACAATAAAATGAAATAAGAGTTTCTCCAAATATCCAATGGAAAAGACAAGATATATGAATAGTTTTATATATATTAACACCTGGGAAGGGAACAAAGAATGATGTTACCAGTCCCCCTCAATGGGATGGGTTCTTGGCTGTCCTCAACGCTTCATGTCCAAAAGTTTCTCTCTCTTAATGGTGTAGAAACTCAAGACGTGTTGAACCCTATGGGAGCTCAAGAAGAAAAATAATAAAAGTGACCAAAGTATGACAATGACAAAAGGTTCAAAGTTTGACCATGATAAAAGGATAAAAGGTAAATAATGGATGGAAAACCCTCCTATTTATAGCAAAATATTGAGTTATCCTTAATAATGATGCATAATAAAATATCATTACCCAAAATCTAGATCTAACTGTTGGGAATATTTTATTATATTTTGTTGGAGGGAAAATGAATTTAAATTGGTTAAATCCCTTTATTTAGAATTAATAAACAAATAAATGATTTATTTTTCATTTCTAGAATGGGATTAAGGAATATTTTAACAAATAATGATTTATTTTATTATTCCTAAATGATTTAGTCAAATTTAACGAGGAATATTAATTAAATAATGATTTAATTAATTATTCCTTGAAAATAATAAGATAAATAATGATTTATCTAACTATTTCTCATTAGTTGGGTTAAATATGACCAGGAATATTATTTAAAAAATAGTTTAATTAAATATTCGTAGAGGAAAATCAAATAAATAAGGATTTATTTAATTATTCCTCATGGGGTTTCCTGTTTGAACCAAAAATAACTTAATAAAATATGGCTTATTAAATTATTTCTTATAGTGAAAGCAATTTTACTATGGTAAAATTGGTCTTACATGGTGTAATTCGATCCATCTAATTTTAAATGGTTAAATGAACAAAAAATGGTGTTACATCAGGCTCGGTCAAATTCTTTGGCAGACAGATTCATCCTGATTTAGCATAGAGATTTGAACTTTATTTATCACAAATATTTCATCTTTCCTTCATCACAAAGAATTTTTAATTACATAGATTTTAGCCTTCCTTCATGACATATATTTTATCATTCCTTCATCATAGAGATCATACACATTTTGGCCTTCTTTCATCACAAATATTTAGTCATCACTGAGATTTCAACCTTCTTTCATCACAAATATTTTAACTCAGACCATCCGAATTGTCTTGAACATAAGGGGATGTGAATTTATCTTGGAGGGAGGTCAAATGCCTCATATATATATATATATATATTGTTTTTTTGGGCTGAATGGGTTCCTCTTAGGTTGGGGCTGTCTTGACTAGGAGCAGGACCGACTTGGCTTCTTGGAGCCAAAGTTTTCAATTATAAAAATTCAATTTTTTTCTCTTTTAATAAAAGACATCAAGAACATGTCAAATGTTTTTCTCTTTTGACAATAACATGAAAATCATGCTTTACAAATACATCAATGAATAAAATAATAATTATGAAGACCAACCATAGCTACAAGATTCAACACTCCCTCTTAGCTAGGGAGGTATTCATACTGACTATCCAAATGTTCTCATGTTGACAAATTTCTCTAAGAAAAGGTTATAACAAATCATTATGATAAGCAAGCCAACATTTGCGACACATGGTAAAAAAATTTACCATAATATGTTCAACAACTGTGACACATGGTAACCAATATCATCAATCAATTATCATAATCTAGTTGAACATCTTCGGGCACATGGTAACCTAAAAAGTTAATAGTATACCATAATTATAGTCGGTACCTTTGACACATAGTGAATTATCACCATAATTCTGGTTAGTACTCCTAACACATTTTATATCAACCATAATTCTGGTCGGTACTTCTGACACATGGTGTATCCTCAACCTAATTCTGGTTGGTACTCCTGACACATGGTTCATCACGAACATTAAATAATCACCATAATTCTGGTCTATCTAACACATGGTATATAGACTAGTGTTGGTTCATGATCATTCCATTCAATAACTAACACATAGTGAATCCCAAAATTCCACACTCTATCTGAGTAATTTTTGGCCCAATGCAAAATGATATTGATATTGAAAGGCCACATTCTATCTGAGTAATTCTGGGCCTCTAGGAGTATTCGTCATTATTCTGGTCAATATACTTGACATAAGAAGAATGGTTTTCCTCTGCCAGAACATTCTCCCTAATTCTGGTCATATATGACACATGGATACTATCAATCCACGATGATATCTCATCAACATTCCCTCTCAATGAGAGAGGCATTCTCAAAAAATCCAAGCTTGTTCCTAAATTATACAAAATTCTCCATGGAACAACGGATTTATCATCAGTATGCTTGAATGTAGAATAATACTAAAGCCAAATTGCTTCCTGTGCTTCAACATGTCATTATGGTCATCACCTGCACTTGATTATGACAATATTTCAAGTAGCCCTTGAATCTAAACTACTTCTAAACTAGCTAATCCATCTACAACACATGTGACCACTGCAATACTGAGTGTGACAAGTGTATACTTACTACTCATTCAAAAAGTCACAATATAGCTCAAATTGAAGTGATATACAAAATATTTATGTCTCCATCTCTCTTTTCCCAAACTAAATCTGCAGCTGTACTTCACTGTTTGAGACAAAAACCCAGATCATAACTGTCTTTGCCATGACCAATTGTACCATGCTGGTACTTCAACCCATGTTGAGAAACATGCCTTGGCTTATAAAAAATATCTATTTCCTTTCACTAGGTCCATCATCACAACTACTTTCCTGTCGCCTTGAATGGGTGCTCCCTCTCACACTGAAACATATCTCGTTGTAATTATGGATTCTCCCTTTGCCACTGTTGTCTTCCAACATACCAACTATATAGTATGTAAATGTTAATGAAGGTCCAAGATATCAAACTTAGAGGTAAACACCATATGAATCTAAAACATTACTCTCTGATTGCTCGCTCTATTACGTAAGTAATTCTTTCTTCCAAATTTACTCCTTCTGGCACATGATTCCTTCTTTCTTCAGATACAAATCATATAGGATCAACCTTGATCAATCAATCCAAGTGTATCAAGTCCGAGGAGCTTGTACAAAGCCTTAATATATTTTCAAGTATAATACTCATTTATGTAACTCACAAGCTTGAGGTATCTCTTATTTACACTTCTTCTTTCATCGAGGAAGATGATTTCTACATCCACCTCCTGTAATTTTCAACAAAAATCATAAAGATAATAAATTTTAATAAAATTATACCTGAATTCATAGTATTCTCCCTCTTACTATGATGATCCTTCAATTTGTACTTCTCTTAAGTTGTCATCTACTGCATACTTCAATATTCCCACTCCCTTTGAGGTTAGATCTCATCTATTATAATAGATCTCAACACAAATCCTATTGTCACAATATTTTCTTTTTTCTTCCATTCATTTCATCTGTTGCAAGAGCCTTGGCAACCTTCATTGTGTACTTGCAATCCTCACAATGAGGCCATGGAAGAACAATTAAAAACAAGAAAAGGATGCAAAGACAAGAAACTAATTAATATTAAAATGACAATAATAGTAATAATAAAATAAGAAAGATATAAAATATTTGTCTTTTGAGGAGAAGTCAATTCCCTCTTGATCCATGCCTTCTTGTATTCAATTTGTAAATCAACATCGTCCTCATCATCAATATGATGTGATTCTTTCCTTACATGTGTTATGTTTCTTCTTTAAAAAAAAACATTAATTTAGGTCCATCTCTAGTGTTTTATTTACAAACCCTAGGGTTTTCACATCCAAGACTTCTAGTCCTAAATTTTCACAAATCCATTCTATACTTTTTTCAAATCCAACAGATTTTGCAATGTGTAAATTTTATTTTCCGTCTTCCATTATTCAAGCATACTTGAGCATTACTAGAATTTGGTTAAACTTTTATTTCAAGCCTTTCAAGCCAAGTAGCCAATACCCATCAAGTTATGCCAATCACTCATATTTCTTGAGAGGAATTTTAGTCTCATCCTTGAAAGAGGACTCTTCCTATTATTTATTTTGATTAAATTTAGATCTTGGAAATTTGAAATTACGGAGATACAAAAATTTCAATATCAAGCTCCTAAAAAATAATAAAAAAGTGTGTATTGTTTTAAATTTTGCATAATTTTTTTTTGAAAAATCAGTTTGAAGTGATTCAAATGGAATAGTGAAGCATAGATATCATTGTTTGATTCCAAAATTCCTCAAAATAAAAAATGGACACAACTAGTGTTATATGATATTTTTTCACATTCGGTTAATAGGATTCCTAATGTGATCAATCAACATACTATTCCCCCTTGTCCCCATCATTGCAAAAAGCCCTATGCATGCCTCTTTCATCTCCCAGATTTTACGCCTGAAACTGCATCATCTGAGCCATTTTTACGACAAACACTCCCTGGCCTCTTATTGGAAAACATTCACCTATGGGTTGCTCCACTGTGGTATCCGTTGATCACTAATAGGTTTCTCCCCTTTTCACCTGTGTTGGTTCTATAAATTCATGAAAAAAAGATAAATTACAGAAACTTCCTCTTCCAGAATCTTCCAGAAGTTGTTACAAATATTTACGTCAGATAAAACATTAAGATCCCATCCTATCCTTCTTTGGAGTTTCCATCCATTATCCTTTGATCCCGTCCTCCCATCAAAGGTGGATCTAAAGCCCTACACTGGTAATTGGATAAGAACTCCCAACTTAACCCACTCCTCTGTATATTTACAACCTTCCATATGCAAAGGGTTGGATTTTGGAGAGTGATATTACTCTTATGCTGTTGTTGTGAGAGGTTTCATTTCATGCATTTAGGGTGATTGGAGGTGCACATCGTGACAAGGAAAGGAAAATTAAACCTGGAGGATATCTTCTACAAGATCAACACCTATTTATGGTTGTAAAATCCTTCCATTTTTATTAATGCAAAGAATTATATGTTTTCATATATGTGATGTCGTTATTTCATGTATTTCAATACTATGTTGATATATTAAATATAGTATTTAGATGATACTGCATAGATCTTGTAGTTTCTTGGCTTGTGTTGTCTAATTGTGCAGGTTCTAATTTTTGAAATCAGACCTGGAATTGGAGCATTCAAGCTAAAGGAGTGAAGCATGCGATAGATTCTAGGTAGGCTTCATTCTGCCATCTATCTACTTTAAGGAAAGAATTTGGTTCCTTGTCTCTTTGTTGTTCTGGGTTAGCCACCAGAACTAGGAGAGATAATTTTTTCCGCAATCGTAAATCCCGCATAAAAATTGGCAACTACACTGGGGAACATTGCATTGCCTTGGTGGTTTTTTTTCCATTTTGTTTGATTACATTTTTATAGACATTTGTTGCTTTGATTATCTAAGAATATAATTAGGAAGTGTTTTCATTGAGTCTCATTTTCCATTTTTGTGTCAGAATCCTCTATCCTTAGACCAATGCTCCCTAGTTCCTCTGACTGAGCGTTGCACCTCACCTGGGCCCACTCTATACTAGTGTTGCAAAGCACTGGTACCTCTTCCACACTAGCGTTGGCCTGTAATATTCCAAATTAGGAAAAATAGGAATATAGAACATACGACTAGAAAATGCAGTAAAATATCATTACATCAATAGGAGTAGATCATAGATCCATTTTATTACACATTATAGCATAAAAATGAGTACAAGATCTTGAGGAAAAATACACTCAAGCTAGGCAGAACAAGCCTCAAATGACCCAGTACATAAAATATGAAATGCTGCTGCTACATAAAATGCCGGAAGGCCATGAATGCATAGTCTTATGGATAAAAACTGCAGGGTAAAACTAAAAATACATAGAACTGCTAATATATTTCTTAGAAAATGCTGAGATCAGAGATCTAGGCTTCCTAGCACCATTCCAAGACAACCCAGAAGGTGTTTCTAGAAATACATAATATGAAAATTGCAGCCCTAGGGTTGAGTTACACTATGCAACTATGTGACTGATGGGAGGTGGTTGATATGATATAAAAATGGTTGAAACTCCTCCCAATAGATCCTCCTGATGAAGGGCTACTCCCCTCACTGGAAAACAAGCTCAAAAACTTGGGTACTTGACCCTCCATTGCAACTGCCCTGCAAAATAACGCAATTATTGAAGGAGACTGTGCCGTTGAATATGGTTAAAGCTTGGCCTGATGCCGGATGTTGGAAATTAAGCTAAATTAACCTCTCTTGAGTGGGCACTCGAAGTCCCTCGAGGATGAGGGTGGGATTTCTGCTCGGAAACACCCTTGTGCTAAACATCACAGTAGACTCTACTAAACAGCTGAAGCATGTAGAAAGTCATAAAATACCAAACAAAAACAATATTCAAAATGCCTTCTATGGATGCCATCCCCTTCCTTATATTCTTTGTGGGTATCCTGACCCTTGTTCTCACTCATTAAAGATGCTATTCTCATGGAGAATCCCTCCCACTATGACTGCGCTATCCTCAAATAAATCTCCACTACCTCATTGACAACGCTCTTGATTTGGTCAACCTTGACCCCATCCACATGCTTTAACCCCCATTCACACCTAATAGTTCTTTATTCAACTGATACAATTATCCACATTCACATTAGAAGTGGTTTTATTCCTACTAAAGAGATTTATGGGTCTATCTACCCTCTTATTCACATACCTTTATGACAAAAGAAAAAATTAATATTCCAACTAGCTGAAAGCTAATTAGGAATATTACAGTCCTCCCCTTCCAAATGTTGCTTGTCCTCAAGCAACTGCAAGGATGGATGCTGCAAAATATCCTCTCCTTCCCTTGTGGCATCCTCATCCGATAAATTCCTCCATTGAATTAGAGGTTCTCCAATCAACCTGCCCCTTAAATGCCCCTCCCAACTGTCCAAGTTAGCCTTTGGTGATAAAGAAGTGGGATATCCATGGCGGAAACTACATGCTATCTAATGGCCTCATTGAGGCATGGGACATGAAAATTTTTGGAGATCTTACTCCCAATGAGAAGCTCCAACCCATATGCTACTCCTCCAACAAGATGGATCACCCAGTGTGGCCCATAGAAAAGATTCTCAATCTCCTTCTTCTGCAATATAAATGGTCTGTATGGCTGAAAATGGAGATAGAACAAATTGTCCACCCCACACTGTCTCTCTCCCCTTCCATGATCTGTATAGAACTCTTGCTGATCTTGGGCTATAGTAATGTTGTCCTTAAGAGACTAAAATACATCCTGACTCTCTAGGATCCAATCTTTAGTTCTAGGAACCTTGCTTGCCCCATCCATTCTAACAATAATGAACAAAAAATCATCACCATATGGGATAAAAAATAGAGATACACTGATTTCCATATGAAATGCTGGATGGTGGAAATAGTCCCTCAAATGGACCCAGCGCAACTCTGCTCCTTGCTGCCCTTGAAAATAATGTGATAAGTAGCTTCCCAACCACTTGATTATTGCCTCTATTTGCTCATCTGCCTAGGTGTAGTAACTGATATTTGGTGTCAACTGGGTACACCCAAAACAAGACAATACCTGTCCAAAGCCACCTAGGAAGTGGCTACCTCTATCACTGACTGTGGTCCCAAGAAGAACATGAAGTCTAAGGAGAGGCTTGCCCTCTTGAGGAGAAATACACTGTAAATAAATGGAAAATGAGTGCAACTACTTTGTTAGTTGACCAATTATTATGAAGACATAATCATTACCATGTAATGTTGGAAAGTTGGTGATGAGGTCCATAAATGAGCTCTCTCATCTCTCTTCCAGAAAAGTAAGTGGCTATAACAACCTTGGAGGATGGTTGTTTTCCTTCTTATTCTCCAGGAAAACTATGCACTTCCTGATATGCTGGAGCACATCCTCCTTGAGACCCTCCCATGAGAATCTCTCCCTAATGGCCTGATATGTCCCGATGAATCCTTGGTGGTCGGAAAGAAGTGAATCATATGCTGCATGTAGAACCTTATCCTTGAGCTTAGAGTCTCTAGTAAAGAAGATCCAATCCTGGTAATAGATGACTCCATCCATCACTCTATACCTCTCATCAGTCACCTGTCCATCCAACACTTCACACGTGAAGTGGTTCTTGGAATACTCCACCAATAGATGGGACTCCCAATCTGTATCCATACTCATTAATGACAATGCTGCTGACCTATGTGATAAGGAAGCTGTCACCTCATTTCTCCCCTCTTTGGCATGATCAATGCCAAAGCCACATACCGGAATACTGCTATCCCACTTTTGTTGCCTTCCTTGCAGCTACTTTTGCTCAAGAAAATATTGAAGTTTATG
Organism: Pinus albicaulis; assembly: GCA_034641835.2. Classification (NCBI taxonomy): domain Eukaryota; kingdom Viridiplantae; phylum Streptophyta; class Pinopsida; order Pinales; family Pinaceae; genus Pinus; species Pinus albicaulis. The sequence continues at coordinate 96,342,517 of CM076577.1, forward strand.
GTGGTCTGTTATCACTCCATAATTTTGAGGCTGAATACATAATCCGGGAGGCAACATCAAAACCACTCCAAGCCTAAGATCTAGCCCTCCTTAGACCAAGAGAGGGATCTCTTTGTTAGATATAACTTTGTTGATAGGGGCATTTTATGCTAGCTACTAGTGCATAGGGGTTTTTTTGAAATTTTATAGTTGAGGCAGCAGAAGAGGGCCATTGGGCTATGGAGTCAAATAGGTGTAAACAAACTCAAATGGAGGAATAATCGATATTTGGTGCAACCAGGCAAGATAGTCATGCCAATGGATATTTAAATCTTGTGAAATGGAAAAGAGGAGGAGATTAAGGTTCAATGTGAATACAGATCAGACTCTACCTGAATTCGGTATTCAAATATAAGAGGAAAACATAGATACTATTTCAAGACTAAGTAGGGTGCCCTTTGACAAATCTTGAACAACATTTTCTTATCCACAGTAAAGAAATGAAGCAATGACGGAATAAAGGAAAGGAGATAACACGAAGAATTATATCACCATTAAAACATAACACAAGAATCTGGAAACAACAATGTCCTTTCATTCATCCACAACAGAGAGTGTCTACAACCAGATGAGTCTATTACACTAATGCATGCATTATTTGTATAAAAATTTAAGTCGGTTCCTCTATTTGTTTTAATGATAGTCATTAATTACATTCAAGATATAATTTTGCCAAGTGGAACCATATAGGCAGTGATAAGACAAGTCTAGCCATAATAGTGGCTTTAGCGGTCAATTATTGATTACATAATGAGGAAGAAATTGCCTTTTAGGATTACAAAGAGAATATGATAAAATAAACCACCTAACACCTGGCCCTGTTTCTATAGAAAACGATTGTTGAATAATCAAATCTGGTGCTGCGCTGGCTAATTCAACAGGTATGATGGCTGTGCTAGCTACATTTACTGCCTTTTCTGTTCTTGCTGTTATAACATAATTTTTTTTTGAAAACTCCTTTTCCCGACTCGAACTTTTCTCTCTATCTCCTTACTACTGTGACGTTCAACATTCCTTTGCCTTTTGCTCCTTGTTGGGTCCTGTCCGGGTCCTTTTGCCATGTTATCTCTTTCTTCATAAAACAACACAACACCACATAATCCCAGACTTTAAATAAATTAAAGCCTTCCTTTAAAAATTATCGCGTCCATCCCTTTATAACATATTGCATTTCGACATTCGTAACATGAACCTTCTGCACTTATCCTCTAAGTCTTGCGATTTACGATCGGGTCTCACCGACGTCGCACATCACACTCAGTGATCATATCATGAACCCTCCACACTTATCCTCTAAAACCTGCGACTTGTGCTTTGGGTCTCATCGATGTCGCACATCGCACTTCGACGATTATATCATTAACCCTTTGCACTTAAACTCTAAAACTTGTGGCTTGTGATTTGCGATTGGATCCCACCGACGTTGCACATCTCACTTCGGGGAATTCGTAGCATTCAGCGGTTGTGTTATGTATGAAGTTGGATTTGCAAAACACCGATAGCGATGAAAGGTAAGGGTTTCCCTACGTTTGAGTGCAGAAAGCGACATATAAGATATCATATATGAAATATATGATATGTATCAAAGGCTGGATGTGGGGGGCAGAGTTGCGGTAAAGTATCGAAAGTATAGATATTTGGATTTGAATGACTTTAATGGGATTTCGGGCATTGGAATTCAGAATTTGGAAAAAATGAAGGGTACGAGAGCGTAAATGATATGAAATGAGGGTAGAAGTTTGCTCACCATTACACTTTTCAGCAACACTTTCCTCCTTCACTGAACTGAAACGTAGATTGATTCCTTTGAAGCTCTTGACAGTCAGGATTTCCCTTTTTTTCTGAAGAAAAATGACAACCATGGAATATTATTTTTAATATGAAGTACCTAAGAAATAATCAATCACCTTGTGATACTGTGAATTACATGAGTCTAACAGTGGCTCCAGCCAGGGATGGCAGCTCCTTTAGGAGGTGTCAAGAACACCGTATACTAGTAGCCTAATCCATTGGGCTGATCCCAAATCTGCAACCTGATTTGCTACAACCTCTGTGGCTGAAAATCTTCAAGATGAAAACAACACTCTTTGCAAACTGAAGTATGGAACACACTCGAACTGCAAACCAAATAGCAACTTGAATCTCAAATTGGAAAGACGCTCATAGTACTAAGCTTATTTTCACATCTACCTACCCTACCCTACTGAAAATACTGTTGTTCTAAATAATACAATAATGCCAGTGCAACCATTTAAATAGCAGTAGAAACAAATGGACAACTTGACTGCATGTTAGGAAAATCAGAAGTATAACTTGATTATGTGTCCACATAATCAAAGTTGTAATATGTAATGGCAACCACTGATGTATTTGATCCTTATAGAGAATACATGTTTTAAAACTTGAGCTAAAAAGAAATTCCATATAATATGCTATAGGATCGATAAAAGTATGATGTATGATATTTTCTTCTAGGCCTTCAATGACTAGTTGATTAGTTGTATCCTCGGTATTAAACCTTGAAACCACATCTTCAATTTTTTACTCGAAAGCATAATCATCCTCAATATGTAAGTCAAGAGGTAGTACAATTTCCTCTTGCTTTGGAGAAGGAAGATTTTCCAAGAATTCTTTAGTATCTTGGAAATTATATGACTAAATTTGAGAATTCAAAAGTTCAATGCCATTTTCGTATCGTTCAACAACTACCTCCAGAAAACATGTTTTAGCTTCAGGAAAAAAATTACTTGATTTAAAAATAAGAAAGACAACCTCTAAAAAATATCCATCAAGCTGAAATTCTGATAATTGATTCCTGAATGCATTTAAATCTTCAAGAGATAAAATATCTTCCACAAACCTTGTCATCTTGTTCAGCAGAAAATCTGGTCAGCATCATTATGGAGTCGCCATGAATGCTCAAAAGTTGGGTTCTTTGAATCATGGAGTCGCCAGGTGAATAATTCAGCCTTCTTGTTTCTGGTCACTGTCCACCATCAGTAATAAAATCTGGACTTTGATGTAATTTCCGAGGAAGATAAATTTCATCCCCAGTATGGTCACCGCTATGTTATCACTCCATAATTCCAATGCTCAAGACAAAATCCGAAAGGCAACATCAAAACTGCTTCGGGCCTAGGATCTAGCCCTCCTAGACCCAGAGAGAGATCTCTCTATTAGATATAACTTTGTTGATAGGGGAATTTTAGGCTAGATATTAGTGTATAGGGGTTTTCTTGAAAGTTTATGGTTGAGGTAGCAGAAGAGGGCCATTGGGCTATGGAGTCAAATAGATGTAAACAAACTCAAATGGAGGAATAACCGATATCTGGTGCAACCAGGAAAGCTAGTCATGCCAATGAATCTTTACAACTTGTGAAATGGAAAAGAGGAGGAGATTAAGGTTCAATGTGAATGCAGAGCAGAATCTATCTGAATTCTGCATTCAAATATTAGAGGAAAACATAGATATTGTTTCGAGACTAAGAAGGGTGCCCTATGACAAATCCTGAACAAAATTTTATTTTCCACAGTAAAGAAATAAAGCAATGGTGGAATAAAGGAAAGAAGATAACACGAAGAAGTACATCACCATTAAAACATGACACAAGTATCTGGAAACAACAGTGTCCTTTCATTCATCCACAACAGAGAGTGTCTACAACTAGATGAGTCTATTACAATGGTTTTTCCCCTTCCGAGATTTTTCTGCATACTGCTAATGGATGTAGTATTCATATAAAAACTTAAGTCAGTTCCTCTATTTGTTTTAATGATAGTCATTAATTACATTCAAGCTAAATTTTTTCCAAGTGGAACCATGCAGGCGGTGATAAGACAAGTCTATCCATAACAGTGGATTTAGTAGTCGGTTATTGATTACATAATGAGGAAGAAATTTCCTCTTGTGATTACAAAGAGGCTATGATAAAATAAACCTAACACCTGGCCCTATTTATTCAGAAAAAAGTTGCTGAATAATCAATTCTGGTGTTGCGCTAGCTGATTCAACAGGTCTAGTGGCTGTGCTGGCTACATTTACTTCCTTTTCTGTTCTTGTTGTTATAACATAAAAGTTTTGTGCAAACAAATTTTCCCGGCTCAACCTTTTCTTTCTATATCCCTACTACCGCGACGTTCAACATTCCTCTGCCTTTTTCTCCTTGTCAGGTCCTACCCGAGTCCTTATGCCGTGTTATCTCTTTCTTCATAAAACAACACAACATCACATAACCTCAGACTTTAAATAAATTCAAACCTTCCTTTAAAAATTATCGCGTCTGTCCCTTTATAGCATATCACATTTTGGCGTTCGCAACATGAACCTTCTGCACTTATCCTCTAAGACTTGAAATTTGCGATCAGGTCCCACCGACGTCGCACATCGCACTTCGACGATCATATCATGAACCCTCTACACTTATCCTCTAAAACTTGCGACTTGCACTTTGGGTCCCACTGACGTCGCACATCGCACTTCGACGATTATATTATGAACCCTCCGCACTTAACCTCTAAAACTTGCGGCTTGCGATTTGCGATTGGGTCCCACCGACGTCGCACATCGCACTTTGGGGAATTTGTAGGATTCAACGGTTGTGTTATGTATGAAGTTGGATTTGCGAAACACTGATAACGATGAAAGGTAAGGGTTTCCATGTGTTTGAGTGCGGAAAGTGACATATAAGATATCATATATGAAATATATGATATGTATCAAAGGTTGGCTGTGGGGGGAAGAGCTACGGTAAAGTCCCGAAAGTATAGATATTTGGATTTGAATGGTTTTAATGGGATTTCAGGCTTTGAAATTCAGAATTTGGAAAAAATGAAGGGTAAGAGAGGGTAAATTATATGAAATGAGGGAAAAAGTTTTCTCACCATTACGATTTTTAGCAACACTTTCCTCCTTCACTGAACTGAAAGGCAGATTGATTCCTTTGAAGCTCTTGACAGTCATGATTTCCCTTCTATCTATGAAGATAAATGACAGCCATGGAATATTATTTTCAATATGAAAGACGTGATAAATAATCAGATACCTTGTGATACTGTGAATTACAAGAGTCTAACATGGTCAATATTCACTTGGAAGCTATTTCCCCTCTAAAACTTCCTGAGTTTGGCCAATGCATGCATGAATTCCCAAAACCCCTTACCATATATGGAAGAATCCTTCCTATGTGGAAGTATCTTATGAATCTCAAAGGCCATGGGGTAGCCCTTTTGCACCATAAGTGTGCCATCATCCACTCCTAAAACATCACCTTTCAACGCAAAAGGCTTAGTGATAGTTGGTAATACCGATATCGAACAAATATCCCTCTCTTCTTTGAGCCAATAAAAGGCCCTTTGCAATGTGCTGGTATCACCCAAGGCTCCCTTCTTAGCCAGACCTATGAATGGTGCAACTTGTTGTGAGAGATCTTTAACCAAATTCGTGTCCGGGGGCCTTCCTGGTGGAATGCTTCCAAATAGTATGACATCATGGTTTAGAGTAAACTGCATATCTGAGTGGACTGATTTGTCCTTGCTTCCTCTATGAAAATCATGCTCCATCTTATGTGTTGAGGCTTCATCAGATGGATAGGTGTGCATGCCCCTGATCATTTGATGCTTACTTCTCTTATTTTTTATCCATTCCATTTGCAAAGTCTCCCAATCTGTGGTGACCTTCCCCAATGTAATCAACCACTGCACACCCAATATCACATTGGTGTCAAGAATGTCGACCAGAAAGAAATGATCAGTCAAAGTGTATGTCCCCAAGGTTACAGACAATTCCAGAACATACTTCATACACTGCATGGTTCTAGCTCCTGGAACCAAAACTGAGAATCCCTCAAAATCATCAGTGGGTATTGTTCTCCTATGCACTAAATGAGCATCAATAAAATTGTGGGTAGCCCCACTGTCAATCAATACTGATACCTATTTCCCCTAAATTGTATCTCGTACTATCAAAGTCAGATACTTGGGTACTCCCCGCAAAGATGCAAGGGCCCCTCCAATTAGAGAAAATGCCCCATTCCCACCCCCTAGTGGTGGTGGCTCCTCCCATGCTATCATGGAATTGTTTTTTCCCTTTGGATCCTCTTCTTCCTCCTCCTCACTATCAGAGAATACCTCAATATAGTGTGCCTTCCCCGCAACACACTGATGCCATGGTGCTCATGGTTCTTGGCAGGTGAAGCAAAGATTCCTCCTCCTAAAATATCTTCAGACATCATCACTAATGGGTCCTTTGTTCTGGTTCTCCTTTGGGGGAGTAACCTTCACATATTTCCCCTTTGATTGGAAAGTGGGATTTTTCTGAAATGGAGCTCTTGCCCTTGGCAAAGCATCTTGTAAGTCTCTAGGCCTTTCAATGGCATCTTGGAGCGTAGTTGGCTTAGTGGAATTTACCAATCCATGCAGAGGCTCTGCTAGCCCATCAATGAGCATATAAACTCTCGTAGCTGTAGATAAATCTAGCACCATGACAATTTTTTTTAGAAATTCAGAGATCTAGGTCTCCGGATTATTTGATTTCTTAAGCTTGGCTAGCTCAATAAAAGGTGCCTCTGGATCTCTTCGATCAAATCTTTCCACCAACCTCTGGGTGAATTCTGCATATGAAGTCACATTTGCATGCCCCAATGTAGAAAGATCATGAAACCACCAATCATGTTCCTTACATTCAAGGTGTAACAATTATTTTTTAATGGCTTCAATCTCCAGTACTTGGTTTAACTGAAAATAGATGTCTAGTTTCTCCACCCAAGACTTGGTTGTGCACTTGGATGACCCATCAAAAGCAGGACGAAAAAGTTTACCCATAGTACGTTGCAAATCATTGTTCTGCATGTACCCTCCACTCCTATTGTTATTCTAGGGTCTCCTATTGTCCTTGATCTGAAAAAAATCCTAAAAGTTCAGATTATCTTTTAATCTCTGAGATTGAGACTCATACTCTAGAAAATAATCTTTAAGAGTCTCTTGTTCTTGGGGTCCTCCACCTCCATTTCCTACTGCTAGGAATGTAGGCATAGTGGAGCGTTGGGAAACTTGCTGCATTACTGGTTTCTCACACCAGTGATGTGAAGTGACAGAGCTTTCACCATGTACAAACCTTCTTGGGGTCTCTTTATGTATCTCCACCCTCATCTCCTTGATTTCTTTGGCAATATCCTGCATAGTTTGGAGAAGAAGCTTTGGAAACTCCTTTTCATCCATTTCTCCTGATATTGGAGCCTTGCTTTTGTATTCTTCATTTCTTGTATAATAAAGCCTTCTTCTTCTATTGATGTACAACTTCTCCCTTTCTGTGAGAGGCTCTTCTTCTTCTGATGACATAGATGTGATGTCTCACAAGCTAAGCCAAGATTATGCTCTGATACCACTGTAATATTCAAAATTAGGAAAAACAAGAATATAGAACATACAACTGGAAAATGCAGTAAAATACAATAACGTCAATAAGAGCATATCATAGAGCCATTTTATTACACATTATAGCAAAAAAACGAGTACAATATATTGAGGAAAAAGACACTCAAGCTAGGCAAAACAAGCCTCAAATGACCCAGTACATAAAAAATGAAATGACGCTGCTACATAAAATGTCAGAAGGCCATGACTGTGTAGTCCTATGGAGAAAAACTACAGGGTAAAACTAAAAATACATAGAAATGCTGATATATTGCTTAGAAAATGCTGGGATCAAAGATATAGGCTTCCTAGCACCATTCCAAGACAACCCAGAAGGGGTTTCTGAAAATACACAATATGAAAATTGCAGCCCTAGGGCTGAATTACGCCCTGCAACTATGTGAATGATGGGAGGTGGCTGATATGATATAAAAGTGGCTGGAACTCCACCCAATAGATCCTCTCGATGAAGGGTTACTCCCCTCACTGGAAAACAAGCTCAAAAACTTGGGTTCTTGACCCTCCACTGCAACTACCCTGCAAAATAACGCAATTCTTGAAGGAGACTGCGTTATTGAAGATGGATGAAGCTTGGCTTGATGCCGGATTGTGGAAATGAAGCTCAATGAACCTCTCCTGAGTGGGCACTCGAAGTCCCCCGAGGATGAGGGTGGTATTTCCGCTCAGAAACACCCTTGTGCTAAATAGCACAGTAGACTCTGCTAAACAACTGAAGCATGTAGAAAGTCATAAAAGAACAAACATAAAAAATATTCAGAATGCCTTCTATGGCTTTCATCCCCTTCATTATATGCTTTGTGAGCCTCCTCACCCTTGGTCCCAATCATTAATATGCTACTCTCACGGAGAATCCCTCCCACTATGACTGCGCTGTCCTCCAATAAATCTCCACTACCTCCATGACATCGCTATTGATTTGGTCAACCTTGATCCCATCCACTTGATTTAACCCCCATTCACACCTAATAGTGCTTTATTCAACTAATATAATGATCCACATTCACATTAGAAGTGGTTTTATTCCTTCTAAAGAGATTTATGGGTGTCTCTACCCTCTTATTCACCTACCTTAATGAAAAAAGAAAAAAATAATATTCCAAGTAGCTGAAAGCTAATTAGGAATATTACATGGCCCCTATTTTTGCCCAAAATTTTCCCTTGTTTTTTAGTGTCTCTTTTATCATCCTACATCCAATGGACCTTCCCTGAGTCTCGAGTGCCTTGTGGTCTCTCTAAATCTTCCATATGGTTTGCATTTGTGTTTGATTACCTTTGGTAAGAATTGATTTTGATTTTATTTGCTCTTATGATTAGGTCGCTTGCAAACTAATTTCATTTGGTCTTTGATCACTTGGATGAATTGTTGTTCTAGTCCTCATTCTAAAAAGTGCATTTGAATTAGTGATTAAAATTTTTCATCTTAGTTTTCATCATTTCAAAAATTAAGTGAGTTGAAAATAATTTTTTTTGCATTTGAATTTAGGGTTTTGTATATGCATTGATATAGGAGTAGTCACATTGAAAGGGAAATTGCATCTTGCATCTTGTTTGCTGCATACTAATTTTTTCTTCCCTTCCTTAGCTATATTTTCATTGAAAGAGAAATATTTCCATTTTCTCATGCTAGGTTTGCATTTTAGGATATTCAGGTGACATTTGTAGTGAGCCTAAAACTGAAAATTAATAAAATATAAACAGTAAAATTTATTGAATAAACCTAAGGAGAATTTGTAACATTAACACAAACAATTAGAGGTCTAGGCTAGATACATGTTCCCACGTCGTTAAACATAGGGGTTGTCATTTTTTGCTAGCATTGCATCCCAGGGGTGATATCCTGTTCCACATACGTAAGTGTATAGGATCGTTCTCCACGTACCTTTAGATATATTAGATGGCACTCTACGCATGACAAGTATAAAGGAATTCTCTCATCGAACGATTATACATTAGAAAACACTACTACAGACTGCAGTCCCACATGCTGTCGAGCACATTTTTGGAGTCCCCTATAGGTTGCTATCCATCGATAGATAACCGAGTCTACCGCCTTGTATACCATGATACACCGAACATAACATTTAGGGAGATTGGCTGTCGTACGTTAAGTCCTTGGTTCGCTAAGGTGTATATTGTAGTTCACGGTTGCTTGGTAATACTTTATACCTATATTACCATCTTTTTGATTTTTTTTTTTTTGTTAATAAAATTTATTACCGTGGAAGAACAAAATTCCCCACCCCGATGTTCACGTAGAATGTAAAATAAGCCTCCTCTTTCACCAGAGGATACTCCTGGCCATTGTCAGAAGCATAAGAAGGATACCGAATCTGGAACTTCGGGAACTACTTCTAGCCCTCCTCTTGATATTGATCCACCAGAATCATCTGTCCCATTGAGTTATTAACTCGAGATCACATCTACTCTTTATGGTGACACTGACACAATCGAAACAAAATTCCTTGAAACCTTGTTGCCTAAGATTATTTAACCTAACTTTCTCGAGTCAAACACTTTGATTCCTGAGGTTGTCAAACTTGAGGAGCCTCAACCATCTTCACCTGTTACTTCATGACCTTCCTCTTCTCTTCCTTTGTCTAAGACAAAACCTATATATCTTGGACCCGATGATAAACCTCTTCCATAGAGACTTGTGAGTATTGAAGAGATCCCACAAGAAGAGCCTTGTCCTTCTACTCCTGTTCATTAGGAAGGACTCTATTTTTATCAGAATGATCATCTTCCACCTCTTTAGACTTTGACACAAACTCCTTGCATGATTCTTTGGAATTATCCACGAATATCTTCCTGCAATATTCACTGGGATTGTTAACCATTACTGGAATTGATCCAACCTATCAGAACAAGTCCACCAGTAAGGTTGAGACATCAAATGTTGCATCCTCATCTATGTTTGAAACATCACCATAAAAACATCTGTATGGTGGTTTGTCCGTCCCACCTGTTTATCAGTCTTCATATGGTACCTTATTTGGTGCGCCTTCCAGTCCTTGGACCTATCCCATGTCATCTAATTCAATAATGAAATCTGGTATTTCTCTTATGAATTACACATAGTCTACACCTCTTCCTCGACCTACACCTATGATTGAGTAGCAGGCTGACCCTTATGTTAGTGGGAAAGGTTACCTTCAACAACATAACTCTTCTTATGTTGGGTACCCTCCATCTGGATCATAGTTGCCTCCATCATCACCTCCTCCTTTGGCAGAGGGGAAACCTGTTGTTGGTATACCTCAAGTTGGTAATCGACCTTACTATGGTCCTTCTTATCCTGGAATGGTTGCCAATGTTTGAAAACTTACTTTTCCTGTTCAACCTGGTTCATTTTGGGACTGATCGTTGAATCCTGAACCTGCACCATATTTGTCTCAAATTCCTATACATCCATCAACACCCCAACAAGCTCAAATATATGTGAACCAACCTTTACAGGTTTTCATTGCATCACAACCTTTTCCATCGGTATCTGGTATTTTTCAGATCTCGCTTTCGCAACCTGTACAAGGTACCTTACATTCTCAACTTCTTGGATAGGGTACTCCTCAATTTTTGATAGGACATGCTATTAATAGTATAGTGCTTCCCCAATCAAACCCACCTTACCATAGGAAAATGCAAACCCTCATTGAGAAACAACATGGACCGTATCAAGGTATTCCTCAAGCGCCTTTTCAAGGCGAAAAAATCCAAATCCAACCATTCCAACAACTTTATGGTCATCCTGGGGCTGGACAACAAGTTCACTTGTATAATGGTTATTAGAATCCTCCTTATGCTGGTACCCATATTCCTTATTATCAGAGCCCTCCTTATCCGGGAATGCAAGTGTCTGTCTCTAAGGATATTCCTTCATATCCAAGCTATCCTCTTCTAGAATTTAACCGACAGTTTCCTTTTGTGGCTACTCTCGAATTTCCAGACTTAAATCAGCTCACTAATTACCCCATTTCTCATTCACCATGGTGGCTGATTATTCCCACTTAATTTCCTTATGATATCCCAAAATTCAATGGGAATCTAGGAGAAGACTAGCTGATGCACGTTATGACATATCATCTATGGTGTTCTTCGAAATCCCTTAACGATGATTCCATTCCACTTCGTCATTTCCAACGAATATTTGTACCACAACTAAATGGTATATTGAGTTACCTAGAGATTATTTTCATGATTTTAGCTCTTTAGCTACCACCTTCCTTACACATTTTGAGTTTCCCATTAGATATGAAACTGGAACGAAACTATTGACCAAATTCAAAGAATAATATTCTACTCACATATCAGGTCACATTCATGAGTGGAGGCACCGCCATAGGTTAGTCAAGACTTATGTTCCCGATCAATTGTTAGTGGAATGGTTCACTAAATCCCTGTTATTTCCTATAATAGAAGATGTGGATAAACGTGGAGCTGTGATCGAAGAGAAAGTCATTGCTCATGCACAATATTTGGAACTTATTTATACCCAATCAGGCATGCTCTATGATAAGATACAAAATGCTCCGATACCTTCGAATAATGTTCCTCCTCCACATATTAAAGAATCTCATGCTGCTGATGGTGTGATTGGTTCTTCCAATTTGTAGTCGGCAAGTAAACCATTTGGTACTTCTGTTACCACATCTACTCAAAACCGTCAATCCCATCCTCCTGTGGCTTCTGCTTCTGAGCTAAATGTCATTTCATTTGATAAAGGAAAGTATCAATAGAAACCTGGAAGCAAGAATAATGGTAAATATAAGAAGAAGAAATACCCCTCACCACAGGATAAATAAACAAATCATTCCTCCAAGGAGAAACGAGATCCTTGATACCCATGCCTGATTTACAATGAGGATCAATTTACACGTGATTTTCCGCACCGCACTGAAGTGAATCAATTTCTTAAATCTTCCACTTCTCCGGGTGTGTTGACCGAACCCTTTCCCAATCAGGATACTCATCTGGTTGCTTGGGACCCTTCTTCCTCTAACACGATTTTTATTCTTTACTCCTCAAAGCTGAAATTCGATGTTATGGTGGCCACTCAGAACAAGGACTATGGTAATGCAAATCCACTTAACAGTCAGCCTACTGATCAACCTTCTAGTTCAGCGTCACCTTCATATGATCCTACTCCACCTATGATTCCCGCGGAATTGAATATCAATCCTCCAAAGGGCGTTATTTATAAGTCTGATTTGAACCCTCATTCAAGAGATGTTTAAAATTATAATGTAGTTGAAGAATTGGCTCAGTCTCCATCAACTATGACAACTCATGAGGTGTTGAAAAACTACCATGCCCAAAAGAAGGTCTTTCTTTTAGCTATCAGATGCGTGGATCCATCGGATTCTAACCTAGTGGTTTTCTCTCATGAAAAATAAACCCCTCGACTTCTGCCTCAATTAGATGTTATAATCCAGGTTGTCGATCATTTAAAGAACATTCATTGCTCCATTGTGGATGATGGAGCCTTGACATGAATTATGTTCATGTCTTGCTGGACAATGATTGGCTCACCTCAACTGAGTCAATCAACCACCACATTGAAATCCTTTGATAGAAGAATGTAAAAATCTTGTGGGATTTTGAATTCCCTTAAATTAGAACTCGAGGGAAAAACCACCTCCATATAAGTTGAAGTTATTGACGGACCTCTCTATTATAATATTCGATTGGTACGTACGTGGGTTTATGCCATGGCTGCCATTGTTTCGACTTACTTTCACATGATCACCTTTCCTCACAAAGGTGGGATTGTAGCCATATACCAAATCACCTTTTTCGCCTCTGATTCTCATGTTACTGGAAGTGTCCCTCTTGTAGGGGAAGCTGTACATTCCTATCAGCATGTTAGTGTCAGATTGTTGAAGGATTCTTCACTTATGGGAAATTTTTTTCTCCCTCCTCCCCTTCTTCCCGAAAACTCATATTCGGTTGCTTATATCAACATGATATCATCCTCTACGATCTTGGCTGCATTAGGGGAATTTTGAGGTCCAAAATGGGCCTCCTAAAGAAATTATAAAATAATAGTGGAAATAATAAATAATATTTGATTACATCATTAAATTTTAGAGGGAAAAAAGAAAAAACTACATTTTCAACTCGTATTTTCAAATTATCTCCCTATGGGTTTACTCAAATTTTGAGTGGAAACACTCATTGGATGTATAATTTTATTCATTATCCAAGGAGTACCCATGTTGCATACTTTCGATGGACCCTGCTACACGAAAAATGAGAAATACATGACAAAACGTGATTGCAATCACGTCTTTCATGTATTTCTCATTTTTCGTGTAGCAGGGTCCATCGAAAGTATGCAACATGGGTACTCATTGGATGAGGAATTAAATTTTGCATCCAAAAAGTACTCTTGATAGAAATTTGAGTAAAATATTAGGGAGATAAGTTGACAATACAAGTTGAAAAAGTAGTTTTATTATTTTATTATTTTTTAATGTTTTTACTTTTTTACCCCAAAAATGGTGAATCATGCCCCATGTTTGACATCATCATATTGAATCCTACTGGTTCTTATAAATTTTATTTTGGTTTTACATTTTTCTTAGGAGGCCCATTTTAGACCTCAAAAATTCTCTAATGGATCCATTGATTGTACCTGATGGAATTGACATTCAAATTTTTGGCGATCGAATGTCATTTAACCTTGTTGAGTTAGATTACAAATCCATCTATTCAGCTTGTGCAACTTACACCTTCTCTTTGATTAATTAGGTAGATAGATCACTGTATTATGGCACATCTTCTGATCCTTTTTCTCATGTATTATATACTGATGAGAGCATCATGGAGATCATGATGCCAAATGATGAGGCATGGGATGAGCATAGCCATCATTCCTCCTTACCAACTCTCAATATCTCTCTCAAACCAGGTATTGTCGAAAATATATACATTGGAGTGTCCTTTTATCCATCTAAGATCGAGATCTATAGAGCCCTATTTCGTGAGTTTCAGGATTTATTTTCCTAGACTTATGAAGAAATTCTAGGTATCGACCCAAACATAGTAGTGCACGAGATTAAAACGTATCTTGATGCCAAAATTTTCTGATAGCGCCTCCTTCCAGTCCATCCCAAGAAGGCTTCTGAGATTAAGGCTAAAGTTGAAAATCTTCTTCGAGCTGGTTTTATATACCCTGTTCCTTTAACTGATTAGGTATCGAACGTTGTCTCGGTCATGAAGAATCAGGGCACGATCCGAGTATGTGTCAATTATCGGGATGTGAATCGTGCTTGTCCAAAGGAAAAATATCCAAACCCATTTATTGAACAAGTTGTTGATGATTATACTGACTACCAGATTTATTCATTTATGGATGAATTCTCGGGCTATAATCAAATCAACATTCTCCCATGGAACAACCTAAGACTGCATTTATTTGTCCTTGGTGTACTTTTTCCTATTGAAATCTCTCATTTGGTTTAAATAAGGTTTGGGCCATGTTTCAACGTATGATGGATTTCACTTTTTATGATATTAAACACATCATGCAACCCTATTTGGATGACCTCCCTGCTCATTCTAAACATCAAGATGATCACTCGATGCATATTAGGGCCATTTTCCTCCATTGTGGATATTATAACATTCAACTTAACCCTAAAAAATGTGTGTTATGCGTTGTTTCTGTTTGAATCTTGTGTTTTGTCATTTCAAAAAAAGTGATTTGTATGGATCCTTTGAAAGTACAGGCGATTGTCAACTTTCCCGCACCTTCTTCTCTTGTTCAGTTACAAAGACCCCAAGGGAAATATAACTTCTTGTGGAGGTTAATCTCTAATTACAATGAGATGACCAAAGGATTCACTCACTTGCTGGGAAAAAGGGGTCCACTTCCATTGGGACGACGTTGCTCAGAAGGCGTTTGATGCCCTGAAAGATGTATTGGTTTAGGTATCTCTTTTATACCCCCCTGATTATCAACGTGACTATTCCCTATATCTTGTTGTTTCCATTTCTACTATAGCAATGGTATTGGTCCAAAAAGATGATATAGGGACTAAAAATCCAATTTATTATCTAATTCAGAACTGTAACGATACCAAAATTAGGTATACTCATGTAGAAAAGTTGACTTTGGTGGCTGTTCAAGCCATAAAAATGTTTCACTATTACATCTTTCTTCAGAAAAATATGGTGGTTTCAGATTGAAATCCTATGAAATATATATTTTAACGTCAATTACTGGGGGGGAAATACTCTAATTGGATCTTTATTCTGCAAGAGTTTGACCTGGATTTCATCAAGTCCAAGTCGAAGAAATGCCTAGTTTTCACCGAATTCATGTGTGACCTTCCTTCCCCTGATTATGAATTTACATCTGAAGGTTATATCCCTAACAAGTCATTGTTTATGATTTTTTCATCTGATCCATGGTATGAAGATTTTATGATCTATCTCTAGACCCAATACCTCTCGTTCTGAGCAACGACATTTTCGATACCAATCTCGAAATTATGTTATTATCAACAACACCATTTACCATCGTGGTATTGATAAGATTTTACGGAGGTTACTCACCCTTGAGGAGGCTGAGAAATTCCTTAATGAATTCCATTCAGGGGCATGTGGCAGACATCTATCTGGTTACAATACAACACAAAATAGCTTACACGTTGGTTACTTTTTGCCTACTATCTTTCGCGACTATATTCTCTCCATCCAAAAATTCCATTCGTTCCAGATATACGATTGTAAGATTCATGCTTCGCCTAGTCCATTGCATCCCATTGTTTTTATTGGTCACTTTTCAAATGGGGTATTGATTTCATGACATGTAACCCTCACTTGGTCTGGGGGCATGGTTATATCATTATCACTGTAGACTATTTTACTAACTGGGTCGAGGTGGTGCCTACATTTAACAACACTAGCAAAATGACTACATATTTTTTCTTCAATCACATTATTACTCGATTTGGTGTTCCACAAGTAATAGTTGTGAATCATAGAAATTATTTTCAGAATCATATGATGACCGAACTAGCTACTAAGCTGGGACTTTCCCATGAAAATTCCACTCCCTACTATCCTCACGCTAATGGAAAAGTTGAGGATATTAGCAAAGTTCTTAAGACTATGCTTCAATGTATCACATGAATCCACAAATCAAACCTACACTTGCTTCTTTACACTGCCTTGATGGCATACCAAACCTCATTTGGGACTGCTACCAGATTCACACCCTTTTAGTTTGTCTATGGTTTTGAAGCGATCCTCCCATCGAATATGAAATTCCATTGTTAAAACTAGTTGTCTAACTTCTTCCTGCCACTTACGTAGAGGAGGAGCATCTTTTACATCTAACTCGTTTGGATGAAACTCAACGCTATGATACTTTAGCCAATGAAGCTCATACAAGATGCGTCAGGGTGCAATACGAAAAAAATTTCAAGCCTTGTGTCTTCTCGGAAGGAGACTTCATTCTCTTATATGACCAGGAGGCCAATAAGTTACGTCCAGGAAAGTTCCAACCTATGTGGCTGGATCCGTACATTATCAAGAGAGTACTTGCAAAAGGGGCCTATGAGTTAGTATACTTTGATGGAGTTCCACTGGCGCAACCTAGGAATGGGTTTTACCTCAAAAAATACTATGCTTGATCTCATGCGTAGTACACTGTGTACATACTGTTTATAGGTGTGTCGAGTGTTTTTGCAGTGTGTATTTTCAGAGTTTCCCATAGTTTCTGTTGATTTTGTCTACGTTTGGTTTAAAAATGTTGACATCTATCAAACATATATTGGTTATGACGATGGTGCTAGTCGTAGTACTCAGAACCTATCTTCCGCAACATGGGATATATTTTCTCCAAATGGAGAGCTATTGAGTATGCAAGGGATTTGCATTGGTCACTGCACTAACAACATCACTAAGTATAACACAGTGGTTGAGCTACTATATGATGCTATTTTACATGGTATCCATCATTTATTCATCACTCTTGACTCACAACTCGTAGTACTAAAAATTGCTAATGCCTATTCACTTAGAAGTCCCACCATCCTTCGCATGGCTTTGAGAGTACGTCTCCTAGAAAGACATTTTGATTTCATACGATATGAAAATATTTCTAGAAATATAAACACATTAGAAGATTCCATAGCTACTTACGTTTTAGATAGAAATTTTCAACAAATGTAAATACGTTTCAATTCACATCAAATCATATTAGAAGAGTTATAGGAACTAGGAAACATTGAAAATATGTATATATATTAAGTTTGGTTTTACAAAAAATTGTGCCCTGAGACACATATGGCTACATCGCTCATACAAAAACTACATGCACATTTCTAAGTAGAAAAATCAACGATGCTCATGATAAAATGACACTTCATGAGCTATCTTGCATATTAATCAACCAATATGGCTAGGCACTCTGACAGTGTGTCGTTGAAGTCACATCAGAATCTAGTCAACCACCGTCTCATCAATCATGTGTGTCAAAACCTCTATGTGGCACTCCACATTTGATAGGATCTCAGCTACCTTGAGACCCCATAACACATCCTTTCCTACCACATCAACATGTACTGGTTCCACTGCCTCCTCATGTGGTTGACCCTCTGCATGACGAAGATATGAAGCACCTACTGGTCGAATTGGTCCAATATTTTCATGAAAACATCAATAGTTTAGTCTCAGAAACATAAAAAAGTAAAACAAAAAAATTGTAAAAATTTAAAAATATTAAATGGTTAACTTTTTTTACCTGAAGCATCCCATTTCTCACCCTTAGGAAGCACAAGCTCGGGATCATTACATAAATCCATGTCTGTGTAAGGATAATCATTAATAATAATGAGATTTCTATGCCACCATCCAAAGAAGGTTGGTGAGAATCTAATTTCCGACAAACCTACATGTCAGGACATATGATCCATCCATCTCCTCATCCGTGGTGCCCTCAGATTGATAGGCTCAAGTATAATATGCTGCGGCTGAAGTAGTGGCACTTTCTCTAGAGAAAAAGATACCAAGATCACATCATAACCAAAGTTATTTAACTTCCCCTCTCTTTCTTTAGTCAAATTTTCCTTCATATTGACCAAAAATCCATCACTCCAGTTGAAGATTGTTGGATATAGACACTCCACCCCATACTACATGTATGCTCTACTTGCTAGATGAAGTGTTGAGCTAATTTCTAACCTCGCGATAATGAACAAGATTGTTCTCAAAGCTAATTGGGTTACATCTTTTATAGTGATATTTCCATCCCTAGTTGGCTAGGACCGAGGTCTACAATAGATAGCAATATAATCGTTCATTATCTCCCCAACACTTATCCCACCTAGGAGAGAGATGGGGGAACCCCTCCTGGATAAACCTGTCATAAATTTGACATATTATACCTTTATCTCCAACATATGTTCCCCAAATATGAATTATTGTGCTTGAACATCCCAATAACGAACAAGATATTTCAACAATTCCATCTGTTGCCTCATACCAAGAAACCAAAATAATTTTAGTAATCCATAGTTTTTTCAGAGCTTGGATGGTTGTAGGATCATTTGCTGCATTTAAATCCTTTTCTTCATTTTCTCTTTCTCTCCAAATGAACGCCATTTTGTGCTAATGAACACTTGAAACATCAACAAGAGATTAATTAGGCTCCTTTTCATCCAAAATCTTGACAAAATTTGAGGGAAAACTGATAAACAACTTATCATTTTGCGCCCAATGCACCCCAGTAGTGCATGATAGAGTGTTGTGCCTCTCCCAATAGTGAAAATCTTTTTAGGTGCAACACATATTTTGATTATGTGGGGGTGTGCTAAAACCTGCATGATATCAAAAAAATGGATCGTGAAAAGAAAGAGAGTGGTTTTAGCTTCGACCTAGAAGCGACGATACTCGAAATGGTCCACCGGATTGGCCACAATTAGCTGCAGAAGATCAAGGGAAAAAGTGCTTAGAATTCACATTGTTGAAGGTAAATGTGAAATGGTAAAAATGAATAGTCATTTGAGTATTTATGGTCATTCTTGCATTATTTTATTCATATTTAATGTTTTGACCTAGATATGCTTCATTTTTACTACGAAAAAGATATGTGTGATCCTTTTTGTGATGTTTTGAGCAAGTCAACAACTATTAACAATTTTTTATCAAACTTTAAACAAGTTATTTTGACCAAAGAGTATACTTTTATCTCCTTTTTGGCCTTTGTAAACCTATGAAAATTAAATGAAAATACATCTACTTAGTATGAGTTTAACCCTTTTCCAGACTGGGATAGACTATTTACAAAAATAAAATACCTTAGTCGTACTTAGTCAAACATGGCTAAGAGGTTCTCTTGAGTTTTTTTTTTTCTACCTTTTCAGACCTAAGAGACTATCTACGAAAAGGAACATTTGGAGTTTTTTTTCACCTCTTTTTCAAAATCTCTAAACATGAAAAAGATTTAATTTTTTACCTTCGTTAGACTCTTTAAAACATCAAACAATGATTGAATTATTGAACATGACAAGTCCGAACCACGCCTTCTCAGGGTTCGTTAAAAATACTTGGAGGGATTCACCGAAGGGTGAAATTACAGATCAAGCATATGTTATCCTCCTCAAGATTGTTAAAAAATAAAGAGGTACTGACCAATATGGTTAGGGAAATTGGGAAACGAGGGTATTTCATTTTCTAGTTGCATCGAGTCACTCTTGAAAATTACACTCTTCCACTTCATCTTTGTGGTTGTTGGGTTGGGTACTCTGCTTGTCATTAGGTTCATCATACCTTTTCAGAAACACCATTTCGTTTTTGGGTCAATTCTTCCAAATCCATTTAGTGTCATCGATGTGTTCAAGAGAAGTCTTTCATGTTATGTCTATTACAATACTCTTAAGCATCCATTCCATGTTTTCCTTTTCTTGATCCAGTTCAGTATCAACATCATTCTGTCTCAATCATGATTCCTGTTTTGTGTTGTTGATGGGGGCTCGCGACAGGTCACTTCCTATTGACATCAACACATTATCCAGGAAGTTGACTTAGAAATAACCCTTTGGTACCTTGGTTCTTGCATACATCAATAGAAAGTTTCCTCGCTCTTGGTGACAAGTTTACATCATTTTCCTTCGATCGAAAGACTCTTTGTGGTGTTCGACATCAACTCATTTACTCATGCCATACATATTGTACTGTAGTACCTTGAGAGACATTAACATCATCGGTGGTTTCTCTCATGTCTTTTAATGACTTACATCATCGATTGGTAATCGGATGATGTCTACCATGTTCGACCTAAGCTCATTGATTCATGTGGCTGTACTCATACGTTGGTTGGTCGTGTGAAGGGGATAGAAGACCCTGAATCTAGTTTCATCCATCCAGGCTGCGATTTCAGGAGTTATTAAGATATCACAATGTATGTTGGCCATGATCATAAAAACATTCAGATTCCAGTCATGGGTCCACCAGTTGTCATATGCAAACTCGTCTTTTGATAATTTTACATGTTATGTTAGCTTATGTGATGAGTATGGGTATGCCTCCCTCAACAAAGAGATGTCATGATATAAATTTATTGTAATAGATGAATCTCGCTGGTTGTTCTTGATACTAACTTGTCACAAAGTAAAACACTTCAGTCATCAGTCATCATTTCTGACTTTGTGCTTTAGGGGGGAATCTTTTATAGGCCATTTTTTCATTTTCGTTCAATAGGATTTCTAATGGGATAAATCAACATCCTATTCCTCCTTGTCATCATCATTGCACAAATCCCTAAGCATGCCTCTTTCATCCCCTAGATTTTTTTCCTGAATATGCATCATTTCAGCCATTTTTAGGACCAATGCTCCTTGGCCTCTTATTGGACAACGTTCACCTATATGTCTCTCCACTGTGACCTACATTGATCACCTACAGGTTGCTCCCCTTTGCACATGCATTGGTTCTATAAATTTGGGAAAAAGAGAGAAATTTTGGAATCTTCCTCTTCCAGATTCTTCAATAATTTTTCACAACCATTTACCTCAGATAAAACATTCTAATCCTATCCTATCCTTATTTAGAGTTTACATCCCTTATTCTTTGATCCTATCCTCCCATAAAATGTGGATCTAAAGCCCTAGATTGGTAATTGGATAAGAACTCTCAAGTTACCCCACTCCTCTATATTACAACCTTCCATATGCAAGGGGTTGGATTTTAGAGAGTGATCTTACCCTTATGCTGTTGTCACTGAGAGGTTTCATTTCATGCATTTAGGGTGATTGGAGGTGCACATTGTGACAAGGAAAGGACAAGTCAACCTAGAGGAGCTCTTCTACAAGATCAACACCTATTTATGGTTGTAAACTTGTTCCATTTATATTAATTCAAATAATTTTCTATTTTCCTATATGTGATGTCATTATTTCCTGTATTTCAATATCATATTGATCTCTTGAATAGAGTATTTAGATGATATTTCATAGATCCCGTAGTTTCTTGGCTTGTTTTTTCTGATTATGAAAGTTTTAATTTTGGTAATTAGAGTTGGAATTGGAGCATTCAAGCTAAATAAGGAGTGAAGCACACGAAAAATTCTAGGAAGGATTCATTCTGTGATCCATCTAATTTAAGGAAAGCATTGGGTTCCTTGTCTCTCCATTGTTCTAGGTTAGCCACTAGACCTAGGGGAGATAATTTTGTCCACAATCGTAAATCCCACTTAACACCTAGTAAGAAACCAGAAATATCTTCTATGACGAATGAAGAAGAGGAATAAATGCAACATGATATATCAAAATTACGAGATCAAGTGCAACAAATTTTTCTCTCGCAAAAAGTAACAAAAGATGAATTTGAATCCATGATGAATGTTAATATAGATGGTATAAAAAGGGACATGGGAGTTTTGAATGATGGTTTAAAATCATAAATGGAAGCAATGATGAATGTCAAGATATAGGGATTGAAGGAAGGTTTGGAAAAGTTGTTAGAAGAGATACTTCCCAATGGTGACAAGCTAATCCATGAAAATCACGACGAGGAAAAAAGGAATATGAATTATGATTTTGGAGACTCCAATGTTGGGTTTAAGAAACACCACATTCCAAAGATCGATATGAGGAATTTTGATGGCAAGGATCCGGTAACATTGATACTACAGATGGAGCAATATTTTGATCTCCATGTTGTGCAACAAACAAAAAAGGTACACATTGCAACTTTATATTTAGAACCCAATCAATTTGTATGGTATCGATGGCTTTGTTCTTGTAAACCACTTGTCACTTGGTCAATTTTTATGGAGGAAATGATAACACATTATAAGGATACAAATAGAAACATCATCTTTAGCCAATTGATACAACTCAAACAAAAGGGTTCAATGGCGAAGCACAATGAGGGCTTCCAAAAATTGAATATTAGGGTAACATATATATTCCGGATGGGCATAGTATTGATGTATTCATAGGGAATTTCAAAGATAAAATTCAACATGAGGTTCGCCTTTGGGAACCTGATTCATTGGAGAAGACATTCAGGGTGGAAAGAAAATTTGAAAACAAAATTATGGTAATAAGGAAGTCTACCACTCACAACTGTAAAATGGAAGTGTTGCTACTCCTCGCCTTCCACAACCTACAAGGTTGGTGCCAAAAAAATTGGAGGAAAAAAGAGAAAAATGGCTTTGTTACATTTGTGATAGAAAATACACTAAAGGTCATAAGTGTGATGAGAAGAAATTTTTCTACATAGATTGTGAATAGGAGGAATAAAATGAAAAATAAACATCAAAAGAGGATGATATACACCATGAAACAACCCCTTAGAAAGAAGAAATGAATCCGACCATATCTTGCAATGCATTGGTAGGAATTACCACTCCTTAAATGCTCAATATAGAAGGATATATCAAGAATAAAAAGGTCATAGTGCTAATTGATTCAGGTATTCACTCATACTTTTTTTCATTGTAAGATAACCAATGAATTGAATTTCTTCCTATATCCAACACCAGAATGTCAAGTGATGGTTGCAAATAGAGGAACTATAAAGTGCTCTAGAAAGTGCCATAATATCAAGCTAACCATGAGGGAAGATGTATTGAATAGTGCACTGCTTTC
This sequence comes from Pinus albicaulis, assembly GCA_034641835.2. NCBI lineage: Eukaryota > Viridiplantae > Streptophyta > Pinopsida > Pinales > Pinaceae > Pinus > Pinus albicaulis. Next base: position 96,366,087 of record CM076577.1, read on the forward strand.
CATTCCAATGGGTGGTGTTGATGTTGTACTAGGAGTTCAATGGTTACAATCTTTGGGGTTGATAGTTTAATTTTTGTAAGTTGTGTAGGAATACATATTCATCATCATGTCTAATGCATACCACCCCAATTGGGCTAGGTAATTGAACCAGCGAATTCACATCAAGGAGTTCCTTAACAAAGCACCTGATCACCATCTATCTAAGATCCCATTGACTTGGGGATGATAACTTTTATTTTTCAAGAACTTTTCTTGGATTTTTTCTGGGAAGGAAAAAAATTTGAATTAAGGGGCATCATAGGGAAACTAGGAAAGATAATAAACTCTAATGGAATGAAAAAACTTTCAAATAAAGAAAAATGAGGCGTAATTGCACAATAATTCTCACTAGAGGTTCAAACATCAAAATCATCTATTTCTCCAAATCTCCAAAAAGTCTTAGATAATCATTCCAAGGTATTTGAGAGTTCCAAAGGCCTCCCACCTATTCGTGATCATGATAATGCTATTCATTTGATTCAAGGAAGTGTTCCTCCAAACATCAAACCTTATAGATATCTGTATGCCCATAAGAGTGAAGTTGAATGTATGGTTGAAGAAATGCTAGAGGTTGGTATAATTCAATATAATTAAATTTCTTTCTCTGCTCCAATAATATTGGTGCACAAGAAAGATGGATAATGGCATATGCTTCTAGATTATATGGAGATCAATAAACTCACTATTAAAGATAAATTTCCCATTCTTCTCATTCATGAATTGTTGGATTAATTTCATGGAGAAATTTACTTCACCAAGATCGATCTTTGTTCAGGATATCATCAAATTAGAATGAACACTGAAGACATTCTGAAAACAACATTCAAAACAAATGAGGATCATTATGAATTTTTGGTCATGCATTTTTTCCTTACTAATGCACCTTATACATTTCAAGGTTTGATGAATTCCAATTTCAAACCCTTCCTTAGAAATTATGTGTTAGTGTTTTTTGATGATATACTAATCTACAACAAGTCTTGGACGAATCATGTTCAACATGTTGACAAGGTTCTCAAACTATTGGAGGAGAAAAAATTATATGGAAAAACCTCCATATGTTTATTTGGAGTATAGGAGGTGGAATATTCGGGTCATATTGTATCTCATGAGAGTGTTAAGGTAGATCCTAACAAAATTAAATCCATTAAGGAATGGAAAATCCCCACAACCATAAAGCATCTTCGAGTATTTCTCGGGTTGACATGGTATTATCACAAGTTTTTAAAGAATTTTGGGAGAATAGAAACACCTCTAACAAGATTACTGAATAAAGTTGCATTTTATTAGACTTTAGAAGCAACTAAGGCCTTTGAACATCTTAAAGAGGAAATGTGCCAAGCACCGGTCTTAGCTACGCCTGAATTCATAAAAACCTTTATTGTGGAATGTGATGCCTCTAGAAATGGAATTAGTGTTGTTTTAATCAAAGAAGGAGGACCCATTTCTTTTGAAAGTCATCAAATCAAAGGAAAGTATTTACATAAACCTATTTATGAGAAGGAAATGTTGGAAATACTACATGCACTAAATCAATGGATACATTACCTGATGGGAAGACACTTCAAGGTAAAAAAAAATTTAATATAGTATTAAATAATTTTTGGAACAAATATTATCTTTAGAAGAGCATAAAAAATGGGTCATAAAGATGTTCGGTTATGACTTTGAAATCATCTACAAAAAAGGGAAGGAAAATGTTGTTGCAGATGCACTCTCAAGAAACCATGAGGATGTGGAAGCATTGCTTTGTGCTATTTGTATTATCCAACCTGATTGGATAAATGAAGTAAGGAATGAATGGAAGAATGATGAAGAGGTGTGGACACTCATTGAAAGTTGAAGCAATATACTAGTACGTATGATACATTTAGATGGAAAAATGATTCAATATGGTACAAAGATTACTTATATATTTGTAAGAATTCTCAACTCAAGAAAAATATTCTTTTGGAATTGCACACCTCCTCCTTAGGTTGGAACTAAGGATTTTTAAAAAATTACCACATGGTTAAGAAGGATTCTTTTTGGGATGGCCTTAAAATTGATATTCAGAAGTTTGTGACAGAATGTTTTGTTTTCCAAAAAAATAAAGTTAAGACAATTAATACCCTAGATTTGTTACAACCTTTAGCCATGCCAAGTCAGCGTTGTGAGGAGGTCTCAATGGATTTATCACATGTTTACCCAAGTCTGAAGGAAATATTTCCATCATGGGGGTAGTTGATAGACTTACCAATTATTCACACTTTTGTGCATTATCTCATTATTTTAAATCCAGTATAGTTTCTATTGAATTTATGGAAACAATTCAAAAGCTACATGGAAGCCCAAATGTTATTGTAAGTGACAGAGATCCAATTTTCACTATAAATTTTTGGACAAAATTATTTTCTTGTCTTGATACTCAATTAGCTCATATCTCATCTTATCATCCTTAATATGATGGGAAAACTGAGATAGTGAAGAAATTTTTGGAATGATATCTTTGTTGCTGTGTATCTTATAGACAAACACAATGGGTCAAGTGGTTACCTCTTGCTGAATGGTGGTATACCACTTCCTTCCATATTGCAACAAAAATGACCCCATTCATGGAACTTTATGGATATCATCCACCATCCATCACATCATCTTTAAGAAAAAATTCTAAGGTTCAAGAAGTGGAATATCACATTGAGAATCAATAAAAGTTTCTCCAACTCTTAAAGGATAAACTCACTCTATCACAAAATCAAATGAAATAATATGCAAATTAACATCACAGTGAAATAATTTTTGATGTAGGAGACTAGGTATTTTCACGGCTAAAACCATACAAACAAATGTCCCTAAAGTAAGCTAAGAAATATAATAAATTATCACCCAATTAATATGGTCCTTAGATGGTGTTGCAAAACATTGGTACTATGGCATATGAATTTGATTTACCTGAATCTTTCCAAGTACACCTAGTTTTCCATGTTTCATGCTTAAACAAGGTTATTGGTGACAATATCCCAATTAAACAATGTTTCCAAAACTTGATGAATAAGGAACAATCATATTTGAGCCTTAAGAAGTCATGGAAACAAGAACCCAACTGCTACGAAATCGATTAATTTCAGAGTATCTCATTAAGTGGAAGAACTTACCCACAGAAGACTCCACATGGGAGGATGATAATTTTATACAGAAGCATCCAGAACTACTCAAGCGTTGAGGACACCAATTTTTTGAAGGAGAGGGGCATGTTAGGTCCCTATAATACTAGTCTATTCCCCTTATTTTTATTTTTAGTGTAGCCTCCTATTGTTATTGGTGTGCCCATGTATCCCCCATGTTGCTATTTTTGTGCTCCATAGAAACCCACTGTTGAGATTCAACAAGAAATTTTTGTCACCCATGATCATAGTCAATATTAAGCACCTACACTAGGGTGTGGCCCATAGGCTATTTTTAGGTGCATGTCTATTTTTATTATCCCTTAATTTAGATGGACATTAAATTGTAATATATTCTCATTGTGGACTTGAAATAGTTAACTGAAGTGGAAAATCGGTTAGCTAAGTAAATTTCGATTTAGAGGTTGGTTGGTGGGACATGCAGAGTAATTCTAGTTGTAACAGAGTGATTCTAGTTGCAACAGAGTTGGAAGTGTAGTGGTGCATGATTTTGTGCAAGTTGTAAATAGTTTAACTTATTTAAGTGAGTTGAACTCAGTTGTGCTAGTTGTAACTGAAGATACACTAGTGAGAGATCTAGTGAATTAAATATTAATTAATTCAAAATCAGTGATCTCACATGCAACTGAGGATTTACTAATATTAGCTGCATGCATGTCAGATCCAGTGGAGACCCAATTGAGTTCTAGGTGAAAGGGAAGTTTACTATCAGTTGTGACATTATTTGCTTGCACACATGAAAGTAAACATACATTGGATGCAGCCATGATACTTGCGTAGTCAAGGCATGTAGGATTGCATCAATTCAGGGATTGCATTCAGCAGGGATTGTGTAGTGAAGGCAGGCTGTCTGGCGGCAATAAATTGGCTAAGGGATTTGCCAATTTTTTTATGACAGTGTGAGACAATTAGCTAATGTACTGAGGGCTCTTGTGAGAAGAGTTTTGTATGTAATTGTTTTATGATCCATGATATAATATAAAATAGAATACAGTGGGGTTTTTAGCTGTAATATTTCCCCGGGAAATTATCTATTTTGTGTGTGATTGAGCTTTCTTCATGTTCATGTGATTGGCAATTGTGTTTTTAATTCCACAAATATTTGTGGAAGAGATTCATTATTTAACTTTAGCAAATTTTTATATTGGGTGAATCCAAGATATACATGCATATTGTATAATTTCTACATGGTATCAGAGCATAGGAAATTGCAGAAGTGAAGCAGGAGACGAGCTTGTGACTGGATAGAATTCTAATTTGCAGAAAGTCGTTATTGGTGCTACAATTGATTCAAGATCAAAATGGATTTCAATGGCTTGAGGTTAGAGTATGAACTCGAGGGTCGCTCGAACTACATTTCTTAGAAGGACAAGATGGAGGCAGTACTCGAAGACAATGGCTTGAAGGAATTCATTGAAAAAGATGTTCCTAAGCCAGATGCTGCAGATGCTGCCAATCTTGATGCATGGAAAAATAAAGTTGCAAAGGCGAGGAGGATTCCATTGGAGGGAGTACAAGACCACATTGTCTCAAGCCTCCATGGGAAAGCCACACCATATGTTATGTGGAAGGATTTGACGGATCTATTCCAAATCAACAACGACCATAGAAAATTTTCACTCAAATATAAACTCAGGAAGATCAAGATGGAAAAGGGCGACACCATTCCAAAGTATCTCACAAAGTTTTTCCAATGTTGGGATGAACTGGGGAGTGTGGGAATAGCAATCATTGATGATGATTTGGTGAGTTTGGCTCTCCTAGGACTTCCTAAGAGTTGGCATAGTTATGAAGAGTCTTTCAACAGACAGGAAAAATTTCCAGATTGGGAATGACTGTGGTCAGATCTGATGCAAGAGGAGTTCAGGCGAAACACCAGAGATGGCTCTTCATCAAAGCACGATGATGAAGAGGATTGTTCTTTGGTTGCCAAGGAAAAGAAGGGGAACGGGAATAAATTCCATTCTAAATCCGAGTCTAAAGGAAAGAAGCAGGAGATGTCCAAGGTGAAGTGTTTTCGCTATCACAAACATGGGAATTTTGCTACTAACTGTCCACAAAAGAAGAAGAACAAGAAGGCTCTCGGGCTGCAGCTGGTGAGGCCCTTACCTCACAATTTGAGCTTGACTTCTCCTTGATTGCATGAATGGTGTCAAGTGCATTGGGATCGGTGTGGTATTTGGATAGTGGCGCTTCCTTTTACATGACGGGAGATAAGGAACTTTTCAGTGACTTGGAGGAGAAAGATCTCCAAATGCATATTGAGATGGGCAACGACGGACGGTAAAATGCTACCAGGATTGGTGCCATTACCTTTCAGAGGGATTTACGTAAACCATTTCAATTAAAATATGTAATGCATGTTCCAGGTCTGAAGAAAAATTTGGTCTCAGTCACAACGTTGGAGGAAATAGGCTATGACATTTTTTTTAGTGATAGAAAAGCTTTCCCGCGCCATAAAACAATGGGTCAAGCCAAGAGGATAGGGATTCAAGTTAAGAATATCTACAAGATGGAGGTAGATGGCTATGCTACTATAATGGGCAAGGAAAAAAAGTGGTGAGTCGGGATGAGGGTGAATTATGGCGCATGAAATTGGGCCATCTTCATCACCGAGCCTTGAAAGTCATGCAACAAATATCTACTGGACTTCCAATGGGAACACTTGCTCAGTTAAATCAGTGCAAGGGTTGCACCATGGGGAAGTATGTAAAGTCCTCCTTTCATGAGAAGGATAAACGAGATTCGGGGATCCTTGAGAGAGTTCACATAGACGTGTGTGGGCCATTCTTAGTTTCTTCACCAACAAAACATAGGTACTATGTAGTATTTGTTGATGAATTTTCTCGTGAATGCTGGATCTTCTTCACGCAAAAGAAATATCAAACATTATCTAAGTTCCGTGAGTTTAAGGCATTGGTGGAGAAAGAGTCGGGGAAGCAAGTGAAGGCTCTTAGGAGTGATAATGGTGGAGAATACATCTCTAAATAATTCAAGAAATTCTGAAACAAAGAAGGAATTCGAAGAGAACTCATAACGCATCATAACCCACATCAGAATGGGGTCGCGGAGAGGAAGAACAAAACGATCGTGGGTGCAACACGAGCGATGTTGCATGATCAGGGCCTACCAATGCATTTGTGGGAAAAAGCATGCAACACTACGGTTTATGTGCAAAAACGTTGTCCTCATAGAGTGCTTGGCATGAGTACACCTGAAGAAGCTTTCTCTAGTAAGAAACCGAATGTTTCACACTTTAAGATTTTTGGCTCATATGTTTATGTGCATGTGACCAAGGACGCCAGGAAGAAGCTGGAACCGACTGCTAAAGTTGGGATTTTTGTGGGGTACATAGAAATACCCCATAATTATCATGTGTATTTTCCAAACAACAGAATGAATATTGTGCGATGGGATATAAAATTTGATAAGGGGAAAACCATGTGGTTGTCCCTTGAGAGGGAACTGGACTTGCATGCAGAGGAGGAACTGCTAGTTCCCAAAGATGAGTCTCAAGATGTGGATCAGCCACATGAGGAGGTTCATGGAGTGGAGTGCAGAGCCATCCATCATAAATGGCAGAAAGCGCACGATGAAAGTTGACAGGCTGAGACTTGATGCTGCATAGAATGTAGGAGCCCCTACTTCACAGCGCAGACAGAGTCAGTCTCGTGACTGATTTATTGGATACATGGCTATTATGAGAAAATGTATTGTGACTGAACCATCTTCCTTTTAGGAAGCAGTGCAACAACCTACTTGGGTTGATGCAATGATGGAGGAGTATGACTCCATTGTCAAAAAAAGTGCATGGGATATTGTCCCAAGACCAGTTGACAAATTAGTGGTAGTTTCGAGATGGATCTACAAGGTAAAGCAAGATGCTGATGGGATTTTGGAGAAATACAAGGACATATTTGTGGCCTGGGGTTTCTCACAAATTGATGGGATAGATTATAATGAGACTTTTGCACCTGTCACAAGGTACTCTTCCATAAGGACCACGCTTGCACTCTCAGCGCAGATGGGCTGGTACATTCATACGATGGATGTGAAAACTGTGTTTCTCAATGGGATCATTGAGGAGCAGGTGTACATAGAGAATACTGAAGGTTTCAAGATCTTCAACAGTGAGTCACATGTGTGCATACTCAAAAGGGAATTGTATGGGATGAAGCAAGCACCCCGTGCTTGGTACACTCGGATAGACAGCTATTTCACCAGACTGGGCTTCATGAAAAGTGAAGCAGATGAAAACCTGTACCAGATTGTGGTTGAGGGTGAGCTATTGATCATTTTTATTTATGTTGACGATTTAATTTTGATTGGTGATGAGAAGCTGATACACTCATGCAAGGGAGTTTGAAATGAAGGATATGTGCCTCCTTCATTATTTCCTTGGATTGGAAATATGGCAGTGGGATGGTGAAATTTTTTTGTCTCAAGGCAAGTATGCAAAGGAGATACTGGGTAAGTTTAACATGGAGAGCTGCAAACCCATGGATACTTCTCTTCCAGGAAACTAGAGGAAAGAGGATGCTACTTTTGGAGAGGTAGTGGATGCTACTCTCTATCGACAGTTACTGGGTTCGCTAATGTATCTAGTGAACACGAGACCAGAAATTTTCTATGCGGTTGACCAACTAAGTCAAGCTATGGTTAAGCCTACCAAGCTCTTTTGGAAGGCGGGGAAGCATGTCCTGATATACCTAAGGGGCACATCAGAGTATGGTCTATGGTACAAAAGAATGGATGGAGTGAAGTTGCATGGCTTCACGGATGCAAATTGTGTTGGAAGTTCATCAGACAGAAAGAGATCATCAGGGGGGATCTTTAGCATTGGATCTACAATTTTTTCTTGGTACAACAAAGAGCAGAGATCTGTGGCACTCAGTTCAGCGGAAGCGGAATACATGGCAGCAAGCCAAGATGCATGTGAGGCTATCTAGATGAGAAATATATTGGTTGGTTTATTTGGTTCTCAGTTGGATCTGACAATGATTCATTGTGATAATTAGAGTTTCATTAAACTCTCGATTAATCCTGTGTTTCATGATAGGTCCAAGCATATAAATATCTGGTACCATCATATCAGAGATTGTGTGCAGAGAAGAACCATGTTGCTTCAATGCATTCCCATGGAAGATCAGGATGCATATATTGTGACGAAGGCGCTCACCAAAAGAAATTTAGAATACCCTAGAGACAGGATTGGGGTGAAGGATAATCCCTTTCTTGTTGAGAGGGAGTGTTGAGATTTATCAAGAAATTTTTGGCACCAATGATCCTAGTGAAAATTAAGCACCTACACTAGGGTGGGGCCCATAGGCTATTTTTAGGTGCATGTCTATTTTTATTATCCCTTAATTTAGATGGAAATTAAACTGTACTATATTCTCAATGTGGACTTGAAATAGTTAACTGAAGTGGAAAATCAGTTAGTTAAGTGAATTTCAAGTTAGAGGTTGGTTGGTGGAACATGCAGAGTAATTCTAGTTGTAACAGAGTGATTCTAGTTGTAGCATAGTTGGAAGTGCAATGGTGCATGAGTTTTTGCAAGTTGTAAATAGTTTAACTTAGTTGTGCTAGTTGTAAATGAAGATACACTAGTGAGAGATCTAGTGAATAAAGTATTAATTAATTCACAATCAGTGATCTCACATGCAACTGAGGATTTAATAATATTAGTTGCATACATGTCAGATCCAGTGGAGACCCAATTTAGTTCTAGGTGAAAGGGAAGTTGACTATCAATTGGGACATTATCCGCTTGCACACATGCAAGCAAACACACATTGGATGTGGCCATGATACTTGCGTAGTCAAGGCAGGCATGATTGAATCAATTCAGGGATTGCATTCAGTAGGGTTTTTGCAATGAAGGCAAGATGTCTAGAGGTAGGAAATTGGCTAAGGGATTTGCCAATTTTTGTATGATAGTGTGAGACAATTAGTTGATGTACTGAGGGCTCTTGTGAGAAGAGTTTTGTATGTAATTGTTTCATGATCCATGATATAATATACAATAGAAGATAGTGGGGTTTTTATCTGTAATATTTTTCTGGGAAATTATTTGTGTTGTGTGTGAATGATCTTTCTTCATGTTCATGTGATTGGCGATTGTGTTTTTAATTCCACAAAGATTTGTAGAAGTGATTCAATATTTAACTTTAGAAAATTGTTAGATCGGGTGAATCCAAGATATACATGCATATTGTATAATTTATACACCCACTATTGTTATTGTTGTGCCCTTACATTATTATTGTTATGTAGGATATGATTATATTGTGACCCCTTAGACTCCTATATATACCAAGGATTTATTATCATTTGTATCATCCAAGAATTGTTCATTTATTTAATGTAAATGACGTTTCCCCCTCGAAGAGGACATTTTTTAAGTTTTTGATCTATCTTTCCTTCTGTTCTTTGAGCTAGTTGCATAAAAAAGTTTTATAACAATATCTTGTTACTAAGGAAACATAGAACCCCAAAAATTTAAGTCACTTCCGATTGACAAATATCTTTGGAAAAAAATTGTGCAGTTACCTAAGCTACCTTATAGATCTGAGATTTCATGATGTATTGTTAAATACAGTTATAAGACATATCAATGTAGAACTAGAATCCCAAACTTTGCACCTTCAATTTATACATAGTTTCCTTTAAAACATTCTTTAAATATCCCTACATACATTTTGTAAGGCAATGATTCCAGATCATTATCACAGTCCTCTAATGAATTTTCCAAAAACCTTCATGATATAATGATATCATATTTACTTCATCAAAATAGAGGTCGATAATTACAAAGATAAATTTGATACAAGTCTTATACTTTCAGATAGACATTTCAAGCATTAAATTACAAACTTATAGCTTTTCTGATGTCAATCCTCATAATTATCTTTGAACATCAATGTAATATGCTTACAATAAAGTTTTGTATCTTGGTTGTATAACAAATTTTCAAGGAGAATTGGGCATGAGATCCAGGAAGCACATTCAAACACACAACTCTACGATCAAACATTGACTTTTCTTGTTTGTATTTAATCAACAAGATTCCTTAAGAAATCAAGGAATTCGACTTCTTCAATTCTGGAAAGGGACTCAAAATTTTGAAAATCATTGAAACAATTATTTGTTATTATTCACGAGGTTGCATAAGGATTTTATTGTGGTATGTGTTATCCAAGATAACACTTAGGATTATTCCTTGAGTCAATTGGTTAAATTAGTCAGGGTTTTGAATTCTGTGAAAATAAAGTTCATGTAAAAATGTGATTTTTTTCATAAAGTCAGTTTGTAGAAAAATCGAGGGTTTGCTATGGAAGTTCCTGACACTTCCGTAGCGGATATGCCTTCTAGAAAACTTATCCCATTACGAAATTCTGTTGCTGTGGTAACGATATGGTAACAATATATATTTTTTGCAATGGGTTGATGGATGATGTGAGAGGACCACTTTTGTAAACTTTTTCTTCAGTTAATATAGATTTGCAGTAGATTGTCTTTTTCACCTGAGAATTTTTTTTCTCGTATGTTATATCTCCATTAACTGTAGGTTTTTATCAGTTTCATAGCAATTTGATTACTTGGAATTCATGTCATATGCTCCAAATTCCTTCATTTCTATGTTTTATTGTAAATTTTTATTTCAAACCATTTTAAAGCCAAAATTACCTCATCTTCCATGAAAGCAGTGTTGTTTGTAATTGATTTTCCTTAATTGAATCCATTCCAAATGGTGGTAGTCATCACATTATATTTCACCTAAAAAATCACATGAAGTAAAAACAGAGTTAGCCATCCGCAAATTGAATTTTATTTAGAACATTTTACTATTTTTCTTGAGAGAGCCCTCTCTGACTAGAAGGGATAACTCCAGTTAAAAGTTGGTTTGAAATAGTTATGATTGGCTGGAGGTTGACAAAACCCAACCTATCTTGCCTAGTGATAAAATTTTGGTGCATTTTCCAGGAGTCTAAAAGTTATATCATCTTGGGTGTTTCTTTTCAAAGTAGTTGAACTCTTGAAAGTAGCAGGAGATTAGACAATTTGAGGTTTTACTTCTACCTTGGTGACTCCACTAGCATCTTCAGCTTAAAGGTGGATATTGAGTTAAATTCTAGACTCATAATTTGCCAAAAAAATATATCAACCCAGGGAATGTAAGCTATTGAGATGCCGTGCAAAGAATATGCAGGCTTAATACTTTAAGTGCTTCCTAATAAAATCAGTCATGCATACACAAAACTAATGTCTCTTTTCTGCATCAACACTTGGCAACAAAGGCTATGGAGTGGATTCAAACATCCCTCTGTATCTCTTAGTACTGTTGGTGTTGATAAAAAAAGATAAAATATCAAACTTACAACCATAAAATAATCATTCTTACATTTCAAAATTGAAATCTGATTAAATGAATTTAACAAACAAACATAGAAACTTAATCATTTAACCATTTAACATTTGTTGCTAAAAATTCAGAAAGAGAACACTAGATGTGCAAATGAATTATTACTACATAAAAATAATTAAAAACACACACACAACAACTAATGGAGTTGTGAGCAAAGGGGGCCCTCCCTCCCTCACAACCCCTTCAATATTGAAAGGGTTTACTCAGTAGAATGGACATAACATAGAATATTGTATTAATTTGGAAAATATTATAGTCAAGTACAAGTATGATATGTTTGAACAACAAACCAACCCAACCCCTTACAATATGAAACATAGTGGAATTTATACAAGTTCGAAGGGCCATACTTGGCCTGAGTAAGGAAAAACTACTATATTGAGCTATTAGCTATCAATATTGGAATAGAATGTAAAAAATAGCTCTGCTGAGTCTAATAAATGACTAAAAGCATGGATTAGACTAATTTCATTACATGGCTCGAGCTTTCCCTCATACGGCCAACGAGAAGAATTTTTCAGATCTAGGTGGTTTCGATGGGGAATCTGAAACAACCAATAAGACAACGTCCATGTAGGTGGATTTCCCCAGAAAACCCATGTTCTTGTTTGTTTTGGAATTAAGTGGAACATAGATAAATTTCGATTCTGCTGCAGGAAATCTAGGCGGTTGTAGGAAATCTACACCTACACGAATTCGCGGAGTGTCTACAAGAAACATGACCCCGAGATGTCTTCAAGAAATTCTAGAGCTGCTTCAGGTCAAGACAAATCTGCATAATACTTCTAGATTAGTTGAATTGATAATTCAATAAGGAAACAATTAGCTTAATGAATACTTAAGAACAAGGTAAAATAACACTTTTTGAGTTAATTTTCATACCTTAAGCACGTAATACCATTTTGGCCAAAACTTAGATAATATAACTGAAATAAGTGTATTTAGGGGTCAAGGAGAGTTCAAAATGGGAGAAGAAATGTCTTAGAAGGCTATCAAAATTGGGAAAAATTGGGACTCAACATCTCCCCCACAACTAGCTTCTTGCATGTCCCTTATGCAAGAAAAATGTTGCACCCTTAGAACTAAAATCAATCCTTGCCCTGAGCTGCTGCTACTACAACCAAATGGTTTAATTGATTCCTACTAGACTGTGCTTGAACCAGACTCTTGTATGTTTGATTCTTCTTCTTCAGATGATCAATCTGGGCCTGCTTCTTTTTCATAATTCGAGCCGCCTCCTGATGCCATTCACCATGCTCTTTTTGCATTCGTAAGCTGTTTTCTCTCAGGGTTTCATTCTCCTTTCGCAAAGCCCGCTCTGAAACAATAAGTTTAGTGATGATCTCCTTCAATTCTCGTGGAGACCAATTTGTCTAGGGAGTTCCCTCCCCCTCATGTTGTCCCTAGGAGGACTGGGGAAAACTAAGCTCCTCCTACCCTTGCTGGTCTTCTGTAGTCTTCTTATCGCTTTCCTGTAGCAGCAGATCTTGGACTGACACTTTTTCTTTGTTGATGAATTATGTTGTGTCCACCTTCCATTTTTATTTGAATAGACCATGGGGCTTTTATTTCTTCTTATCACGTTTTCTTGGTGGTACCCCCCCCTTCTGCAATTTATTTTGTTTCTAGGTTTGGAGCCTAGCTCCTTGTAAGTCTCTTAGCAGGGGTAGAGGTGCCCTTCAGTTTGGGATTTTCCCTATGGTTTCCCCAGTCACCACCACCTCTTCATATTTTCTATCTTCCTCTATCAGTGGACCACTGGTTCGTGGCTTCTTCCTCTGTTTCCCTATTGATTTTTCCTCCTTGGCTTATGAAGGATCAAAGCCTTCCTCATCCTCCACAAAATATTTTTGGACAAGAAATATTCTCATATTTTTTTCTTCTTCTGCAGAACCTCTATTAGGATGATTTTTATCAACCCATGGTGATATAGGTTCTCCTCTAGATGGGTTACCCTTTCCTTCGCTGTCATGTACATTTTCACCAGGGACATTCTCAAATAGTAAGGCAAATTAAAAGTCTTGTCTAGAAAGTGGTCGAGAAGGCGAATATGAAATAAAAATGCAAGCCCAAAGTGGGCTTCGCATGTTATATATTTTTGCAAGAAAAACAACAGGTGCTGATACTTACTTTGCAGGAATTCCTATGGGATCCCTTTACTCCAATCAGGGTTTGCATGTTCTTTCTAGAGAAAGGATGCACATATTCCTTATTGAACTGTTGATTCTTGAACCAACGCTCCCTGTCCTATGGGATGGCACATGCTCGAGCCACCAGATCCTCTGTCAATCAAAATTGGAAATTCCCAACTTGTGCTTTGTCACAATTTAAATTCAGAGTGAAGCACTTCGTAACCTCTGAATTGTGCCCGCTGAATTTCTGAAACAATAGTAGGCACCCTACTTTTTCCAGTCTCGCCTTATTGCGAGGGTCAACTTCTAACAACATGGAGCCTTGTGGTTCAAATCGAACAGGGGAACACAACATCAACATGGCTAGGGATGAGAGAGACAGAGTTAATTCAGCTCACAGATACGCTTCCAATAGTCTGCAACGAAAAACTCAATATCCAGAGTTTAAATTGGAAATATTAGAGAATATGGAAATTTCGAAAATGCAGGTTGTGATCATGATTATCATCATGATCTGACCTGCGGAATGGATATCAGATATGCAACCAAAGGACATGTTAGAGTTACGATGGTCAGGCATGGAGCTCGGTTTATGTCGTAATGACTCACAGTCACATTTTTCTGCAAGGGTTACCATGACTTACATTCATACAAATTTTAAAAATTAAAGCATCATTACCTTTCACCTTAAGCGTCCTGTCACCAACTGTACCTTATCAATATTACCTTCCAACGATCTAGTCCTTGGATGACGATTTCCTTTGTCTTGAAGTGATAACCCACTTTGAAATTACATCAGATGCATAATTATATAGTTCATGATCTCAACCAATAATAAAAATGTCAGTACTTTATCAGATTAATTTAAGCTAATGTTCTGTCTGCAATTTTTTCTTCTTCAGGAAACCAGTGGTGTTACTGCAGGAAATGAAACCGGAACTGCTGAACATTCTGCAGGAAAGTCGTTTCTGCCTCTAAGTGTGTAGTTCATTGCACATGAATAAAGGTTTTGATGTTGAATGTGCAATGATCTCATTGGATCACCAGCCATTGAGGTCAATTGTTAACTAATGCGAGGCCCATCACCATTAATGAGAGTGAGGACCAAGGTACCCTGATGCATCTTATCGGGTGTGAATTTATGAGCTATTGTCGAACCCCCTGTAGTATCCAATAGTCAAGGAGCCATAATGATTCCCCATTGTTGCTGGTGAGATAGCCTGTCATTAGTGCATACAAGATTCTGTTGGGTATGTGTTATATTATTTCCATGAGTAGTCACGAGCGAGGGGGGTCATAAGGGGGGTGACGGCACCCCCTGTTCGGGGTCTAGCACAACGCCTCGGGAAAATTTTTTTGGTCCTTATTTTTCGGTGGGTGGCTCGCCCATGGTTTTGTGCATGGGTTTGCACATGGTTTTGAGGCATGATGGTTTTCGGCCCCTAGTATTTTGTAGATCTGGATAAGGGAACTAAGATTATGTTCTAATCTAGGGTTAATGGATTGGGGTTTATGTATGCTTCGACATGTATATATATGTGTTGTAACACTAAAAGGAATATAATGAAAAATCAAGCTATTCGTCCCGATTTGGGATCCAGGGGAAAATCTCTGTGTATATCTGTTTTATGTTTTATGATATTGCTATTTTTTATTTTCTGTTTTTAAGATTTGTTTGCAGATAGTTTATGTATAGGTTTAAAACCTACATTTGGTATCAAAGCAGTTTCTGCTTCAAGGGGACGCCTTTGCTGCTGAGGTTTTTTTTTTTGCTCGGGCGTGTGGTAGACCCTTTTCAGTGGGAGATCTGCGGGATCGATTCTTGCGGTGAAAGAAAATGGCAAGCTGTGGAAAGATAGAGATTGAGAAATTTAATGGTCAGAGTTTTGAGTTGTGGAAGCTCAAGATGGAGGATCTGCTGGTGGATAAAGACCATTGGATCATGATAGATCCAGGTACTAAACCAACAACAATGTTAGATGAAGACTGGAAGAATTTGGATGGAAAGGTGAAGAGCACAATACCGTTGTATGTCTCAGATTCGGTATTGTTGAATGTATCTGGGGAAGCTACAGTGAAGAATTTGTGGGACAAAATCGGGACTTTGTACCAATCTAAGTATCTGGTGAATAAATTGTTCCTGCAGAAAAATCTGTATAACTTGAGGATGAAGGATGGAGACTCGGTGACAAAGCATATGAATGCCTTCAATACTGCGGTAAGTCAGCTGTCATATGTTGATATTAAAATCTCAGATGAAGATAAGTGCATCAGTTTGTTATGTTCTCTACTAGACTCGTGGGACAGTCTGGTTATTGCAATAGGTAGTGATACAACTACCTTGAATTTTGATGACATTTTCTCAGCCTTGCTATCGAAGGA
Organism: Pinus albicaulis; assembly: GCA_034641835.2. Lineage (NCBI taxonomy): Eukaryota > Viridiplantae > Streptophyta > Pinopsida > Pinales > Pinaceae > Pinus > Pinus albicaulis. The sequence continues at coordinate 96,382,232 of CM076577.1, forward strand.
AATGAGACGGAGAAATATGGAGGGTCAGAATGGAGATGCCTTATCTGTACGAGGAAGGTCCCAGAACAAAAAAAATAATAAGGTTTCGAGTGGGAGATCTAAATCTCCTGGAAAGTTTGTGAAGGTGTGCTAGAAATGCGAAAAGGAAGGGCACTACAAAAAGGATTGCAGATCTAAAGCTCCTCAGAAAGGAAAGGGATCTGATGATGCTCCTTCTGCAGAGGAAAAAACCACCTCGGATGAAGGTGGGGATGTGTATTTTGCTTCTTCTTCAAATACACATGTAGATCATGGGTCATGGTTGATTGACTCGGGTGTATCCTTTCACTTCACTCCTCATAGGGAGCGGTTTTGCGAGTATGAGAAATATGATGGTAGTGATGTCTTCTTAGGTGATGATAGGAAGGCCAGAATCATCAGACATGGAAAATTCAAGCTGAAGGTGTAAGGTGGAAGGATTAGAACACTTCCTGGTGTTCTGCACATTCCTGCATTGGCCAGAAATCTAATTTCTGTAAGAAAAATGGATGATGTAGGTGTAAAAACAATGTTCGAGAAAGATGCATGTAAGATGGTTCGGGGAGCACTGGTATTAATGCCGGGAGTTCGGATTGGAACTGGAGCGGAAAGCCTAGCATTCTCTAGAGAAAAGACCATGCTATGGCATCAAAGGCTTAGACATATTGGAGAGAAGGGCCTTCAGATATTGCATGGAAATGGTATGGTAGAAGGTATGTCTAATAGCTCTTTGGATTTCTATTTCTGTGAACATTGTGTATATGGGAAGTAGAATCGGGTGAGTTTTCCTTCTGGTGCTAAGAGGGAAAACAAGATATTAGAGCTTGTGCACAGTGATGTGTTTGGACCTGTGTCGGTTCCATCACTGGGTAAGTCTGTGTACTATGTTTCATTCATAGATGACTTCTCAAGGAATACATGGATATATTTTTTGAGGAAGAAATATTAAGTCTTTGAAAGATTTAAAGAATTTAAGTCTGTGGTGGAAAACTAGACAGAGAAGAAGATAAAGGTGCCGAGGAAAGATAATGGTGGGGAGTTCTTCAAGAAGGAAATTGAAGAGTTCTGTAAGAAGTGTGGTATAACACGACATAATACTACTCCATACACACCTCAGAAAAATAGAATTGCAGAAAGAATGAACATAACGCTGATGGAAAAGGCAAGAAGCATGCTTAGTGGTATCGAGTTAGGACAAGAATTCTTGGCAGAGGCAATGGAGACTGCATGTTACTTGGTTAACAGATCACCTTCATCAGCGTTGGAGGATAAGACTCCACATGAGGTATGGACTGGTAAGAAACCCTCTCTTTCACATATAAGGGTATTTGGATGTGATGCATATGTACATGTTCCAAAGGAGAAAAGGAGCAAGTTGGATAATAAATCTGAAAGGTGCATCTTCATTGGGTATAAGGATGGTTTAAAGGGTTACAAGCTTTGGAACCCGGAAAAAAGGAAGGTTGTGTACAGCCGAGATGTGGTGTTTAGAGAGGTGAAAGATGTTGTTAAACATGAAGTCCTACCAAAGGAACCTGAAAAGATAGAGTTTTAGCTAAAGGAGGATGAATCAGACTCTACAATAGAAGAAGACTCAAAAGAGGAAGAGCCACAAACTCCAGCTGTGAGAAGATCAATTCGGGAAAGAAGACAACTAGAAAGGTATAGTCCATCTAATTTCTGTTCAAATTTTTCTTTAACTATAACTGATGATGATCCCAAACTGTCAGGGAGGTCGTAGATTCAGAGGATGGAAAACTCTGGAAGGAGGCTATGGTTGATGAAATGGCATCCTTGCATACAAATGAGGCATGAGATTTCGTGGAGTTGCCGGCTAGAAGGAAGTCCATCGGGAGAAAATGGGTGTTTAAGAAGAAGATGAATGCAGAAGGAAAGGTGGAGAAATGCAAAGCTATGTTGGTAGCAAAAGGTTATTCCCATGTGTCGGGAATTGATTTTGGTGATATTTTTTCTCCTGTTGCCAAAGTTACTTCTATTAGATTACTTTTATCTGTTGCTGCTGCATTTGATTTTGAGGTAGAAAATATGGATGTGAAGACATCATTTCTTCATGGGGATCTGGAAGAGGAGATATACATGAAACAACCTGAAGGCTTTATGGTGAAGGGGAAGAAAGTACTGGTATGCAAGTTAAAGAAGTCTCTGTATGGGTTAAAATAGTCACCAAGGTTGTGGTATCAGAAATTTGATACCTATATACGGGGTCTTGGCTTCACTAGAAGCAAGGATGATCACTGTGTTTATTTTAAATTAATTGGTGACCGTGTTATTTATTTGGTCTTATATGTGGATGATATGTTTTTGATTGGAAATGACAAAGAAATTATCCAAGATTTGAAGACGCAACTGTTCTCGAAATTTGACATGAAGGGCATTGGTGCTGTAAACTATATTTTGGGCATGGAAATTAAGAGGGATCGGGCAAAGAGGAAGCTCTGGTTAAACCAGAGGAAGTATGTCGAGACTATATTGAAGAGGTTCAATATGCAGGATAGTAAACCGGTGAATGTTCCGATTCCTGTAGGTATAACGTTGTCTGCTGAACAGTGCCCCAAGACACAAGAAGAAGAGGAGGATATGTCCCATGTTCCATATGAAAGTGTAGTGGGTAGCTTGATGTATGCAATGGTCTGTACTAGACCAGACATTGCACATGCAGTGGGAGTATTGAGCAGGTTTATGTCAAACCCAGTGAAAGAGGATTGGACAACAATGAAGCGGGTTTTTAGATATTTGCGTGGCACTAGTGATTATGGCTTGTGCTACCAAGGAAGACCACGATTGGAAAAAGTGTTGGAAATTCATTTTTTTGTTGATGCAGACTGGGCTGGAGATTTGGACCAAAGAAGATCTACAAGTGGGTATGTGTTTAGCCTATTTGGAGGTGCAGTCAATTGGAGAGTAAAAGATAGTCTGTAGTGGCTCTTTCAACTACAGAGGCAAAATACATAGCAGCCACTCATGCAAGAAAAGAAGCAGTTTGGTTGCAGAGATTGTGTTCAAGTATGGGGTTGGTGCAACAAGCTATAAGGATAGACTGTGATAGCCAAAGTGCAATTTTCTTGGCTAGGAACCTTGCTTATCATTCAAAGAGAGATATCACTATCACTTTGTGAGAGATATGGTTGAGGCTAAAAGGGTGTTTCTGGTAAAGGTGGACACCTTGAATAATGTTGCAGATGCATTGACGAAGTATGTGAGCACTCAAAAGCTCTCTTGGTGTAGAGAAAAAATGGGTGTTGCAGAGCTGGGCTAATGACTAAGCTCTCCTATGGCCCCCTGCGGAAAGAAAACAACAAGTGGGAGAATGTTGGGTATGTGTTATATTCTTTCCATGACTAGTCACGTGTAGGGGGGGTGATAGCCCCCCCTGTACGTTGCAGCGGGTGCAGCAGCCCCCCCTGTTTGGGGTCCGGGGCAGCGCCCCGGGAAATATTTTTTGGTCCTTATTTTTCGGTGGGCGGACTCGCCCATGGTTTTGTGCATGGGTTTGCACATGGTTTTGGGGCATGATGGTTTTTGGCCGCTGGTATTTTGTAGACCGGTCAAGGGAACTACGACTATGTTCTAATCTAGGGTTAATGGATTGGGGTTTATGTATGCTTCAACATGTATATATATGTGTTGTAACACTAAAAGGAATATAATGAAAAATCAAGCTAGTCGTCCCGATTTGGGAGCTAGGGGAAAATATCTATGTATATTTGTTTTATGTTTTATTCTCTCGCTATTGTTTATTTTCTGTTTTTAAGATTCATTTGTAGATAGTTTCTGTACAGGGCTAAAACCTATAGATTCAAGGCATCAAAAGGCTCTGATCTTGCACCCAGATAATTTGTTGATGTCACTGGGTCAAGATTGTTGGAAGGAGGGCCTTAAGGAATCCCACATTAGTCAAACATGAGCAATCCAAAAATTAACTAAAAAACACAATTTATTAACTGGATCCCAAGGGATCTACTGACCTATGTTTTTAACGAGCCCAAGGCAGTCCATGCTTGTCAGATTTAAATTTTAGAGAGTCTAAAATACTGAAAAAGAAGACTCCAAGGGGGGCTCCTTTTTTGTAACTAGTCCATTGGGTCCGAAAAAAGGAATAAAGTTGTACCCAATAGACATTCCTCTCATGGCTTAATGAGCATGAGAAGGAACAAAGTGAGATCAATGTGTCAGCAGAAAATCAAGAAGAGGTAGTGAGAGGAATAACTCCTTCTCCCACCATTTCCAGCTCCTTTTTCTTCACAATTTCTTCCACAAATTCCTCCTTATATTGGGGTTTCTGATATAGCTTGAGTATGTGCCCATGCACTAAGAAGGTAACATTCCCATCATCAATATTTTTAACCTAGACAGATCCATTATCAAATTTTTTTTCAATTTCATAGGGACCCAACCAATGTGTGTTGAATTTCCCTTTAAAGTTCTTAAATTTTAATCATACAACAATGCCCAATCTCCCTCTTTGAACTATTTCTTTTTAATGTATCTTTCATGCCATTTAGCCTGTTGTTCTTAGATGATATTAGTATGATGAAAGGCATCCTAACTAATCTCATCCAACTCATTAAGCTACAAGATTGTCTACTGTTGTGCCTCCTCAAGGTCTATACCCAAATCTGCTGCCATCTTGAAAGTCCTGATCTAAAATTCAGTGGGAAATACAACTTGTTTCCCATACACTAATTCATATGGGGATGATCCGGATTTATGCAGGAACGCAAAATAATACACATATAACCATAAAAATAGAGATGCAGCGGAAATAATGCTTCATTTTATTAAAATCAAATGACTGAAATATGTTTACAGAAAGAATGGAAATAAACTAGCTAGGGCGATGGTAGCTTATCTCTTAGAAGAGATGTGGCAGCTACATGCCTCTGAACTGTGTTAAAATGATGCTCAAAGGCCTATTTATTGTTGAGAAACAATATAAAACCTTAAACATCCAATAACCTATCCCTAGGAGATGAAGCGCCAAAACCATGGGCCTCGTTTGGGTAAATTGGTGTTTCAACTTCCAGGGGACATAAATTTTGCATACGATCTCCGTTTGACACACACCATACCTCGTTAGAAATATATATATGAGGACTACAAGTTCTTATGTGAGAATAATTTTCCATGGACCCATGTTGCTCCCAGGTTTAGCAAAAAACGTCGTTTAGGGCCTCAAAATGGCTTCAAAAGTTTAGGACCTGAAAAACTGCTAAAAATAGTAAGTTGTGCCGAAACTGAAAATCTGAAAGAAACGATGGCGGGGGTTTAAATGGAATAGGTGGGTTGCCACCAATATCCACCTGGATCATTAGGGCATCCAAACGGCTCCGGAAGTTCAGGACCCAAAATCTTGCTAAAATTAGTAAGTTGTGCTGAAACTGAAAAACTGAAAACACTGATGCTGCTGGTCCAAATTGAATAGGTGGGTGGCCACCAATATCCACCTGGATCATTCCTCCCTCCTTAGGAAGAAATGGTCTCCATAGAGTTAATTTCCTCCATGAGAGGAAAATTCTGTTGAACTTGGTATTGGATTTGTCGAGGATGTCATGGACGTGCTGGATGCATTCAATAAATTTGGTTTCCTTAGACAATACATGTGTGGATTATGTATATGTAATCATATGAGGTATGGCAATATTAGGTGGTGGTGCACCGGGGATCAGATCGATGAAGTGCTTGCCCTGATAGTGTAGAGGAACCTTTATGGGTGAGGAAAAAATTTCCTCGTATTCCTCCATGACTTTGTCCATCTGCTGCAGCCATGTAGGGGAGCCCTGTTTCGAGGCTGTGGCCACAATATTCTTATTTCCCTGTGAGCGAGTTGTAAGGAAAATAAATTTCCTGGTTTGGGAAACAATCTTTCTACGTTGTTTTGCAATAGTCAATGAGATGGCAGGAGGCAGTACTACCTCCGATATCCTGTACAATTTATTTCCCAAAGTAATAACAAAAAAATGAGGCCTAGACTCATACAAAGCATGTCGTCTCCACAAGTATGGTTGGTCCAATAATAAATCAGCTACATCAAGAGGAGCAACATCACACAATACCTCATCCGTGAATGGCTTGATGTTGTACGAAAGGTGACACTGCTTGAGGACACGAAGATCTATCCTTAGGTGAAGCCACCCAATGGTATACAACTATAGGTGTGATATGGTCAGTAGGTTGAGCCGCTTCACGAACTTTGCTGAAATGAGGTTCTTTTGGCTTCCGATTTTGACAAGAAATTGCAGTGGAGAACCCTTCACCCACATCTGCGAATGGAAGAGGCACTCCCCCTCCTCTGGATCCTCAGGATCCTCCCTTTGGAGCTTGGTGGTGCCGAAAATGGCACTAGGGTATGCATCAATGATCTGCTTCCCTTTGTCATCTCCCTTGTCTGGTTCTGGCTCAGGATTAGAATATGCATCTGATTCGGGTGCCTTTAGTTTGGTCACCAACTACTGTTTGGCCCGACACTCGTTTGTGCTATGAGTGGGGCTATTATGAAATATACACCACTTCCCCATGTCCTTCTTTAGATTTTTGGTGGTTTTATGAGTCGCTTCATTTTGGTTCTCCCCCCTATTCTATGGTTCGGGAGTGCCTTTCCCTGGCTTCTGATTCGCGGATTCAAAGTCTTGCTTCTTCTGCTTAAATATATGCTTAGTCTTGGCGACATAGTGATATGCCGTGGCAAGATATGTAATGTCAAGCAACTCCATTTCCTCTTGAATGTGCCTGTGTATACAACTGTGGTACTTGAGCACCAAATGTCTCTCTGAATATTTAATACCCAACTTTGTGCGCAGGGTATGGAAAAAATTCGTAGGTTCATGCACATCTTGATCCCTTTGTTGCCGCAACATGGTCCATTGGATGTACTTGTCCTCATAGCTCCCCATGGGGTAATATTGTTCCTTGATGCCATCTCGGAATCAATTCCAAGTGGGTGCGATTGAGAACAGAGAGGGTTCCCCCTCGTCCTTTTGCTCACAATAGGTTTCCCACCAGTCTTTGACATGGGGGACGGCTTTAAGGAGTGGAAAAATAATATTTTCTCAATCGGAGAAATCATGGACCGAGAAATACCCTTATATAATATTCAACCATCTATCTACGACGTCTGCATCTATTTGGCTTTGAAATACAAGAATGTCAAATTTTACCTGTTCCTTGAAGGGAGTGGCACCTCCAAAGTGGTTGTTGGATGTAGATACGTTGTAGGTGGGCAGAAATTGAAGGATATGAGCAAATTTATCCATGATCGCATTCCTTTGTTTCTTGAGGGCCTCCTTGAGCAATATTTTGATAGGATCTCCTGCTCCCTCATCTTTATTTTCTTCCTCCATGGGAGGTCGTCAAGGTTTGCAAGGTTGATATTGCAAGGGTTCAACCAGATCGAGCCCTAACTCCTTATACCCCGACCTCGTTGGGCACATGCAAAGAAAAATAGAGAAAGAGTAGACCGCTCTAATATCACTGGTCCAGATTTATGCAGGAATGCAAAGAAATACACATATAACCATAAACACAAAGATGTAGTGGAAATAATGCTTCATTTTATTAAAATCAAATGACTGAAATATGTTTACAAACATAATGGAAATAAACTAGCTAGGGCGATGGTAGCTTATATCTGAGAAGAAATGTGATGGCTACATGCCTCTAAACTGTGTTATAATGAGGCTCGAAGGCCTATTTATTTTTGAGAAACAATATAAAACCTTAAACATCCAACAACCTAACCCTAGGAGATGAAGCACCAAAACCATGGACCCCGTTTGGGTAAATTGGTGTTTCAACTTCCCAGCGGCCTAACTTTGGCATACGATCTTCGTTTGACACACACCATACCTCTTTAGAAAGATATTTCTGAGGAATACAAATTTTTATGTGAGAAACATAGGTCCATGGACCCATGTTGCTCTTGGTTTTCCAAAAAAACATTGTTTAGGGCCTCAAAATAGCTCTGAAAGTTGAGGACCTGAAAAAATGCTAAAAATAGTAAGTTGTGCCGAAACTGAAAATATGAAAGAACCAATGGTGGGGGATCAAATGGAATAGGTGGGTGGCCACCAATATCCACCTGGATTATTAGGGCCTTCAAACGGCTCCGGAAGTTCAGGACCTGAAAACCTGCTAAAAGTAGTAAGTTGTGTTGAAACTGAAAAACTGAAAATACTGATGGTGTGGGTCCAAATGGAATAGGTGGATGGCCACCAATATCCACCTGGATCAAGGGAGAAGCCAAAGTTATTTCTCCATGTGATCGTGTAAGCCCACAATGCCTCAGGAAGTCGATCAGACCAATCCTACTTAGGTAATTGTATTATATTTGTAAGGATTGTCTCCATCACCTTATTTGTTGATTCCACCTACTCATTGGCATGTGGATGGTAAGGGCTAGACTTCCTATGAGTAATATGATATTTTTGTACAATTACCTGCACAATATTTGACACAAACTAGGTATCCTGATCAATAAATATTTCCCTTGGTACCCCAAATCTTACAAAAATATCAGAAAAAAGAAAATCTACCACTGCTTTCTCTGTTGCTCTAGGTAGTTCTCTTGCTTCCATCCATTTTGTAACATTATTAGTGCAAACTGAAATATAATTCTTACCTTTGGACATAGGATTGATGGGACCTAAAAAATCAAGAGGCCACCTCTCGAATGGTTCTATGAGAACTTGTGGCTGCAAATGCATTTCATATGATTGAACGTGCCACCCTATTCTCTAGCAGCTATCACATTTCCGGACATACTCCTTTGCATCTTTGAAAAGACTTGGCCAATAGTAACCTGAGTGGAGGATATTGTAGGCTATCTTCTTATCTGCAAAGTGTCCTCCACAAGGTTCATCATGACAAGCTCTCAAGATATCATAGATCTCATCCTCTCAGACACACTTGCGAATAATAAAATGAAGTCCAGTGAAAAAAGGTCTCCCTTAATCCTAGAGTAATCAACACTTTTCATAACAATTCTCTTTTTCTGATTAGATGAAAAGTAGGGTGGAAAATTTCCTATAGCAAGGTAGTTGGCAATGTCTACAAACCAGGGTATTTTGACAGAAATGGAAAAAAAATTCTCACCAGGAAAGCTAAAATTAACAGGAACATCCTCACTTGTGTGGTTGAGCCTAGATAGGAAATCAACTACCTTATTTTATTTTCCTGAACTGTCCAAGATCATGATGTCAAATTACTGCAGCAGCAAAAGCCACCTAGAGATCCTACCATTAGTGACTAGTTTGTTCATGAGATAACGAATAGCAAAATGATCAGTGTGTACAATAACTTCATATCTAGTGATGTAGTGTATAAACTTGTTAATACAATAAATCACAACAAGGAATTATTTTTCAGTTACTGTGTAATTTAGTTCTGCAGGAGTTAATTTTTTACTAACAAAATAAATAGCAAGGGTTATGTGATATTCCTTTTGACCCAATACTGTTCCTATGGCTAAATAAGAGGCATCAGTGGAAATATGAAAGGGAAATTTCCAATCCCGGCCTCTCAAGACAGGTGCTGAAGAAATATTTTCCTTGAGTGTATCAAATGCAGCTTGACACTCATCATTCCAATGAAATTTAGATTATTTAGTCATTAATTTAAACAATGGAGGGGCTACCTTTGTAAATTTTTCAACAAACCTCCTGTAGTAGCCTGCATGCCCAAGAAAACTTCAAGCTCCTTTTTGACTGGTTAGTGGGGGAATCTTTACCATAACTTCAACATTTTCCAGATAAACTTTAATTCCCGCAACAAAAACATTATCACCCAAAACAATACCCTCAGTCATAATCATAAAACAATTTTAATTACTTAATGAAATATTAGTTTCTCTACATCTCTGCAAAACTTTCTTAAGATTATGTAAAGCTTCTTCAAAATTATCACCCATTACTGTAAAGTCATGCATATAGACCTCTACACAATCATGCAAAAGGTTAGAGAAAATACCAAGGACCACCTATTGAAATGTGGCTGGTACGTTGCATAGACCAAATGGTAGTACTTTGTATGCATAGGTACCCTAGGGACATGTAAATTTTTTCTTCTTCGGGTTATCTGGAGCTATCATAATTTGATTGTACCTGCTAAACCCATCTAGGAAGGAAAAATACTTCTTCCCTGCAAGAGTGTCCAACACCTGGTCTATAAAAGGCAAGGGAAAGTGATATTTTAATGTGGCTTTATTTCGTTCCTTGTAATCTACACACACTCACCATTTACCATTCTTTCTAGGGACAATAACAAGTGGAGATACCCACTGGATATCTGAGATAGGATAAATGAACCCTACATTTAACAATTTCAGCAATTCATCTTTCACAATTTCTCTTAAAGCGGGGTTCATCCTCTTTTGTGGCTGTCTCACAGGCCTAGAATTTTCTTCTATATAGATATGATGAATGCATGTATCTGGGTGAATGCCCTTCATGTATGTATATTACCAAGAAAATGTGTCTGAATTTTTTTTCAATGCTTGAATTAATTGTTTTTCTTGTACAGGAGTTAAGGCATAATTGATTTTTAAAGTTTTTCCAGGAAAAATTTCAACTACCTTACCCCCCCCCCAATTCAGTCATTGAATATGCAGGGAATGCAGATAAGAGGGCTGAATGTAGTTCAACTGCTGTACTATGTTCATAAAAATCTTGCAGATTAGTAATGATATCTAAATTATGACTAGACTGCCCTTCTAAATGCTGTGGAAAATCAGGATTAGAAATACAAAAAATTATCAAATTTTCTTATGAGTTTTCCTTAAGGCTCATAGCTTGGGAAAGTGTTAAAACTGATTGGGTACATTCTAAATCATGCTCCTCTTCTTCAACCCAATGATTATTTTTTGATCTTAGGAGGGGTTTAGCAGGGGGATACAAATTGATATGCTTTGTTTCAACTCCATGAGTGATGGTCATGTTTCCAGACCTATAGCCTATGTAAACATATGTCGTGGCTATCCAAGGCCTTCCCAAAATCAAAGGATGCCCTCCCAAGTTAGTTTTAGGTTGAAGAACATAAAATTCTGCAGGGTACTCCCAAAAATCTAATGATATGGAAATGTCTTCTAACACCCCCTCTAGCTTTACCTTAGACCTATCTGCTAATTCTAACATGGTAGGAGTAGGAAGTAAGTCAAAGGATCCTATATGAGATAAAATATCCATGGTAATCACATTGATGGCTGCACCTAAATCAATTAAAGTGTTATTTACGGGACACCCATTGATAAAGGTGGTAATCACAGGAATTCTAGGGTCTGCATATTTTTTAGTAACAAATTCGGTGGACATTAGGCTTGCAATTTTTCCACCTACTTGAATTGTAGAGTGTCATTTCTATTGTCTGCCTCGTTTCTAGGTACATAGATCCCTCATTGTTTTGGAATAGATAGGTATATACTTAAGTGCTTGCAACAATGGGATCTTGATGCACAAATTTCTCAGTTCAGACACAAGATCAAAATTGGGTTGTTTTATTTTAATTTCCAACCTCTCTGGAAAAGGAGGCTAGATAGTATGGGATGAGGAAGGTTCTTGTGATCTTGAAGTGATTTGTTCTGCTGGTTCAGGTGTGTTTTTAAATTCATATATTTCCAGAGTGTCTTCCTCTACAATCTCTTCAATCCTTTCAGGATGAGTCACCACTTTTCCTGATCTGAGTTTGATTTCTTGTAGCGACACAGGAAATTCCTGCAGCACAGGAATAGAAATTTCCTGCAGAGGCTGCGGTGTAATATAGTAAGTAGGAAAAATGGGATAAGTGACCAATCCAATATTATGAGCGGATTGGATGGTTTTATTGTTGGGGTTAGACACTGGCTGAGCATGAATTTTTGTGGGACGAGGTTGAATTGGTGGGGCAGGCAACTGAAGTTGATGTTGTTGTAGCTGTACCATTTGCAGTGGAATGGGCTGTGGTGGATAAAAATTTTGAGATGGAAAATTCTGTGCAACAGGGTAAGAAAGGTTCCCCTGCCAAGGTTGTTATGGAGGCCAGGGCTGCTAGGGCATTGGAATATTCCACATCTGATTCTGAGCATAAGGAATTTGAAAATGTGATTATGACATGCCTATAGGACGTGGTTGCCATGGTCTTTGAGGTGCCATTCCATAGAGTGCATTGACAACTCCCTAATCTTCTATATAGGCTACTTTAATCTCAAGAAGAGAAGGGCATTTATTAGTATAATGCTCAACTTCACAAATTCGACATACCTCTATGCTGTCCGTAGGGCATTCCCTTAGAGCATGTTTCTTCCTCTATTTGGAGCCGAACACGACCAGGGATTTCTCCAATTCCTCATGTTTCTTCTTAGCCTGTAAAACATCCAATTTTGAAGACAAAGTACTAAGAATATCAGTTTTAAAATTTTCAAATAAATTTCCCATTTCAGCTCTGGTTACTCCAACTTCGGCAACTGATTTGACAACCCTAGAAGAATTGTCTCTTGATCCTCCTCTAACTTTAGAATTTTCCCTTGAGTATATTCGAAACAGTTCACACACATCATCATAACTCAGCTTTGATACATCACCTGCTCCCATTAAGTTTAAAACCTCCATAAATTCTAGTCTGATTGCTCTGAGGAAAATTTTCCTGGTTTCTTTGCTTAGTTGATTCATCTTGGATCTCTATAGATTGTATTGAAATCTCTCCACCAAGTCCTCAAGACTCTCCCATTCCTTTTGAGTCATGCAGAAGATTTTTTCTCTCAGTTCTCTAGTCTTACAATAATCTTGATACTTCTTCAGGAATACCTTCTTCATTTCATCCCAAGTGGAAATGAAGTTTGAACCCAGACCCATAAACCACCTGAGAGCTGCATCCTTAAATGTGGAAGGAAACAACTTCATCTTCTGAGAATTGGAAGAATAGTCATAGCTCCTGCTTAACACATCGAATTCTAATAGGAAGGCATCAAGATCTTCACAAGAGACACCACAAAAATTAGGCAATGCAGAAGGAAGAATGTTTCTCATTTGAGTAGCTCCACCAGTATCCCTGATAGGAAATTCAAATGTGACCAGTTCCTCTTCCTTATAGTCCCCATCTCTTTTACCAGTACCCTCTAAATGGGTGTAGTAGATCTGACAAGAAAATATATAGAAATATAAAATATGCCCAATAAATCATAGAAGACAAAATTTCAAATCTTCATTAATATCAAAACCCTTAAGGTAGGGCAACACCATACATTCACTCCTCAAGGAAGGAGATCACTCCACAAGCCATATGCTTGCCCATACAATAATCCTTGACATCTCTCAATGGAGAGACTCTAGCCTCTATATAAGTTTCATACATGCAATACCATGGGTATCTCAATACCATACATCCAATACAATGGGAATATCACTTTATTCCCTAGCTACATGTGGTCCCTTAATTAATGTGGGTTAATCACTTTATTTATTAACTATGGCCCAATTATTTATCATTCTCATATTATTACATCATATTATTCCCTTGGGTACCTCCCTCTGTACCCTATATTACCCCCCCTAGGTTTACTACATTACACCCCCCTTAAACATGTTTCATCCCCGAAACATAAGAAGAACACAAATAATAAGATCTACTAAAAATATTATTCCACTGGTACCATTCACATGCATCCAGCCATCCCAGAGAAAGGTGAACACTCGATCTAGTCGATGTCTCACTCGCTTGAGATGAAAGTAGGTTCTGGTGGTTCTTTTGTGTTGATGTGTTGTGGGTGGATCGTCGCACCTCTCTATGTGTCATCTAGGGGTTGTTGTCCTTGTTGCTAATTAGTTTCCACCTTCCTGGTTGTTGTCTTGCTGGGTGATGTGGGTGGTGATATGTTGAAGCTTTAACTGATGGAACATCTTTCATTAATTCTTCCATTATTGGTGATGGAGTAGTGTCAGGTTCTTTTGTTGTTACTTGCTTTGATGTCTGTGTTTGGCTGTCTACCATCAAAGGCTCATCATCTGATGTGTCTGTGTCGTTAGAGATTTGTGCTTCTTCCTCCCTAGTCTCTCCATGGTTCCTAATGCAAATATCGTCCAATGTAATTTTCTTCTTTTTATACTAGAGCTTCATGAATTTCTTTTGCACATTAAAATTGATAGTACCAACAGATTCCATCCAAGGGTGTCCCAAAACAACATCCACAACATCCATATCTGAAGCATAAAAATCAGAATGCAACACATACTTATCCATAGAAATCTTCAAATCTTTATAAATTTGAACATCTTCATTATCAACCTGTATGTTTTCAATATGCTTTGCTGGAACTTGCAATTTTTTTTCCAAACTCACATTGATACAATTTTTCTTGCAACTAGGAATGATAGACACAATGATGTTCTCTTTCTAAATACTTCCATGAACCCGTAATATGGAAATATTAGTAGAAAATAAGTCTTTATGGCTCCTACTATCCTTCTTTCCGGCTTGAGACCACTTGTCCAAAAGGACTTTTTCAAGTTTTTTCTTGGGAAGTTTCCTCACTGAGCTGTCAAGTGAGGTCCACCATTTATTTGCCTCATCTTTCATATGAAGCCATATGGAGCATACCCAAAAATGTTGATATTGAGCCTTCTGATATTGTAAAAAATATTCAATAGTAGGGCCATCATCTTTTCCTATAAACTTGATCTTGCGAGAACCTCTAAAACAAAGTAAGGGTTTTGAAAAAAATCACTTACTTTGGAAAAAATTTAAAATGGACATTACTTGGTCAATATAACTCAGAATCCTTATTATAACCTGTTTTCGGAAATAGAATAGTCATGTTGCATCTATTCGTGTGGCTGAAATCCCAATCTGGGCACTCTGAAAACACAGATCTACGCTGCAATAGTCTCGCCGTCACAAAATTTCTGAAAAAATGACTGATTTTAAATCAGTGATAACTCCATCATCTGGACTCCGATTTGACCAATTTTTCTTTTGAAATCGGGTGATTTTTCAAGAGGAGCTCAGATCTGTAATTGGTTGTCTGAATTTTTTCACCAAAACCTACAAAACATGTGAGGAGAGCTGTCGTACACAAATTGCCTTTAAAAACATCTCTGCAACACAGTTGAATTTAAATCAGCAATATCACCTCATCCGAACTCCGATTCGACTGATTTTTTTTTTGAAATTGAGAATTTTTGCGTAAGGAAGCCAGATATTATATCTATTTTTGAAAATTTTGTGCCAAATGTTTTATATATTCTCTACAAACTCGCCGCCCAAAAATTTCCTGCAAAAAATGAAAAAACAAATCTCCCAAACTCTGCCCAAGAAAGTGCTCTGATACCACTTGTAATAGATATGACAAGAAAATTTATAGAAATGGAAAATATGCCCAAGAAATAACACCATAGAAGATAAAACTTTAGATATTCATTAATGTCAAAACCCTTGAGGTAGGGCAACACCATATATTCACTCCTTAAGGAAGGAGATCACTCCAAAAACCATGTGCTTGCCAATACAATAATCCTTGACATCTCTCAATGGAGGGACTCTAGCCTCTATATAAGTTTCATACATGCAATACCATGGGTAGTTACCATGGGTATCTCAATACCATACATCCAATACAATGGGCATATCACTTTATTCCCTAGCTACATGTGGTCCCTTACATAATGTGGGTTAACCACTTTATTTATTAACTATGGCCCAATTATTTATCATTCTTATATTATTACATCATATTATTCCCTTGGGTACCTCCCTCTGTACCCTATATTATCCCCCCTAGGTATACTACAATGGGCCATATTAGACCAAGAGAGAGTAGGACCTTTTTAAAATACATATTCTTCAGAGTCAATGGTCCAAAAGTCTGGTTCTTGAATAGGGTTAATGAGGAACTCCTCTTCAGGTTGACCACTGAGCAGAGATGTTGACTTACTTGCAAGAGGAGGTTCTAAATGGGCAACAATAATGGATTTCCCAACAAAATATTCTGCTGTAGAAGTAATGATATGCTTGGGGTCAACCACTAAGCTCTTTTCAGGACTGTAGACCTCCTGTTCTGATTCTTCTTCCTTTGCTGTGTTGTTTCTTGCAGACTCCCTTGTTCTTTCCATTTTATTAGTAAATGAAGTGGTGCTCACACCACCACAACAAATATGTGAAAATATTGGACTCTATTCATCTATTATGCAAACAAAATTTAGAAAAAAATATACCTACTAAACAATCAGGACATGGCTTTGGCGAATTCTGATCTCTGTAGGTGTGTAAGCCTTACCCTACGTCTTACTACTTCGACTCCCCCAATCCTGTAAAATCTCAAACAAAAAAAATCATACTAAAACACTTTCACTACCATCCCTTAGCACCTCCCTAGAAATTACGCCAAAATGTTGAGTTAAATTATAGACTTATAATTTTCCAACATAAATTATCAATCCAAGGCAGGTAAGCTTATGAGATGTTGTGCGAAGTATATGCAGGCTTAATAATTCAAGTGCTTCCTAATCAAATAAATCATGCATACACAGAACTAATGTCTCCTTTTTGCATTAACACTTGGAAGCAAAGGCTACAGAGTGGATTCAAACATCCCTCTGCGGCTCTTAGTATTGCTGATGTTGATCAGAAAAGATAAAATATCAAACTTACAACCATAAAATAATCAATATGACATTTCAAAATTGAATCTGATTAAATGAATTTAAAAAATAAACACAGAAACTTAATCATTTAACCATTTAACATTTGCTACTAAAACTTCAGAAAGAGAACACTAGCTGTGAAAATGAATTATTAATGCATAAAAAGAATTAAAAACACACACACAACAACTAATGGAGTTGTGAGCAAAGGGGGCCCTCCCTCACTCACAACCCCTTCAATATTAAAAGGGTTTACTCTGTAGAATGGACATCACATATAATACTGTATTAATCTGGAAAATATTACAGTCAAGTACAAATATGATATGTCTGAATAAAAAACCAACCCTACCCCTTACAATATGAAACATAGAAGAAATTATACAAGTTTGAAGGCCCATACTTGGCCCGAGTAAGGGAAAACTACTATAATGAGCTATTATCTATCAATATTGGAATAGAATGTAAAAAATAGCTCTGCTAAGTCTAATACATGACTAAAAGCATGGATTAGACTAATTTCGTTACATGGATGGAGCTTACCTCATACGACCAACGAGAAGAAGTTTGCAGATTTGGGTGGTTTCTATGGGGAATCTAAAGCAACCAATAAGACAACATTCATTTAGGTGGATTTCCATAGAAAATCCGTGTTCTCGTTTGTTTTGAAATTAAGTGGAACATAGATAACCACCGATTTTGCTGCAGGAAATCTGGGAAAAAAATTGGATAATATAACTGAAATAAGTGTAATTAGTGCTCAAGGAGAGTTCAAAATGGGATAATAAAGGTCTTAGAAGGCAAATAAAATTGGGAAAAATTGGGACTCAACAATGGGTTCCAAGAATATTCATACGAGGAGCAATCCAAATCCTAATCCACCAGAGATAGTTGATGATCTAGAGAAAATTCTCAGAGGTATTGGTAGCTCATCAAAATCATGTACTCCATATCTCCTAAAAGCTTCATCTTGACCCTCTAGAGGTTTTCAAAGTTTGAGCAAGCACTTTTTAGGTCTAAATCAGAAAACAAATTAACAAAAATTGTTTTAGATCTACAAATATTAGGGATAGACACCACATCAGTTGTTGCCAAAGAAGATAAAGAATGGTTTTGGGAAATTGTCACATCAGAATTGTCATTAGAGAAGGACTCTTTAGAAAAATTAAAAGAACTTGATCCATTTGAATTCCCGTTGAAAAGAAGAGCTGGTGGTCCTTTACCTGAGTGGAGTTATTTATATCTAAATTGAAGGTTCATGTAACTCAATTTCCTAACATCGCATATTCTTTTACTACTACTAGTCTGATTGCTACTTCCTCTGGTGTAGTTTCTGCAAGTACATCTACTATCACTCCTACAATGGAAAGAGTTCCTCCTCCTCCTCCTCCTGTAGACCCTGCTAGATATGCCCCTCTTGTCTTGCCTGCTCTACTCCATGATTTTCCACAGGGATATTCCACTAGAATAAAAACGTTTGGAGGTGAGAAGGGAATTACTGCATAACAACATGTTGACCAATTCAATGACTTTATATACCTAGAAGAGGTATATGATGAAGATGTTAAAATGAGATTTTTTTTGCAGATTTTCATTGGTGAAGTGGGAAAATGGTTTAAATCCTTAACCCCGACGAGTATACAAAATTGGGATCAATTAGAAGATAGTTTTTTAAGGAAATGGGGAAGTAAGGTAAATCATGTCCAAGCATTGATTGAATATAATAATTTGAAGAAAGCAAGAAACAAGTCAGTGGAAGATTTTTCAAAAAGGTTTAACAAAGTTTACAATTCCATTCCTGCTCATATAAAACCTCCCCCAGGGGCTGCCCAATTTCAATATGGCGAAGATTTTGATTATGAATTTTCCATTTTGCTGAGAAAGAGGGAGTCTACCACTTTGGATGATACGAAAAATGATGCTGTTAAGGTGGAAGTTATCATGGCTGCAACAAAAAGGTCTAAGGTTGGAAAAGGAAGAGTAAAAGAGGAAGAACAAACCTCTACATCTTCAGATGTGAAATTTTACACTATGATGAAAACCATGGAAAGACTTATGGATAGATTAGCTATTGGAAACAATCCTCCTCCTGCTGCACAACCAAAAACACAAATCAGAAATTCATATTTTAGAAGACCTGAAATTCAACAGAGACCAAGAGAACACA
This sequence comes from Pinus albicaulis, assembly GCA_034641835.2. NCBI lineage: Eukaryota > Viridiplantae > Streptophyta > Pinopsida > Pinales > Pinaceae > Pinus > Pinus albicaulis. The sequence goes on from CM076577.1 coordinate 96,401,036, forward strand.
GAAATCAACCTGATCAACAATTTAGGCCCCCTTTCCAGCGAAATCTAGTAGATGAAGAAGAAATACGACCGAAAATTCAAGAAGATGTCATACACTATTTGGATGAGGATGAAATAGGGATGTTTTTAACAAAATAAGAGAATGATGAATCTAATAATGACATAGGAAATGATGAAATTGAAAAACAATCAGAATACCTGAAAGGCTACCAACATGCCATTTTTGAAATGCATAAAAAATATAATTGTTACACCAATTTTTGGTCATCTAACCTGTTACTATTAGATGGACTAAAGTACAACATGTAAGACCAATTTTACCATAGCAGAATTGCTTTCACTATGAGAGATAATTTAATAACCATAGTTTATTAAATTTTTTCTGGTCTAAACGGGTAACCCCAGGGGGAATAATTAAATAAGTGCTTATTTGTTTGATTTTCTTCTAGGGATAATTAACTAAAACACTATTTAATTAATATTCCTGGTCATATTTAACCCAAAACATGAGAATTAATTAGATAAATTATTATTTATCTTATTATTCTCTAGGATTAATTATTTAAATCATTACTTAACCTGATTCTTAAATAATTAAATAAATCATTATTTATTTAATTATTCCTTAACCTCATCCTTAAAATTATAACTGAATCATTTATCTATTTATTATTTCTAAATAAAGGGATTTAACCAATTCTAAATTCCTTTTCCCTCCACAAAAAATAATAAAATATTCCAAGTAAGTTGGATCTAGATTTGGTTAATAATATTTTAATTATGCACTAATATCTAGACAAACTCAATATTTTGTTATAAATATAAGGGACTTTTCATTCATTCACTACCTTTTTTATCACCTTTTGATCTATACTTTTGGTCCGACTTTGATCCTCCATCATTGTCATATTTTTTCTACTTTTGGTTGTGAGCTCCCTTTGAGTTCTATTTTTTCTTGGTTTTCTGCACCATCAAGAGAGAGATCTTGGATCTAAAGCGCCGAGGACATACAAGAACCCATCCCATGAAGGGGGAATGGTAACATCTTTCTGTGTTCCCTTCCCAGGTGTCATAATACAAAAAATCCTTTATAAATTCTTGTCGTCTATTGTATGTATGGAGCAACTCTTGTTTATTTTCGCTGTTTAGTGTCTTTAACTGCATAGATATGGATTTTTGTAGGATTTATTCTGATCACCTACTGCAGATATAAGGAAATTGGTTGTCACATTTTATGTTAGGGCTCTTTGTTATGCATAGCTAAAGTGAGTTTTTTTCGTACGCTTGAGATTATAATTCACTATAACAACTGGCGACTCCACAAGGGTTTTTAATTATGACCGCTGTCATTTTTCAGATTCCTGCATGACCAACTGCTTCAACCACTAGGTTTTCTCTTTAGCTTCTTATTTTGCATTCCTTGATGTTGTTTTTAACTTTTTTTACCCTAAAATTTTAAAAATTCTAACTTCTATGTGTTTCTGGGCCATTTGCGCAGGTAACAGGTATCAGCCGCGAAAAAGATGACAATTTTTTTTGAAAACTACCGCCGAGACAGCTGGAAGTGTAGGTCACACTTTTCAACTCAAAACTTGCAACCTCAGGTCTCAGGTAGCGAAAAACTACCCAAAAACTGTGACCTAAGTTGAAAAGAGGTCAGTACCTGCGACCTCAACTTTTTTGTAGGATTTTTCTGTTATTTTTCAGAGTTTGTTTGGGGCACTATTCAGGGTTCTCTGACCTCTATCTTTACCCATCTTGGACCTGTACTTATTTTTACTCATCGAAGTAGGAACCAAGCCCCTTAGGGCTTCAGTACACTTTCACCTTTTTAGGAGGAGTTTGGTTGAAGCAGGTCTTCTAATATTTCAGTGTTTTTCAACCATTTTTATAGATATGAACCTTTCTTTTCAGATCCATTTCAGATCAGTTATTTATCCATCCAAAACAACTCTTTTCAGTTTTTTTTTGTCCTCCCTTTAGGGTCCCCTACGTTTCCCTTTAGGTTTTAGCCTTTCGCCACCTATTTTTTCAGCATTTTTCCCTCTGGTTTCTTGTTGTTTTCTGCACCTCTTTTCAGTAGATCTGACCCTTAGATCGATGTCCCTCTCAAACTTAGATCTATTGCCCATATTGTGTGTTTTGAGTAGATTTCACCCACCCTTAGACTAGTTGTTGATAAGCCCTCCTTTTTGGGTTTAAATTTATGCATCTTTAGCTTTTTATTTTATTGTCACTTTCAATTTTATTTACAGTTATACATCATCTTTTTTATTTTCTCTATACACACGTCCGCGCTTAATTAAAATTAACACACTTATCACACACACACACACACACACCTAAAGTGAAGAGCACCTAGTGTGTCAACCTCGACGATATATTTGGATCCCTTTAACATCCTTACACTCAACCTCATATGGGTTATGGTTTCCCTCATGGAGGGGCCATATCCTCTAGCACTTTCCCCCCTCCTGGCAGCATGTATCCAAGACACGACATGCCTCACGCCTTTGCCCAACCGCATCCTCTAATGCTAGGGCTTAGTATTGCCCAACCTGTTTACCCCAATGTTGCTCAACCTCCTTAATATCTCTATCCATATCCACGTGCTCTAGCTTCTTCAGCACAACAACCTCAACCTTCCATGCCTTCTTAAGCTCCACAGCAACAACCACCCCCCCTCAGGGTCATGTGTATATGGAGAAGAGTGTGACTAATCCTCCCACTTCAAAAAATAAGAGGAAAGGAAACCAAAACCAACCCGCTCAAGGTAATCAAGGAAAAAATTCCCAAGAGAATACATCTAACACTGCAACTCAACAACAGGGAGATCAGCCCAAGCAGAACATGCCTCTTCATACGAATAAACCTTGTTCTTGTTGTGGTGTACATGGTCAGTATACCCATGATTGTCCCCTTTTACCTCAGATGTGTCAACTGTGGGAAGCTCAAGCAACATCTTGAGGACAACAAGCCTCTGCTTTAGTTCCTCCTAATGCTGCGCCTACTCAACAGGATGTGTTTGCCAATCCTTTCCCCCAGAAAGGATATGTGGCTGGCCAACCCCTTGAAGGTCAGGAAACTACTCAACCTCCTCCTTCTGGTATCTTTTATTTCCAGATCCTTATGATACAATCTGACCAGGCAAATACTGACGATCTCAACCTTCAGACTTGGTCGTGCCAGTACACCAAGCCTCCTGCTACGTCTGCAACCTAGCCCCAGTCCTCAGGTCCCACAGAGCCAATTTTGACACCCAATGGTCCTTTACAGATCCCTCAGCATAAGGTAGAGGTACATACCAAGACCCCCAAAGGACCGTTATGCCAAAATGCTGCTTCCGGTAAAGCCATCCACACCTACAATATAGTAGATGACTTGGTGCAATCCCTTGCCGCCATGTCAACACTGGAAGTCTTCCACTCAACCCCTTCACAATGTAAATATCTACTAACTTCCATGGGAACTGTGGATCCTTCAAATGATCATTTGATTGTCTTCAATGTTCACAAGTGAGAGCATCCACCCCTACCTGCATCCGTCGCCTTCCAAATACTTGTCAAGATCTGGAATGCTAATGTCTCCTGATGTATCATTGACAAGGGGGCATCCACCTGCATGATGTCTGCTTCTATTTGGAAAAATACCGGATAACCCGAGTTAGCCCCTTCCATTATCACCCTCCATGCGTGGGATGGCCACTCTTCCCAGCCCCTTGGCATGTTCCGCAATTGTCCTATTGCTCTTGCGTGCAAAACTATTTGTGTTGACGTTGAAGTCATTGATTCCCCCTTAGACTACAATATTATATTGGGTCGTAGCTATACTTATACGATGTGTGCTGTCCCATCTGCGGTTCACCGTAAGATGTGCTTTCCTCACAATGAAAATATCATCACTATAGATCATCTGACATATTACGAAGCAAAGTCTTAGACCTCTCCAGAGTCCATTATTCCTTCGGTGGCCAATAAACAAACAATCAAACCTCCAACCATTGTCTCACCAGGAGTATATAAAGATTGCTCTTTGCTTGGTTCATTCCTTGGTCTCCCCCCTCTTATCCCTGACCCTATCTCATTGAATGTTTGCATGATGAAATTGTCTCGGTCCAACCTCAAATGGTTTGGTTCCACTAGTTAGCATCCTAGCCCTTTGCTTTATGCTCCTAGTACTTCGACTCAGCCTTAGGGACCTCCTCCTCAAGGCCCTTTATCTGTAGCTGGTGTCCCTGATCCTATTTTCCCTCATGGACCAGTTCCCCCCAGCCTTAACCATTTGGGAGCTATTTTTCCTGGCCATTACCCACCATTAAGATGTCATTTCTTGCTCCCCCTTCTGGACTATTTTCGGTACCTGTTATGGCTAGCTTGACCCTTCCCAACATGAACCTGGGGATCCCAGTCTAGTACATTGATCCCCCAGCCAATACCCCACCTGGTCAGCTCAAACCATACACTTCTTTGACCCCGGTCCAATCGGTCAGTATGACCCCTCCCTTTGCTTCTATGCCTCAGCCACCTCAATAGGAATCTAATCCTGTTGTGAAAGCCTCGGGTGAGGGGGGAAAAGCCCACAAAAAGGCACCTAAGGAAAAGGCTGCCCAGACAACACCTTCTCCTCCTAAGCCTCCAAAGCGTGTGCTTTGTGTGATCTTGTCAGTCATGCAACCGAAAATTGTCCCAAATTGCCTCATCTCAAACCCATGGTCAACAAAGTGTTTCTCGAGTCTGATATCCTAGAAGTCCATGTTACTTTACTGGATTCAGCCAAAAAAATCAAGGCTTGGCACACAAATCAATCTTGTGCTTTATGTGATTTCCATGTACACTATACTCACCTCTATCCCTGTCTCGATGATTTTTGCACCTTCTTAGAAGTGGTACACCAATTCGAGGCCGAGCGCAACGAGTCCATTTATCGCTTACTTGCAAGTTTTTCTTCGGTAGAACTAAAGGACAGATCCACTCCCATTGACATACCCCCTTCCGATGTCGAGATGATGGAGTCTTCGACCACTATCCTCTACTTGTCATCATCTATGAGATCCACGGTGGAAGACCCCTCTAGGGCATCCCCTTCTGTTTCGCCTAACCTCCCTTCAGCGATCACCTTGGGCTCAACATCAGTAGATTCTTCATCTACTTGTTCTTTTATCACCCTTCGTGATGATGTGCATGTGAACCTCACTTCTCATAATGATGATTCAGGTAGCTTTTCCGTGTCATGCGATCATCCTTCCACTAGTCACCCCATCCTCTACTGTGATGATGATATTATGGAAGCATTTACCACCCCTGAATTTATCTATCCATCCCATAAGAAAAATGGAACCATCCATGTCTATGGTGACTTTTGCAACTTGAGCACAAGCTGTCCCCAAGACAGTTCCCCCACACCATCCACTGTTTAGTGTGTGGGGTGTAGAAATTCTACCCATAGCATTCCCCCTAGTAGTGATTGTTTTATTTCTGCCTTGCATTCAGGCTGCCAACATTTTTCATCGTCATCTCATCTATTTTCTTATGGCACCTTTCAGATGGATCCCTCATACACACCGTATATTAGCTATGTTGATGGTGTAAGTCGCTACTCCCAGAATCTAGCCTCAACAATGTGAGCCATTTTCACCCCCTTGCATTCTCTTGTCCTCTCTAATGGTGTTTCCATTGGTGTTGCCACCAATAACCAGGGCGAATCTGATGCAGTGATAGGTTTGATAGCCGATGCCCTTGGCCGTCGCATCCTTCACCTTCATGTTCGTTTAGATTCTTTGCTGCTTGTCATGCAATTGAATGGTGTTTATCGTGTGCATAATCTTGTCCTTTTTAGAACATATTTATCAGGGAAGCTCTTAATGCGTGAATTTGAAACCAATACATTCAGTAATGTACCTAGATCCCATAATCACTATGTAGATAACATTGCAAACAACATTATATATTGGCATTTATCACATACATTTAACATAAGACAATAACCATAAAACATAAAACGATGCATATCCATAATATGTGTCATCCAAATATATAATGTTTTGGAGTCCATTAACTCTGATGCATATGACATTCCCATAACATGTTATGAAAATCCAAAACTGGGGGTACCTCATGCCCCTACATATAATCACTATCTGGAGGGTCCTGGGCCAATGGCTAAGCTCCCACAGATGTAGATCACGCATACCCTATCTGGCCATGATTATGCATCGCATGACTCCTCGCCACTCTGAGAGTAGACCAACCCATGGCTATATGTACTGGTCATCGTGCCAACCATGCTCAAAAACACTGGTCAGAAACTTCTCACATCTACGGAGGAAATCCTCCATGAGGTCCACTGCATCCTCATTTTGCATTCCCCTCGATCCACTAGGTTCTATAGCTCTTGACACTGCAGGCCATCCCATATGCCTGGCCAGTTTCAGTGGTGCTATGTCTGCATACCAAAAGTAAATGAATCAGTACCATATACAATATTCTGAAACTTTCAAATGCACCATAAAAGATAAGAAACCTTTCACTTATCGTCTGGCCCCCATGCTTGACCTGGCAAAAGTGGCAAGTCCAAGTCCCCATGATAGTTCATCCCACTATAGGGATAGTAATCTATGTATAAAGGCATCTGATCCCAATGCGCAAAAAAACTCGGTTTGGAACACTCGTCCGACTAACCCACCTCCTCCTCTACACAACAGATGCCCCCAGCAACGCATCCTAGGCTCTCGCGGGCCCCCATCCTAGATCTGTATATGAGGACGAAGTGTAGGGATCTTCTTAAAGAAGAGTGAGCAAAGCATTGTGCGATATGCATAGTCATGGTTCACCTGCTACTTGCACAGCGAGAGTTGTCGTTTCAATGACGACAACATAATCTGGGCCCACCCATACTAGGTCCCACTCAATACACCCTCAACCACCATCATCTGCCCTCTAGTGATGTGGTGGAGCCCCTGTTTGGCCAGGATTCACGGCACTGCTGCGGCCACAACACGAGTCTCTAGCCTCTCTATATCTCCGATCAGTATCTGAGTGCCTTTCACATGGACACCCAATCAACAGTGGCACTCTACAAATTCTATAACATTCCGCCCTCACGGTAATACTATTTATGTGTTTCCCACCATTCCCAGTGGTGGGAGACTGATCAAGAAATATATGTCCTAAAATCTCAACTAGATCCAGTGTCCCTACACTATAAATATATCATGATCCGGGTCCTAATAGCTGACTATCCAGGCTAGCATGGGCTCTCCTGCCCTCATCAATGGGTTCTCAACAAATTTGAGGACCCCAAACCTGGCCAATACTGCACGAACTACATGATCCCCTCAGGTCTCAGAACTTAATGCATCCAGGTATCTCTCTCTCTAGTTGATCCTCAAATCTGCCATACCTGCACAAAACCATCATGTTTGTCAGCATACAGAAATGAAAGACTGTATCATAACCATAAAATACCAGCTCTCAGCCAAAAATAGCATTGACACACCTTTCTCTCATGGGTCATTCTTTTTAGGCCATTTCTTGAGACATGTCGTAATTTTCTGACCAGTCCCTGCTACCGAGGTCGCAGAACAAACCCCAAAAAGTGCGACCCGACCGTGAGGAGGAGAAAAGGTCTGTTCCTGGGCTCTGGGTACCTAATCTTAAACTTTAATCCACTAAATTGAAAGAGTATGGTTAGGCCTCTTACCTACAACTGAAAGATCTCGATTCCAATGGTTGATTTGTCTGCTATGATCGCCGCAATATTTAGGGCCTTTTATCCTCTCTACATGCACCACAAATACACTTGCAAATAAATAAAATTGGAGGGAAATTGCCTTATTAAAAGAAAAACCCCAAATTTTTATTTCAAAAATTATGACCAAAATGTAGCTCAATTTTATGAACTGTCAGTATCGTTGGAAAGCTCTCACCAAGCAATAAAATGGGTATCCTTTCATTTTTGGTGATTTGATACTTCACCTGGAAGCATTTTTTCTAAGAAGGGTCACTTCACCACTTCTCAAAATCGAATTTCTTCACTTGAGACAGTTGTACTTGGGGCACCACTTTGCCTTCATACTTGTCGATGCTCGTGTCAATTTTCATCGTGAGTAACCATCTTTTGCTCATGTTATTATGGTCCCCACTGGGCCTATTCTGTGTGGCAGCATCATCGAGTCGCAATTGTTTAGAGCATCCAAGTTGAGTCATCATCGCACCCATGGAGTCTGTCCAGATTCCATTTTTTCTCCCACCACAGTCTTCCATCCTTCATCGCTTTGTACCTATCTTGTGTTGTACATTTTTTCCTCCAGTGATACTGTCCCCTATCCCCTCCGGAGTCAAGTCAGTAGCTTCTAGGTCATCCATGCCCTTTATGCTCTAACACGGGAATTCGTCAGCCCGCTACTCAGTATCCCTCGTTCCACCATCATCCCTGGTGTCAGTCTATCAGTTGATCTACTATTATCCCTCGTGCCTTAGTTGAGGATTCCTCATTGCCTCACCTATGGCGTACCTCCTTCTTTTGACATCAGCTTATTCATTCCAAAAGACAGGTCTAGAGGGCGGTGTACCTTGGTTCCAACTTCCACTCTTGTTCAGTGCCCCGTATCAGGAAAAAGGACCCTTTATTGCCCTTTGACTTGATTGTTTCTCAGTTGTAGCTCCTTATGGCATGATCAATATCTGTATACTTGATGGTTCAGTGATGCAAAAAAATGTACTAGTGATTTCCGAGTGTGTGTGAGATGTTTCAGACCTCATGAGGGGGTGGCTCTTCAGGTATCCTCCCACATACCCCGATGACATCTTTACTACATCCTTGGATGTAGCTCTGCAGATTTTGATGGTTTCGGCCTTAGCCGCTTGTAGCACCTTTTTAGTTTGCATGTATCATTCAGATTTTCAAAGCCCTTTCCTGTATTACAGGGCCTCTTTGGTTGTTATTATATCTCATGTACTCAAATATTATTGTATAAGTCCTGGATATTGTCCTAGACACAGTATGTATGTGGGATCCATTATATTTTTTATCTGGCCCATGTTTATGCCAACATGTACTATATAGCATAGTCCCATGTTTGTTGGGTGCACCATTATTCTTTGTACGTTGTCATCTCGACGGACATAGGTATGCCTCCCCCGCCTCATTGAGAACATGTACTCACTCATAAAAGAGACTTGTTGCACCTATAACTCTCTCCTCCTCAGGGTCTTGTCCTCTCTCGCTTCAGTCCGTCTTATATTTCTTTGTCTCTGACTCCCCTTCGGTGTCTAGTGATTGTGTTCTTACAACGTACTTCGGTCATACAATTAGCTCCTAACACTCACATGTTGGGGGGAAATATGTTACACCAATTTTTGGTCATCTAACTTGTTACTATTAGATGGAATAAAGTACACCATGTAAGACCAATTTTACCATAGTAAAATTGCTTTCACTATGAGAAATAATTTAATAACCCATAGTTTATTAAATTATTGATGGTCTAAATAGGAAACCCTAGGAGGAATAATTAAATAAATCCTTATCTGTTTGATTTTCCTGTAGGGATAATTAACTAAACCACTCTTTAATTAATATTCCTAGTCATATTTAACCCAAAACGTGTGAATTAATTAGATAAATTATTATTTATCTGATTATTCTCTAGGAATAATTATTTAAATCCTTATTTAATAATATTCCTTGTTGAATTTGAATAAATCATTTTTAAATAATTAAATAAATCATTATTTATTTTATTATTCCTCAACCTCATCCTTGAAATAATAAATAAATCATTTATTTATTTTTATTTCTAAATAAATGGATTTAACCAATTCTAAATTCTTTTTCCCTCCACCAAAAATAATAAAATATTCCAAGTAAGTTGGATCTAGATTTGGTTAATAATATTTTAGCTATGCACCAATATCTAGACTAACTCAATATTTTGTTATAAATAGAAGGGTTTTTCCATTCATTCACTACCTTTTTGATCACCTTTTGATCTATACTTTTGGTCTAACTTTGATCCTCCACCATTGTCATATTTTTTCTACTTTTGGTTGTGAGCTCCCTTTGAGTTCTAATTTGTCTGGGTTTTCTGCACCATCAAGAGAGAATCTTGGATCTGAAGTGCTGAGGACATACAAGTACCCATCCCATTGAGGAGGATTGGTAACATCTTTCTGTGTTCCCTTCCCATGTGTCATAATACAAAAAATTCTTTATAAATTCTTGTCTTGTCTATTGGATGTATGGAGCAACTCTTGTTTATTTTCCCTGTTTAATGTATTTAACTACATAGTTCTAGATTTTTGTAGCATTTATTCTAATCACCTACTACATATCTAAGGAAATTGAAAGCCACATTTGATGTTAGGATTGTTTATTATGCACATCTAAAGTGAGAATTTTTCGTACACTTACGATTATAATTCACTCTAACAATAATATTAGGAATAGAAATGTTCCTATAGTGGCCAACAAGAATCAATGTAAGAAAGAAGATGGTCCAAAGGCTATTGAATAGAAGAAAGAGGTTCCTGGGAAAGAAATTGAAAAGGCACAACCTGTTTTTAATCTAGAAAATGAAATTTCAAAAATGAAAATTGTTGTCCCCTTTGGTGAAATAGTAAATGTCACAAAATACAGAAGTCAAATTGTGAAGATGCTTAACACTCAAGCTGGACCCTATGATACTCTAAATCTGCAAGAAGATCACCCTGCCATATTATTAGGACCAAGAGTGGAAGATGAGAAAAATGAAGAAGTGCCACCATTCTATGTGACTTTAAATATTCATGAAATGGAATTACACAATGCTACGTTAGATTAAGGGGAATCTCACAATTTAATGCCTAAGGTCATCATGTAGAGATTGGGTTTGGACATAACCAAACCATACAAGGACTTATTCTCATTTGATTCTAAGACAATTCAATGTATTGGTCTAATCAAAGATGTGGTTTTTGGTTTAACTCAAGTACCTACTAAAATTGTATTGATGGATATAATTGAGTTGATATTCCACCAAATTTCGATATGTTGTGATCTAGATCATGGGCTTCCAAAATCAAGGGAACCATGCAAATGGACATGTCCTATGCCACTATCTCTATTTTCGGTGAGAAAAGGATATTTTATAGAGAGTCTAGGATGGCATATATGGTCAACAACAAAGACAAACCTTAACATTTCTCAGTCTATGCAGTGGAAACTGAATTAGGATCATCTGTACTTTTCAATGAAATCAAAAGTGAAACAAAAAATCAGTAACAAAAAATCAACAAGTTGAATAAATTGTCAGAGAAGGTTGGTGGCACATGAGATTTGATGGTGTTCCCGAAAGAGATGGAGCTGGTGTAGGAATTTGGATACTTAACCCAAGAGATGAAAGTAAGTTTTTCTATTACAAAATCAATTTTTATTGCACAAATAACATGGTAGAATATGAAGCTCTGGTTTTGGGTTTAGAAGTCTTGAAAAACTTAGATGCTAAAAATATTTCAGTCTTTGGTGATTCTAAGTTAGTCATCAAACAAGTGAATGAAACCTTTCAAACTAAATATGTTAGAATGAGAGCATACATAAATCTAATTCTTGAAATTCCGGTTAATTTTGAAGAATTAAATTTCACAGTTAAGCCTAGAGAACATAATGGTATTGCAGATTCCTTGGCTGTTTCAACTAGTCTATTTACAATTCCCATTCATTCCAACAAGAAATATGAGATTTAAATCAGACATAGGCCAACCATTCTTGATAACATAAAAAGCTGGCAAGTATTTGAAAATGATCCACAAGTCAAAAAAATTCTGGACTTGAAAGAAGAGTTTGAAACCATTCAAGATGACCAGAAAAACATGTTTGATGAAACCAAAGCCAGTACAGAAGTCATCCAACTAAAAAAAAATTGTATTCCTAAGGGAATTATTCCTCTTGAAAAATTGTTTAACCAAAATTATGTATCCAAGTGTCCTAAGATGAAATCTGTTGATGAAGAGGTTGAAACTTGCAATCTTGGTACTGCAGAAAATCCTAAGTGTGTCAGGTTGTCCAAACACCTTTCTTCTGAGGGAAAATAGAGATATGTTGATTTTATGAAGAAATATATTGATGTATTTGCATGGATTTATGCAGATTTGAAAAAAATATGATCCTAGTATCATTCAACATACAATACCAATGAAAGAAAATGAAAAAAATTTCAAACAAAAACTGAGGAGAATCAATCCATTACTTCTTCCATTGATTGAAAAGGAGATTAACAAATTTTCTAAAGCCAATATCATAGTAATATTGAGGTTTTCCAAGTGGTTGGATAATTTCGTACCTGTAAGGAAGAAAAATGGGGAGATTAGGATACGTATTGATTTTAGAAACTTGAATAAAGCTTCACTAAAGGACAACTATCCTCTTCCCAAAATGGATCACATACTACAGAACATATTACGAGGATCACAAGGGATGTCAATGTTATATGGTTTCTCAGGATGTAATCAGATATCAGTGCATCCAGATGACCAAGAGAAGACAATTTTCACCACGCCTTGGGGAACATTTATGTATAAAAATATGCCCTTTGGCAATATGAATGCAGGGGAAAATTTCTAGAGGGAAATGGACATTGCATTTGCAGAAGAAAAGGAAAAATCTGTGGTTGTATATTTGGATGACATCACTGTGTTTTCAAATAAAGAAGAAGAACATCTCAAGCACTTCGAAAATATTCTTCAAAAATGCAGAAAATTTGGTATTTCTCTAAACCCCACCAAAAGTGTTTTTTCTTTGACAATTAGAATATTATTAGGTCATATAATATAAAAGGAGGGGATTAAGATTGATACAAGTAGAGTTTTTACTATTCAAAAGATAGATCTGCCCAAAAATAGAAAAGAAATCCAATATTTTTTAGGTAAGGTGAATTTTGTAAGAAGATTTATTCCTAACTTTGCTGAAATTGTGAAGCATATCCCCAAGATGCTTAAGAAGGAATGTGATATTAAGTGGACAATAGAGGCTAAAAATTATTTTGAATAAATCAAAAGGGTTCTTACTCAAACTCTGGTACTCCTAAATCCTGATTTTTCAAAATAATTTCTTGTTTTTACATTTGCTTTAGAACATACAATTACAGGAGTATTGTTGCAGGGCAAACAACAAGGTAATGATTTTTTTTTTTCATTTTTCAGTAGGAAACTTGGGAATTTTGAGTTGAAGTACAAAATTATGGAGAAGAAATCTTATGCTTTGGTGAAGGCAATTAAATATTTCAGGGTATATGTCATCCATTCACATATTGTTGCTTTTGTACCTAATGCTGTAGTAAAAGATATATTAACCCAAGCTGATCCAGATGGTAAGAGGTGGGTTGCCAATTTTCTGGAATATGATTTGGATATCAGACCTACAAAATTGGTGAAATGACAAGGAATAGCAAAGTTGTTGACTCAATCAAATTTTGACTGTCTAGACAATAATTGTATAACAAAAATTTCAGAAATGATTGTAGATGAAGAGTTGATCCTAGTTGAAAAAAATTCCACTATGTCAGACTGGTATAAGGATGTTATTTTTGTGTTATAGGATCATAGGGCTCCTCCCGAATTAACAAAATAAAAATACAGATTTTATAAGCTGAAATCAGTGAGGTATTGCATCTTGAACAAAATTTTTTATTCGAAAGACACAAGTGGAATACTTCTTAATTGTCTACTAGAGGATGCAAATGAGAGAGTGATTGAAGAGTTTCATAAGGGTGACTGTGGGGGTCACCACTATTGGAAAGCAACAATGAATAAAATACTCAGAGTAGGATTTTACTGGCCTTCAATGTTCAAATATGCATATAAGAAGGCCGCTACTTGTCATGAATGTCAAATATTTGCTGGAAAAATAAAGTTGCTTCCATTACCTTTGAAACCCATTTTTGTAGAAACTCCTTTCCAACAATGGGGGTTGGATTTTATTGGAGAAATACATCCTGCATATTCAAGCAAAAATCGACGGATCTTGACAACAACTGATTATTTCACAAAGTGGATTGAAGAAATTCATACAAAATAAGCCACAAATTCAGTAATCATACATTTTCTGGAAAATAACATCTTATCTAGATTTGGTTGCCCAATGAAGATCATCACTGATAACGCTCAGGCTTTCAAATCAAAGAAGCTGGTAAGTTTTTGCAACCAGTATAATATCACCCTTGGACACTCTATAGCCTATTAACCTCAAGGATATGGTGTGGTTGAGTCATCAAACAATAATCTAGTCAGAATTATCAAAGGAATTTTGTAGGAAAACAAAAGGTCATGGAACTTGAAACTTAAATTTGATTTATGGGCTGAAAAAATTTGTACTAAAATATTCATAGGGGCTTCTCTTTATGAGATGGTTTATGGGATTGTAGCTATTTTTCCTACCCCTCTTGGAGTCCCAGGGATGATATTGTTACAAGGACTCGAGGAAGAACCAAATGCAATACAAAAGAAGATCAATCAGTTGACTACTTTGCACGAAAAAAGAGAATAAGTATACACAAATTATCAGTAATCTAAAAACAGAGTTAAAAGGACATTTGAAAAAAAGACAAAAGAAGAGAATTTCAATATTAAAGATGTTTTTTTGAAGTGGGAGGCTAAGATAGAAGACAAAGGGAAACATGGAAAGTTTGAAAACATCTGAAAAGGGCCATATAAGATCTCAACGTACCATGGAAATAAAACACTCATACTGCAAGAGATGGGTGGTCAACTATGTAGAGGAGGACCTGTCAATGGCAGGTTTCTCAAGCATTATTCCTCTTGATTCAGTTGTTTGGAAGAAACACCACTGTATATATTCCATTTTTCATTTCCCATTTGTAGGTGTGGCTGGTATCTTCAACAGGTTTGAGCTTGGAGTGAAGGCCATAAGGAGTTAGAGATGACATCGTTAAAGTTTCAGTTTTCAATTTTCAATAGGGTAGATGGTCTACTGGTTCTTTACTGCACCACAGGGGCGCAACATCCTTATTGGAGCGATTGTTATCAAGGATAACACTTATTATTAGTCCTTGAGTCAATTGGTTAACTTAGTTAGGGTTTTTAATTTTCTCACAATAAAGTTCATGTAAAAAGGTAATTTTTATCATAAATTCAGTTTGTAGGGTCATTTTGAATTTAAGTGGGGTGTTATCATAAAGGTGAAAATAAAATATTCCATGGGTATTGGGTGTATTCGGTCATCAATGGAATTTTAACAGTTTTGTAGGAATCCATAGCAAATCCATTTAGAAAAACCAAGGGTTGTCTACAAATTTTCTTGACACTTCCGGACCAGATCTGCCTTCTCGAATGCTTATCCCACTATGAAAGTATGTTGCTATGGTAACGGTAATTTTTTTTGAAAGGGGTTGATGGATGATGTGAAAGGACCACTTTTGTAAAAAATTTCTTTAGTTAATATACATTTTCAGCATACTGTATTTTTCACTCGAGATTCTGTTTTTGTTCATATGTTATATCTACATGTTTTTTTATGTTGTTATTAGTTTTTTTAGCCTCCACAATGTCCCAAGGCTGAGAAAGGATATCGACGAAGGTAACCTCAAACCAAGATTTTAGTTTGGTAGCTAGCCCTACCAAACCAGAGAGGGCTTTCTCTATGAAAATCACAGCCAAAGGGTTTGACTCGAGGAAAAATGGATTTTAGGTTAGTTGGCTTAGCTCTAGGGTTTTGAAAGTTTGATGGATTTTTCTGTTGGATTAGGGATGAAAACCAAGTAACTAGGTCAAATTATCAAAGGGTTACAATTGCAAAGATATGCAGGAGCAATATAGCAATGCTTTTGTGATGGGATTAAGAGTTTTTCGGTGTAGTGTAGGGTTTGAAAATGAAAGAGGATATTAATGATCATGTGTCATGAATTCATTAAAACAGAAGGATGATTATATAAAATGGCATTCCCAGACAAAGCAGAGCTTTCATGAAAGAATTCTGCTTATCAATATTTTAGGAAAATCACCGAAGAAATCAAGATATGGAAAAGAAACATGTATATCTTTTATATGAAACTATAACCAAGAAAATCCAACATCAAAAACTAACTGCATGAGAATTCCTAGATAATAGCTGCAACTGGTCCTTTGATTTCCTAAATAAAAAGCTGAAGTACAAGCTACTAGTGTTCCACCCTCTAATGTCCAACCATAAAAATGACTAAGAAATCCATACATACAGACGAAGGAACCATTTTCCCTCTCTCAAGGGTCAAATCCTAGAGTGGAGGAACAATTCACAATATTCCCTCACCTAAAACCTAAAGACTAGGGAGGTTAACAAAACTCTCCTCAAGATAGAACAACTGATACATTTGACCATAAAAAGTATTTACAAGAATGAATCCACCTATTTTTAACTTTAACCAGCCTATTTACACCTCAGTGTATCATTAAAACATCATAAAAGAGTAATTTTATCAGTAGATGTCGAACTAGACTAAGACAACTGAGAAAACATGCTTCCAGGAAAAAGCGCAATGAAATATCAGAAAAGTGCAGCGTGTCAGGAGAAAGCGTGGTGTGCTGGGTACAAATGGATTTTGGAGGCCTTCCTGAGGTCCCAATCAAGATATGAAAGATGTTTGAGAAAGCTCTTCCTGTCTACTACATCATAGAACCCCCAAACACTGCAAAGACTAATTATAGCCCTCCAAAAATCAATTCTCCCACAACTCTTCCAAAAGTGCAACGATCTTTTGAAAAACATGGCATAAAGGTGATATTTAGGTGGTTTTTTGACCTTTTCACCCACCATAATCTGCTGACATGGCTCCCCCAAGGGCTAAAGTTGATGTACATGTTAAGATAAATAAAAAAATGTAAAAATTTTGTGATTTGGATGCCCCCAACAAAATCACAGCATGAGGCTTGTTGCGTTCTTTGACCAATAACTGTGCAAAAATTGTCAAAATACCCAAAAGCTTCAAAATTTGCCAAATTTTTTCCAAATTCGCTAAAAATTATTCTAGGCTTGCTCCATGGAGATCTATGATGGTAAGTTATGCTATGAGGGAGGCATCGACAAGTAAATCCAACTTTCCCTTCTTTTTTTCCTTCATTAGGGTTTCCTTGAGGTTTGCCTTCAATTGCTTGATCCTTACCTTGGAGACCTGATTTCTGGTATAGTAATGCATGGCCATATGCCTCTGTATTTTTTTGTTCTTATTTTCCATCTTTAGGAGTTTCTCCAAGTGAAAATTGACTCTATCAAGCCAATATTCCCTATCCTTATCAATTTCTGCCAATATGAGCTCATTGACTGTCATTTGGGTCCTTGGCGGATATGCTTCTCTTGGTTGCTGAAGTGCCATTTTGAGGCCTCTAGTCCTTGGCCTCTTTCTTCTTACGTACTCTTCCTTATCATCTAACTCATCTATCTCAACTACTGCTTTTCCCTTTACATCTTATTTTTTCAAATCAACTCTAGGCCTATTCAAGAATAGTTGATTTACCTTTAATTGCATATTTTCTTGTTCCAGGAATGAAATCAAGAAGTTGGCCTTTGAATAGTTGTCCTTAAGTTCTATAATCTCAAAATATTTCTCCATGATGACCTGCTTTGCTATTATTTTCTCTTCATTCACCTCCAAGTCTGCCATGTTAGTGTCAATATGGAATGGTTCCTCATCTTGCAAAGGTACCTCATGCTGTGATGATGATCCTTGTTCTGCTGATGCAGACTTGGCCCTTTCAACAATGTTTGGAGCAAACACAATCCTTCTTCCTCTTTGATATGTTTGAGTCACCTCAATCCTAGGTATCCTCTTTACTTAAATTTTTCTATATGAGCCAATCTCCCTTGGCCTGGATGATACCGATGGTGTACTTTAGCTAGTAGGCTGACTAGCAGGGGCCAAAAAGACAATGGACTACATGAATGTCTCCCAAGATATTCCCATCTATGTGAGATGGTGTAAGGCAATGATTTTGATGAGGGAATGGTGGAAAAAACTAGCTTGGTGATCTATCTCTTTATGCTGCACTTTCTCTGCCATTTTAGCCAAACTTTTGTAGAGATAGTAGGGTAAGTTAAGAGTTTTTAACCCTGCGAAGTGCATTAGAAATCTGACATGATATTTGTACAACCTTGAGAATCTACCCTCACATGTAAAATACCTCATTACGACCTTCATCAATGGAGAACAATTATAAAGTAACTTTCTAAAAGGAAAAATCTTCTTGATGGCATCTTTGTAGTTACTTTTAATGAAATCTATGTATTTATGAACATCCAAGTATGATTTTTTGAACCACTTTTCCCCATTGTTTGGTATCCCTGTAGCTGTAGCTATGGACTTAGTTGAAATTTTGAAGCTCACTCCTGCAATTTTGACCTTATCTCTCCTAATTTTTGTGGCAAACATTCTTGTTAACTTAGCATGATATATCACTTGCTGGATTTCCTCACAAAACCCTAAACAACGTAAATTTTTAAAACATTTTTTGGCCAATGAGGAAGGCATCAGATCCTGAGTTTTAAGTGGCTCAAACCTTGATATATGTCCTCATTTTTATATGGTTTCTTTTCTCCCTCCATTGTTTATAGTGTGCAAAGAAAAACCCTAATGAAAAACAGGGGAAGTAGGTGAAGGGAGGGGATGAAGTGTTTAGGGAGAATATATGAGGGTAAGAACATTTAGGGAGGTATATATAAGTATTAGGGAGCTTAGGGAAGTGGAGGATGGAAAAAAGAGTTAAGGGATTGGTGTAAGGAATTTAAACATAGTCCTAACCTTAAAAAAGACAAAAACGAAATGTAGGAGCTAGGGTTAGGGAAATGAGGGAGCAGGGTTAGGGAAATATTTGGGGAGGTGTGTAGGGTGTAGGGAAGGGTAGTATGAGTAGGGAAACTAGTTTTTGATGCTGGAAGTCAACCACAAGTGAAAAATCATGAAAATGCAACGCGGAGGATTGGAGAGACTTCAACACTGAAATCCTGAAGAAACTGAGGAAAATAAGAGTTTGTAGGGTATTACTTACTTAAAAATAAGATGCTGGAACTTGAAAATAATCCTTTTCCCTGAATTAGTGAAAGCGCAATGTGGTCAATGAAAACACAACGTGCTCTTGAAAAATGCAACTTGAGAGAGGAAAAGTGCTTTTGAGAGTGTAATTTCGATGATGAGTGTGCTTGGATGGCTCTCACTGACATTTTGGATCTCAATATGAATGAAAAGAGTGACTGGAGTGTTTGAATGGTCTTTTGTAGCTTGTGGAAATCAATTTTTTTCATAGTGGTATGGTGGCCCACCATGTCTTTTTCATATTTGACTTGAAACTTTGTAGCTTTGGAACATTAGAAACATATTACATCCATATTTGAAATAAAATTACACTTGAAACAAAACTTTATTGAGAATTTTCCCTATTACTACTCCTTCATTGCCAGATTTATTGATGAAATGATAGATTTTTATGGATTTGATGCTGTTGAAAATGGCAACAAGAAACAGTGAAGGAGGCCTCCTGAAACATATTTCCTGATCCTAGTTGGAAAGTGATCACCTAAACTAGGTGGGGACCACACATGTGATTTTTGTCGAAAAGTCTATTTTTAGACTATGTCTATTTTTAGACATATGGAGCATGGTCTAGGAGTTGCGGGATGCTATTCTTGGATGATTGGTCAAGTTGGTAAAAATAGATGGACATCTATTTTTAGACATACAGGTTGAAGTCTATTTTTAGACTGCTTGTCTAAAAATAGAACAGTGAAATATTATTAGCTCTTAATAATATTTGGACTATAAACATTATCTTATTCTCTTGAAGCACTTCAGTTTGATGCCTAGATGTGGCACATGCAGCTGACAAAAGGAAATACGCTTTTCCTAGGGTTTAAGTGAAGCTATTGCATGAAGACTTCAGTTAGAACTCATGTGACAGAGTTTGGTGGAGTTGATTGAGGAAGTTAGTGGAGTTGTATTCAGTTTAACTAATCTAAACATAGTTGAGCTTTTTGTATCCAAGTTAACCAATAGATACAATTAGTGAGAGTGGTGTGAATTAATTATTAATTAATTCTCTAATTATAAACTCATAAATCAACTAAAGAATACATCAGTTAACTTCAGTGCATGGACAGTTTCAGTGGAGACCAGTGCAGAAATAGGTGAAAGAGCAGGTTAACTATCGGTTGTGACTATACTGTTGCTATTTGCAACACATAGATAGGTGGAGTAATCAATGAGGATTGTGCAGTTCAATCCAAGTGGTTTATCTATATAAAGAGGCCATCCCATAGCATTGAAACATGCAATTCAGGTTGGCTATCAAGTGGCTAAAGGTTGGAGCATGAGTTTTGCTAGATCTAGCTTGATAGTGTGTAGCAAGGGAGGTAGTGCATGAGAGCTTGCAAAGAGCTTTGTACTATGATTGTTACATGATCTCCATGACATGTATAACATACATATAGTTGGGGGTTTTCAGCTTTAAGCTTTCCCATGAAATACTGTGTTCATATGTGTGAATTTTTATGGCTTTAATGTGTGCATGCAATTGATTTTATTTCCGCATGTGATGATCAATGGTAGAAGAGATTCTGTATTGTGCATGAAGCTAAAATAGTGTGTGATCAGGAGAATCTCGGTGGATAACTCATCTATTATTCAGAATTTCTACAGATCCTAAGACCTAATGGTGACATTTTGTGAAATGAGTTGAATGATGAACGTGGTGGTATGACTGAGATGATAATGAAGATTTTTCAATGATGACTCATCCAACTGAAATATGGAAATGACCAACACATGAAATTTTTTTGAAAGGAGTTGTAATAGACCTAGACACACTAGTCGGTGACCAAATTTTTATTTGAATACCTACTGAAACCATACAAATTTGACTTGAAACACTAACAAAAACCTTGTAAGAGAACATTTGATCACTGGTGACAGGAAGAGCTGACCGACACTAACATTGGCTCCAACTGGGGATTGCAACTCCTTGGAGATGTCAAGAACACTGTAGACCAAGTAGCCTTATCCATTGGGCATGGAGTCAAATATAAAAATACCAAAATCAAAACTGAAAAATGACTGACAAACTAAATTGATTTTTTCTAAAACAAAAACTTACTATACTTACAAATCAACAACCAATCAAGGAAACCTTACGGCCTTCACCTCGAGCTCCAAGCTTTGATGATTAACTCCTTCACACTTCGGTAGAAAAGTAAAATCATATGTACAATGATGCTGAGAAACTTTAGAAATTTGATCAAAAGAGGTAGTGCTTGAGAAGCATACCATTGAATGGTCCTACTCCATAGTCTTGCCCATTAATTTACTCCAATAAGTTAGCATACTCCCCTCTTGAAGCTAAAATCCTGTATCATCCCTTCCATACATTCTCGAACTTACCATGCTTTCCTTTATCTTGATTTCGAGCATTCCAACTGAGGACCACATCACCAATACTAAAGTCATCTGCCTTTGTTTTGCAGTCATACACTTTCTTGATTATTTCTTGAATATTAGAAGTGTTTTGAAACACTTTCTCCCTGGTTTGTTGCAAATGAATCATTTGGTTTATCTGTCACTGAACATCATTCGGTTCGCTGCCAATTTCCTGAAATATCTTCATGACTGGAACAACAAGAGAAGTAGCAAAGTCTGTATCAACTCCATACACTAACTCAAAAGGTGACATGCCTATGGACTTCTTATTACTTACTCTCTCTGCCGACAAGGCATTGATGAGTTTTTTATGCCAATTTTTCTTATTTACCTCCAACATATTCTTGATAATATTGACCAAAGACTTATTCGAAGACTCGGCCAATCCATTTCCTTGTGGGTAGTATGCACTTGAATGACCCAATGTGATATTGTAATTCTTACAAAATTCCACCATATTTTTGGACTTAAATGCAGTTGTGTCATCCATGATGATATTCTACAGACAACCAAATCTAGACAATATATTAGATTCCAAAAATTGAATGATAACAAAATCAGTTGCTTGCCTGGTTGGGATTGCCTCAATCCACTTTGTAAAATTATTTGTAGCTGTAAAAATCCATTTGTGCTGGGATCTCACCTATGAAATCGAGGCCCCATTGCTGAAATGGTGCCTGGGCTGATATGGGCTATAAAGGTAGTGAGAGCAACTTCCTCTTCCCTTGGAAAATTTGACATTCGTGACAACTCATCACGGTCTTGTACACATCAACAAAAAGAGTGGGCCAAAAGAAACCAGCCCTAAAAATTTTGTTCACTGTGTTCTTCCAGAATAAATGACCACCACAATCACCCTTGTGAAAGTCATTCATCACCTCCTTCGCTTCACTTTCGACAAGACAATTCAACAAGACACCTTCAGGGTCTTTCCAATACAAAACACTATCTAAAATATGATACTTCGAAGCCTTTAATTTCAGTGATCTACCTTTGCTTTTAGACACACTCGAAAAAGGATTTGAATGTTGCAGAACATAAAATATATCAACATACCAAGGGGATGAAATGAAAATTTGAGATACATGTGTCAACGAGTCATCAACCTCCTCTTCAGAAAGTGTAGAAATCAGATTTCTGTCCAGCGCATGTAGATTAGATTCTGCATCAACTTTTCCAAACCTTGTACCTTGATAAAATTTCTCAGCTTGATCTCCAAGTCATATTCAAACATGGCTGCAATACATTTCCCTCACCTCCCTTCTGGATCAGTTTGCATCAACACATATTTCATCGCTACATTCAGAACATAAGATATGATGTGAGAATGTAGGATGTATACCCGAAAGTCCTTCAATGCTTTCAACAAGGCCAAAGATTGTTTTTCAATGATGTTGTACTCAGCGCTGCATCTCTTATGGTCCGACTAAAAAAGGAAGTTGGATAATCCATATTTGAATCTTTTTTCTACATTAGTACGACATCCAAAGAGTTCTCAGAAGCAAATGAAAAGATTATGAAGTCTAAATTATAATCAAGGCTGATAAATGTGGGAGCACATGTTAAATCAAATTTGAATGAATTGAATGATTTCTTCACATGTTCTGGCCATCTTACCTCGTTGTCCTTCTTGAGCATATCTGTCATATCTCTAAGGTGCTAGTTGAGGTTGGGGATGAATATGCTTAAAAAAATTATCTTACTGTTGAATGATTGGATCAAATTTTTGTTCCTTGGGAAGTCCAACTACTGAATTGCTTCGATCCTGAATGGATCAATGTGAATACCATATTTTTAGATGATGTGCCCAAGTATTTTTCCCTCCTCCATGGCAAATAAAATTTTCTTAGGATTCAACGAGATGCCGAATTTCCTACATTTTTGAAACACTATTCTCAAGGGGTGTAGGTGCTCATCATATGAATGTGAGAAGACAGTAACATCATCAAGGTAAACTACAAGAAACGAATCCTTCTCATTCAAGAAAGTGACGTCCATAGCCCGCTAAAATGTAGCCCCTCCATTCTTAAGCCCTAATGGCATTTTTACGTACATGAATATACCCCATGGCATGGTGAATGTTGTTTTCTCTTGGTCATATTCATGCACCAAGATCTGGTTGTATCCTAGATATCCATCATGAAGTGACATCCTTGAATCTCCAAAAACCCTCTGCAAGATGTGGTCCATCTTCGACAAAGGATATTTTTCCTTTAAGGACACCTTGTTTAGATTTATGAAATCTATGCAAAGATGAATCTCTCCTGTCTTCTTCCTTACTGGTACAAGATTAGACATACAATCTAAAAATTGAATGGGAACTATAATAGCAACCTTGTAAATTCTATTTACCTCTCTTTCGATCGATGGCGGCAGCTTGGGATTGATTCTCCTCAACTTATGGTAGAATGGATTTTGATCTGGCTTGATTGGGATGGTGTGTTGGATGATATATTTGTTGTACACCTTTAAATATGAAACTCCCAAGAGAAAACATCAGAAAAATCACTCAAGAGAGCTTTATATTTACCTTTCAACTCAGGGGATAAAGACCTCGATAACTTGACCATCTTGGGGTTATACGTTGTTCCAATATTTACATCTTCAACACCAGCTTCTATAGGGAGCGTCGTTGGCATTTTGGCGACATCATCATGATCGAACGACTCTTCCAAAGGTATTAGACCTTGTGGAATGTTGTTTTCCTTCAGCTGCAGCACCTCAAATTAACTAGCTTCAATTACCTGATCATCTTCATTGTAGACTTCATCAATGTGGGAGTTAGCAAAATCCTCCTCCATCTGCAGAAGGTTATTTATCTATTTATCATCCCAAAATAATTTCCAATATCTAAGATTGTCAGGGATATCTAGACGTTTCTTCACATTAATTTAAATTTTTTTGGTAGCATGAATAGGAATCTTAAAATTGTTGGCTGCTATGGTAAGTGAATCAGCCATAAAATTTTGACTTGTAGGAATCATAAACAATGTATATTTTGGAAAATTTTTTAGAATATCAAGAAAAACATTACAATAAGTTCTCATCCTAGGATTTTTGGCCTGGTACTCCCCTTTTACATGTTTTATCACCAAATTAGAGTTACCATATATTTGTTGGGAAAAATACTGAGAGGGGGTGAATCGTTATTTACTGCATATTCAAAACTTTTACTTTTTCTTGCTTCTAAAACCCATATGCTACTTTCCTGATACAGACTCGCGTATATACGCGGATACCCTTTATGAAACTCGCGTATACACAGAGATATAATTATGAAATTAATTCTTCACTTATATCATTCCTTCATTCATTCATTAGATGTTCAATAAACAGTAAACATGTGCAGTAAGAACAGAATAAACCATCACACAAAGTATCACACATGAACACCAGGATTTTAGGTGGAAACCCAAGTCGGGAGAAAACCACTGCTGCCGTTGCTCAGCCTTCAATATTTTATTATAGAGAAAACATCTTACAACAATGTGCTGGCGCAGACTCCTACCAGCACGCAGGCACCCACCTGTGCTCATTTACCAGCCTCTCCTGGAAGGGAGCACCGACCCCCTGCTCTCGTTTACCAGCCTCTCCTGGAAGGGAGCTACGACCCCCTACTCTCGTTTCCCAGCCTCACCTGGAAGGGAGCTACGACCCCCTGACTGAAGGCTACAACCCTTAGCACCTCTATGGATCACGTTTCATCAATTTTCACACTGGATCCAACAACTTCAATAGAGCACAACTTGTAGGCCACTTTTCATCATATTTTCAGACTGGACCCACTACATACATTTAAGCACAGTCAAACATCATCAACAGATAGTTATAACACAACAGAACAGATCAGACATTTCATACCCCATACTTCAGCAAACCCTAGTTTGCATACGCGCTTTCCTTTCTCTAATCCCACGTGTATACGCTCCTTCATTCATAACAACTCGCGTATACATCTGCACATACTTCAGAAAAATTCTACCTGACCATACACGCTTTTCCTTCAGCCGATCCGCGTATACACGCGCATTTACTACGTTAAACTCGCGTATACTTCTTCAGACATTTCAGCGCAACACAATTCTTCAGAACAGATGCATAGCTTAGATTTTACCCATCACTTCAGACAGATGCTCGCCTCATCTCAGATCAGAACATTTTATAAACAAATCTAGCAGATACAGATACATTCCAGATCTAGATTCCCTTCTTCATCATTTCTTCATTGGTGCATCATGCATTCAGATCTATCATTCAACTGTAACCATTTCCATTCAGATATACTTCAGAGAGAAGTATTCATTCAAGCTCATACATCTTGCACCCACACTCATGATTTGCACAATGAATTTCTTCTCTTTATATAGGTTTACCCTTTTTCAATACCATGAGCCAAAACCACATTACTTCCGATGGTATTCCCTGGACGGGGTCATTTAAATGAAACATTACCCAATACAATGGGTCAATACCATGGTAGTTACCCCTGGTTTTTCACTTTATGAGCGCTTTTGCCCATACGTGACTTGGCACGTTGTTTCCCGCGTGCACACGTGACTTCCCTTAGGCAAATCCGTGTATGCCTAGAGACATACTCTTTTCATCATAGATCTATCACATGCTGAATTCCTTTCTTCATTACCTTCTGTACTCTCTGTAGATACATCAGATTTACATCTTTAAACAGGTTCATCAATACATATTCTATCAAGCACAACTTCATCAAGTAGGCTGCCATCATCTTCATCAAGTGGGTTGCCATTCAAGGACAACACTCTATCAAGTGGGTTGTTCATCAAGGGCAACACTCAGCATCATATTGCCAACAAACATCATATCACATCAGATTTACATCATCTACCAAGTCCATCAAGTCAAGAATAACTTCATCAGGTGGATTGCCATCAAGGACAACATATGCCAACAATATCATGTCTTCATCTTCATTAAGTGGGTTGCCATCAAGGACAACACTCTGCATCATATTGCCAACAATCTCCCCCTTTGGACTTGATGGAAACCACGATGGTGTTTGATCACCACAACAGATAGATACATTAAGAATACAATGACACCATGTCACTCTTGACACCATTCTTTCTCTTTATTCAAACACCATGTCACTCTCCCCTTTTGACATCAAGGGCAAAGGGCGGACCAAAACCAACACTCTCTCCCCCCGTTCTCCTCATGTAGAAGAAGCGTTCTGTAGATCGGATGTATACTGAAGTGACCAAGCTCCCCCTGAGTTCATGCTAAAACTTCAAACATATTTTTCAATGAGGTACATGACTCTATGAACTTCCTATCACCAAATACTCATACTTACATCAAATATCCAACCAAGTGGATTTACATATGAGACTCAAGTACCCAATCAAGTGGGTTTACACATTTCAACTCAGCTACCCAGCCAAGTGAGTTTACAAAATTTGAGTCAGCTACCCAACCAAGTGGGTTTACAAATTTGACAAATCCTTACATGACTGAAAAATTACAATTTTACGTCATGGGTCTCAACAAGACCTTTTCATCAAAATACAAATATGACCATTTATGACCAAGACCAGAAAAACCTCAAGAGATCATATATCAGAACCACCATAATGTCAACAATGCATTATACTCAACAAGACTAGGGCTCCCCCTGAAAATGTGCATCCGAACATCCTTTCCATATGACTAAGGCTCCCCCTTAGTTTGTGCATTCTGAACACTTTCAACCAATCATCAAGGCATCTTTAAAACATCAGAGATTGAAACAAGATTATAAGAGCCGGAACATCACTGTGAGATACTGCAGATACCAAACAAGACCTTCCGTACCGTGTCAAGAGAGTCAATTCAAACAAATTTGTCGCAATCGTACACGAAAGCGATGAACTCGTGATATACTCCGTGTTCTGTGAAATCCCCGCATCAGCCACCATCCAATACCATCTTCTATACTTTAACTAGATCTGATCCTCTGTGAGAAAAAGACAGTGTTCAGATTCTTTCTGAGATATTTGAATGCTTCCCTGGAATACAGATAGATAGAACAGAGTAGTTGTGTCTTCAAGCGTCATCCAATGGTTGTAGCATAAGTACATTAGTAACCAAGCCTTCAGATTCTTTGCAGCATCAATACATTCTTTCCAAGAGAAATTATCATACCAGAACAACATCTTCAAATATGTGTCAATCATCCATGTGGTCCAATGTCACCATGATCTTTAAGATTTAACATGAAGTAACATATGTAGGGAAAAGATCTCAACCATAGTAACAAACTCTGCATGATCTATTCTTATTTCTGAATCAAATGACTTCCAACTCATCCATGTGTGAGCACCAAAGATATTTTTCAGCAAACAGGGCTCAAAATCTCATCATAATAAACCATATACCAAGTCATCATCATTTGAGCATGAGTATCAGAATAACCAAAGAATAAGCAGTCATAGTGCCAACAATGCAATTATTCAACCTGATGCTCTCCCTGAACCAGTGCTCTTGAGCAACCTGAATACGTTCATCAACAAGTCACTAGCAACAATCTCTGCATGAACTGTCCTTATCTCCGAATTATAAGACTTTCATCTCAGCAATGAATACTCTTCATCAAAAACAAACAGGACTCATCCATAATCTTCAACATAAGAAACCAAGTATCATATCATAATTTAGAACTGAGAAACTAAGCTGATACTAAGTCAATAATACAGTTATTAACAGTCAGACTGATGCTCCCCCTAAACCTCTGCTCCTGATCTTCAGCTGTCATCCCAATTCTCTTATCATAAATGCATACACGACTGTGTCTACTGCAACTCGCGTATATACACGACTTTTGTTCATCTAACCCGCGTATGGAAAGTGAAGCATAGAGATTTTTCACATTCCTTCATCTCCCCCTGAATTTGTCCTTCCTGTACCTGTCTTCTTCATATCAGATGCTCTGTCAGAAATACATATAACCAGAATAATCAAATCAACCATGAGAGTCATCATTCATTGCTCCCCCTGTGACGATTCATTACTAAATCTCATAATGTATCCCACATCATTCCTGCAGTCAATAAGAGAAGTAAGCTTCAGAAGCGGATGACTGCAGTAGGGTCAGAATTCCCTACGTTTCTGATTGGTCCTCCTTCTTTTTCCAAATTTGCTTGAACTCCCTAACTGTGTGCTGAAAATTGTCCACTTTCTCAGATCTGTTCAACCTGCATTCCTTTTCTACATGTCCATACTTGTTGCAAGAATAACATCTCATGCGTCCAGAGAAATAAGCATAAGAATCATAATGAGTATTTCTAATCTTCCTCCTTTTACAATCAGCTACTTTATGTCCATACTTGTTACATGAAAAACAATATCCCTTGAAGAAACCAGAGTACCTTTCTATGTAGGAACTATTTGTTTGAGGCTTAAATGATCTGCTCCTGCAATTTGCTGCAACATGCCCATAATTATGACATTTAAAGCATTCAACATTATTGACAGATTTCCTTTGAGATTTCATCATCGTTGGTTGACCTTTTGTCTCTTTCAACACTTCATGTTTTGCATTGACATCCTCTGAATTTTTAGCACTTCCTTGTGAGCTAGATTCTCCTTTAACAGTTTCATGGAAACCAAGACCAAGTTTGATAGCAGGAGACCTTTGATTACTCAGAATATTGCCCAAAATATTAGTACTATCTTGAAACCTCAAAAGTTTAACCTTTTCTTCTAATTTACCTTTGAGAATGTTTACCTCAACCTCCAAGGCTTGACATTGCTTTGTCATGCTTTCTTCTTTCCTTCTTCCATCTTCTACTTGATCCTTCAGATTTAGAATTTCTTCTTTCAACCAATTTTCGTTTTCTTCACATGTTTGTTGCAGCTCTTCATTCTTCCTATTTGATTTTTCCAGATCTTCTTTGAGAGAGATGATTTCTGCTTCAAGGCCTTCCTTTTCAAATGGTTGTAGAGGTTCCTCATTCTTCTTACTTGATGCTTCAAGATATGCTTGCAGAGAGATGATTGCAGCTTCAAGTCCTTCATTCTTCTTTCTTGATTTTTCGAGATCTGCATTTAGATTGTTGATTTCTGCTTCTAGTCCTTTAATTAGATTGGATGCATAAGTATGAAACCTTTGATACTTGTCCACCTGTCCATTCAGCATTTCTATTTGTTTTTCCATTTGAGAGATCATCTCTTTGTAGATAGTTTCTTGCTTATTAGATGAACTTTGTAGTTCTTCAACTTTAATCATGAGAGCTTCTTCCAGATCCACAACTTTACTTTCACTATCTTTAATATTGTTTGCACAAAGAAGATTATTACAAGGACCCCAATCACTACCTGATTCATCTTCTTCAATTTCTGCTATACATGTTTTCTGAGATATCTCCTTGCTTCGAGTAGCCTTCTTCTTTTGCTTCTTTGCCATGAGCACTTTCAGATCATGGTCAAAATCTTCTTCATCTTCACTGGACACTTCATCATCATCTTCATTTGCATAATAACTCTTCCTCTTTTCAAATTGTTTCCCCTTGGCATGTTTTTCTTTATAAGGACACTTAGCAGCATAGTGACCAACTTTTCCACACTCAAAACATTTGAAGGGAAGCTTACCTTTGAATATTCCAGTACCTAGTTGGAGTTTTCTCACGAAATTCACTTCTTCTTCATTGGATATATAGCTGGATTCTTTGACAACTTCCTTTTCTTTTCCTCTTGTAGATACCTTAAAAGCAGCTTCTCTGATTTGAGAAGGACCTCCTTGTCTCATTTCAAAAGCAGTCAGAATACCATTAATTGAACAATAGTAAGATTTTGCAGATCTTGCCTTTCTTCAATAGCTGAAACTTTAGAGTCAAATTTTGAAGTCAAGGATCTTAAGACTTTTTCCACCAGAGTAGTATCAGTTATGGTTACACCCAAATTTCTCATTCGATTTACAATATCGTCCAGACGTAAGAAGAAATGGGCAATACTCTCATCACTATGCATCTTCAAATTTTCATATTCAATTCTAAGAGTTTGGAGTTTTGCACTTTTTACCTTTGTGTCTCCTTCATAGCTTAGAATGATTTTGTCCCATATTTATTTTGCTGAATGTAGCTGCATCACTTTAGCAAATTCTGGTTCAGACATGCTTCCCAATAAGACATTTACTATCTTTGGCATTGATTTCATACTTCTTCCTTTCTACTGCATCAGTAGGAATACTTGCCGGGTATTGATAACCTTCTTCCACGATTGCCCATACATTTGCACCAAGACTTTGCAGATATGCTTTTGTTCGTACCTTCCAGAATATCAGATTGCTTCCATTGAATAGAGGTGGCTTTATAGACATTACTCCTTCAAGACTTCCCATTGCGACGGATCTCCTTCAAGCGATCAAGCTTCTGCAGAAGGACTCGGCTCTGATACCAATTGTTGGGAAAAATACTCAGAGGGGAGGTGAATCAGTATTTAGGGGAAACTAAAACTTTTTACTTTTTCATGCTCTAAAACCCGTACGCTACTTTGCTGAAGACAACTAGCGTATACACGCGGATATCCTTCATAAAACTCGCATATACACATAGATCTAATTATGCCATTAGTTCTTCACTTATATCATTCCATCATTCATTCATTAGATGTTCTGTAAACAGTAAACATGTGCAGTAAGAACAGAATAAACCATCACACATAAGCATCACACATGAACACCGGGATTTTAGGTGGAAACCCAAGTCGGGAGAAAACCACCGCTGCAGTTGCTCAGCCTTCAATATTTTATTATAGAGAAAACATCTTACAACAATGTGCTGGCGCAGACTCCTACCAGCACGCAGGCACCCACCTGCGCTCGTTTACCAGCCTCTCCTGGAAGGGAGCTCCAACCCCCTGACTCGTTTACCAGCCTCTCCTGGAAGGGAGCTGCGACCCCCTGATCTCGTTTACCAGCCTCACCTGGAAGGGAGCTACAACCCCCTGACTGAAGGCTACAACCCTCAGCACCTCTATGGACCACGTTTCATCAATTTTCACACTGGATCCAACAACTTCAATAGAGCACAACTTGTAGGCCACGTTTCATCATATTTTCAGACTGGACCCACTCCATACATTTAAGCACAGTCAAACATCATTAACAGATAGTTATAACACAGCAGAACAGATCAGACATTTCATACCCCATACTTCAGCAAACCCTAGTTTGCATACGCGCTTTCCTTTCTCTGATCCCGTGTGTATACGCGCCTTCATGCATAACAACTTGCGTATACATCTTCACATACTTCAGAAAACTTCTACCTGACCATATGCGCTTTTCCTTCAGCCGATCCGCGTATACACGCGCATTTACTACGATAAACTCGCGTATACTTCTTCAGACATTTCAGCGCAACACAATTCTTCAGAACAGATGCATAGCTTAGATTTTACCCTTCACTTCAGACAGATGCTCGCCTCATCTCAGATCAGAACATTCCATAAATAGATCTAGCAGAAAAAAATACATTCCAGATCTAGATTCCCTTCTTCATGATTTCTTCATTGGTGCATCATGTATTCAGATCTATCATTCAACTGTAACCCTTTCCATTCAGATATACTTCAGAGAGAAGTATTCATTCAAGCTCAGACATCTTGCACCCACCTCATGATTCATAGATAATGAATTTCTTTCTTTATATAGGTTTACCCTTTTTCAATACCATGAGCCAAAACCACATTATCGATATAATTTCCGGATCGGGCCATTTAGATCTAATCATTACCCAATACAATGGGTCAATACCATGGTATTACCCTGGTTTTGCACTTTATGAGCGCTTTTTCCCATACGCGACTTGGCACGTTGTTTCCAGCGTGCATACGCGACTTCTCCTAGACAAATCAACGTATGCCTTGAGACATACTCTTTTCATCATAGATCTAGCACATATTGAATTCCTTTCTTCATTAATTTCTGTACTCTCTGTAGATACATCAGATTTACATCATTTGACAGGTTCATCAAGACATATTCTATCAAGCACAACTTCATCAAGTAGGCTACCATCATCTTCATCAAGTGGGTTGTCATTCAAGGACAACACTCTATCAAGTGGGTTGTTCATCAAGGACAACACTCAGCATCATATTGCCAACAAACATCATATCCCATCAGATTTACATCTTTTACCAAGTCCATCAAGTCAAGAATAATTTCATCAGGTGGATTGCCATCAAGGACAACACATGCCAACAATCTCATGTCTTCATCTTCATTCAGTGGGTTGCCATCAAGGACAACACTCTGCATCATATTGCCAACAATATTTTAATTCTCTTCGCGCCTAACCTTTTCAAAATTCTGAGACCGGTGATCAAGACCTCATATTCAGCGTCATTGTTTGAGCAGTCAAAGGCCAGATTATAAGAACACAATATTAAATTCCGTGGGAATTTATATGACTGATGTATAGGGCCATGAATCCAGATTTTGATATCAACTCCATATTTTTCCAAAGAACCATCGAAATCCATGGTCGAAAGACCCTCCTCATCATCGGGAAGCTGAAATTCTGTGGGTTGAACTTTTTCTTCTTTTTGATCTGTTGTCTCAATCTGATATTTACCTTTATCTGATTCAAATAATCTCTGCTGTGACTCTACTGAGTTTTGATCTGAAGTGCTTGGCTGCAATATTTCGGAATTTTGATTTTTGTTTTCTGCTTTCAAGACCGCTTGGACACTATTTGACAATTTTGAAATTTCTTCACCTTCTACAAGCTGAATATATAAATCATCGGTACTATTATCAATATACAATATGAAGGAATCTAAATCAATATGTACAGATTGAATTGGGTGATTCTTAGGTTTATCCTTTCTAGTGATCATGTATTTCATTTTCACTTCTCCGTATAACTTCTTAATTTGGCCAAATACTGGAATTGTTTCATATGAAAAATCAAGCTATAGAGTACCCATTAATTTGGCTCCCCAATAATGTGAAAGCAAAATGCCATACCTTTGAGGTATGTCATAAAATACAACGTCAATCAACACATTTTTGGCAGGAATATGATCCAAAGAGACGACTAAGTCTTTGATAAGACCAAGGCATCGAACTCTACTGGAATCAAAAGAATAGAGGTCATGGTAGGGTTGGGTTATGTCCAGCCCAAAATTATCCATGATAGCCTTTGGAATTAAATTATGTGAGGCCCTAGAATCCAGCATGGTATTATGGAGAATATAATCATGAATCCTCAAGCTGAGATAAAAGGGAGGGACTTCACTATCTTCAAGATTTCCATCTACGACTGGAACAAATAGAAATTTGGGATAGTCATCAATGACATTGAACATGTCTGACATGTGATCTAATTTAAACATCTTGGAAATTTGAGATTTATATCTATCATTCTTTACAAAGCTCAGTGAGAGGAATAAACACCTTTAACATAGAAATTTCACTCTCTAAGCTAAATAAGTTAGATTGTTTCTCTATCTCTTTTACAATGGTATCCCAATTTTCAGGCTGCTCTTTTGCTAGAGATTCCTTCCTTTACACTTCCTTATCCTTCTTTGATGTACTTGTAGATGAATCACTATTCTTTCTCTGATTTATGGCAACAGTCTCCTTCTCCTTGTTTGGACTGGCTTGGGAAGTTTGTTTGGGTTGAGTATCATTTTGTTGAGTTGTCCTCTTTTAAGTAGAAGTAATAGGAACATATTAGTTTCTCAAAGTGTACTGTCTCTGCACTAAGTTGAGAGCATTTAGGTACCCCCTTTGATAGTTTTTAGATTGGACTGCCAACCCATCATCATTTGTAAGTATAATTTCATTATCATTTAGCACATATGTTTCTTCGGTATACTCATCATCCTCTATAAGATAAATAGGTCCCAGATCTTTTGAAAAGAGAAGGTTTTATTCAACAATGTCATCATCATGTTCTAGTGCTTGGGAATAGTTCTATTATAATGGAGTGTAGATTTTTTGTTGAGCTTGATTATTTGAAACTCTCTATTCTCTCTCCATAATCCTAAACTGTGGTTGCTGCTACTGTCCTTGGAAGTTGGGATTTCAAACTTGATTGTCTTTCTTCCTTTCTGAAATGGAAATTCTGTCTACCATCTTCTCCATGGTTCTAATCATACTATCCAATTTTTCTTCGGATGAGCTTGATGGTTATTCCTTTATTGTGACTCTCTTTTCAAATATTTTTTTTGATTTCTTGATCAATAGACTGGCTTCAACACTGACTGCATTTTTCTACATCTCCTCCAGTGAGGTGGGGTTTCTTCATCTAAGATGATATGCCATATCAGGGTCAAAGGCATATAGATAGTGCAACAAGGAAAAATCAGGTGGAGGTTTGATATTGACGGGAATGGAATTGTACACCTTATGGAAGTGAATAGTAAAACTTGAACCAATTCATTAGGTTTTATTTTCAATGAATTATACTCAACCAATATCTGAAGTGGATTTTTCTTTTCCTCCCATCTGGCGAGGAAAATATCTATCAACTGCTATGAATTCTTCACTGGAGCAGCTGCCAAAGCTCTAAACCATTTATTTACTTCTCTTGATAAAATCTGAGCAATGATTCTCATCTTCACATCATCATTGTCTAATTCTTCTAAATCTATGAAATCTGTGATATTTTCAATGTGTTGCCTCGCTTAACATCGGTGGTTCCATAAAAAAGAGGTAGCCTTTGTCCATAGTTCAGAGGTAAATCAATGGGCTGTCTCGACAGAACTAATGGAGAAAATCTAGCCATAGTTGTTCTTGGAGATAAGCTTGTAGTCACAACAGGGAGTGTTGGTATGATAGGTGGTTGTGTAGATGATGAAGAAACAACAATATGAGGTGATGTAGCAGTAGTGTGAATAGGTGAAACTGCAAGAGGATCAACGGATAAGAGCTCTTGCTAATATTTTATGAAAGCTTTCTCGAAGGTATATCGAAGATGGTTTGCTAGTTCTTGAAGCTTATCAAATTGACTCCAAACCTTCCTATGAAAGTCTGACTCTAAATTGGATTCTACGGATGATAAACTAGTTTCAGGCTTTAAAGAGTCAAATAAAACTTCAAATAGAGATGTTACTTCAGATAAAATTAAAGGATAAAAACCAATTTCGGACAATGATGTATCAGATTTGGATATAAACAGTGATAAATAAAATTTAATATCAAAAGGAATATCTTCAAGTGAAAGCAATTCTGAAGGTAAATATGTAGAGATTACCAAAGTAGATGAACTCGATTGAATCTCTGAATGGTGAGGTATTTTTTTTCGGATGAGTCTTTCTAGATATTCAATGGGAGAAGCTTAATGTGGATCTGGATTTCATCGTGTGTGCCCTTTAGGAGCTAGTGTATTTTTTTTAATGCACTTTGGCTCTCCACAACTTGAATCAACCTTCTCGAAAACTAGGTCCTATCACCCACAGGCATAGAATTCCATGAAAATGTAATAGTACAACCAGGGAAAATCTGTCACTTCGCTCACCAAAAATGATGCCAGAAATGTTAGCCTCCGCAATGTCCCAAGGCTGAGAAAGGATATCGACGGATGTAACCTCAAACCAAGCTTTTAGTTTGGTAGCTAGCTCTACCAAACTAGAGAGGGATCTCTCTATGAAAATCATAGCCAAAGGGTTTGAATCGAGGAAGAATGGATTTTAGGCTAGTTGGCTCAACTCTAGGGTTTTGAAAGTTTCATGGTTTTTTTGTTGGATCAGGGATGAAAACCAAGTAACTAGGTCAAATTATCAAAGGGTTACGATTGCAAAGATACGAAGCAGCAAGATAGCAATGATTTGGTGATGGAATTAGGAGTTTTTTGGTGTAGTGTAGGGTTTTAATATGAAAGAGGATCTTAATGAGCATGTGTCATGAATTTATTAAAATAGAAGGAAGATTACATAAAATTACATTCCCAAAAAAACAGAGCTTTCATGAAAGAATTATGCTTATCAATCTTTTAGGAAAATCACTGAAGAAAGCACGATATGGAAAGGAAACATGTATATTATTTATATGAAACTATAACAGAGAAAATAAAACATGAAAAACTCGTTGCATGATAATTTCTAGATAATAGCTGCAACTAGTCCTTTGATTTCTTGAATAAAAAGCTAAAGTACAAGCTACTAGTGTTCCACCCTCTGATGTCCAACCATCAAAATGACTAAGAAATCCATACATATAGACCAATAAACCATTTTCCCTCTCTCAAGGGTCAAATCCTAGAGTGGAGGTATAGTTCATAAGATTCCCTCACCTAAAACCTAAGTACTAGGGATGTTAACAAAACTCTCGTCAAGATAGAAAAACTGATGCATTTGACCATAAAAACTATTTACAAGCATGAATCCACCTATTTTCACTTTAAACAGCCTATTTACACCTCAATGCATCATTAAGACACCATAAAAGAATAATTACATGAGTAGAAGTCAAACTAGAGTGAGTCAACTAAGAAAATAGGGTTCCAGGAAAAAGCGCAACCAAATATTAGAAAAGTGTAGCGTGCTAGGAGAAAGCACATCAGGCTGGGTGCAAATGGCTTTTGGAGGCCTTGCCGAGGTCCAAATCAAGATCTGAAAGATTTTGGAGAAATATATATCTATCTACTACAACATAGAACCCTCAAGCACTACAAAAGGCTGCTTCTAGCCCTGCAAAAATCAATTCTCTGACAACTACTCGAAAAGCGTAGCGAGCTTCTGAAAAACATGGCAGAAAGGTGATTTTTAGGTGGGGTTTTAACCTCTTCACCCACCAGAATATGTTGACATGGCTCTCCCAAGGGCTGACGTTTATGTACAGGTTACGATAAATCCAAAAATGTAAAAATTTTGTGATTGGATGCCCCCAACAAAAGCGCAACGTGAGGCTCGCAGCATTTTTGGACCAATGACTGTGCAAAAATTGTCAAAATGCCCAAAAACTTCAAAATTTGCCAAAATTTCTCCAAATTTGCTCAAAATTCTTCCAAACTTGCTCCATGGAGACTTGTGATGGTAAGTTATATTATGAGGGAGGCATCATAAATTAAA
The DNA here is from genome assembly GCA_034641835.2 of Pinus albicaulis. Lineage (NCBI taxonomy): Eukaryota > Viridiplantae > Streptophyta > Pinopsida > Pinales > Pinaceae > Pinus > Pinus albicaulis. Next base: position 96,438,491 of record CM076577.1, read on the forward strand.
TCCAACTTACCCTTCTCTTTTTCCTTCTTTAGGGTTTCCTTGAGTTTTACCTTCAATTGCTTGATCCTTACCTTGGAGACATGATTTCCCTCTTTAGGATTTTATCCAAGTCAAAATTGAATCTATCAAGCAAATATTCCCTATCCTTATCAATTTCTGCCAATATGAGCTCATTGATTGTCATTTGGGTCCTTGGTGGAGATGCTTCTCTCTGTTGATGAAGTGCCCTTTTGAGGCCTCTAGTCATTGGCCTCCTTCTTCTTACTATGCTCTTCCTGATCATCTGACTCATCTATCTCAACTATTTTTTTTCCCTTTGCTTCTTATTTTTTCAAATAAACTCTAGGCCTATTCAAGAGCAGTTGATTTACCTTTAATTGTATATTTTCTTGTTCCAGGAATGAAATTAAGAAGTTGGCCTTTGACAAGTTGTCCTTAAGTTCTCTGATATTAGCATCTTTATCATAGATGAATTTCTCTACTGTTCTACGCTGTTCATTCACCTCCAAGTATGCCATGTCAGTGTCAATATGGGATGGCTCCTCATCTTGAAAAGGTGCCTTGTGCTGTGATGATGATCCATGTTTTGCTGATGCAGGCTTGGCCTTTTCAGCAATGTTTGGATCAAACACTTGCCTTCTTCCTCTCTGATATGTTTGAGTCACCTCAGCTCTAGGTGTCCTCTTGACTGAAATTTTGCTAGATTAGCCAATATCCCTTGGTTTGGATGATACTAATGGTGTTTACGATGATTTACTTTGGCTAGTAGGTTGACTACCAGGGGGAAAAAAGATAGTGCACTGCATTGATTTCTCCCAAGAGATTCCCATCTGTGTGAGATGGTGTAAGAAAATGATTTTGATGAGGGCATGGTGGAAAAGAATATCTTGGTGGTAAATCTATTTATGATGCACTTCCTTTTCCATTTTAGCCAAGCTTTTGTAGAGATAGTAGGGTAGGTTGAGAGTTTTTACCCCTGTGAAGTGCATTAGCATTCTAACATGATATTTGTACAACCTTGAGAACCCTCACATGTAAAATACCTCATTATGGCCTTCATCAATGGAGAAAAATTATCGAACAATTGTCTAAAAGAAAAAATCTTCTTGATGGCATCTTTGTAGTGACTTTTGATGAAAGCTTTATATTTATGAACATCCAAGAATGAGTTTTTGAACCACTTTTACCCACTATTTGGTATCCCTGTAGTTGTAGCTTTGGCCGCAGTTAAAATTGTGAAGCTCACTCCTGCAATTGTGACCTTATCTCTCCTAATGTTTGTGGCAAACAGACTTCTTAACTTAGCATGATATTTCACTTACTGGATTTGCTCACAAAAATGTAAACAACCTACATTCTGAAAACATTGTTTTTCCAATGAGGACAACATCAACTCCCGAGTGTTAAGTAGCTCAAACCTTGATATATGTCCTCCTTTTTTATATGGTTTCTGTTCTCCCTCCATTTTTAACAATGCGCAAAGAAAAACCCTAGTGAAAAATAGGGGAGGTAGGTGAGGGGAGGAGATGAAGGGATTAGGGAGAATATATGAGGTAAGAAAATTTAGGGAGGTATATAGGGGTATTAGGGAGCTTAGGGAAATGGAGGATGGAAAAAAGAGTGACGATATTTGTGTACGGAATTTAAACATACTCCAAACCCTAAAATTGCCAAAAATGCAGCGTAGGAGCTAGGGTTAGGTGTAGGGGTTAGGGAATGTAGAAATTTAATACAAAATATGTATTTCCTGGATTCTCTTGATCTAACAATTATATGCCACTATTAAATACATAATTGCTTCGACAAAATATTTACAGAATTTAAAACATAATCGCCAATAGCAATATCATGAAGAAAGATCAATCACACATAACACATATAGTTTATTGAGAAAGCATAAAGCTAAAAACACCACTATCTTCTATCATGTATTGTATCATGGATCATGAAAAAATTACATTCAAAGCTCCAATCCAAGAGCTCTCAGTACAATAGCTAACTGTCTTACACTTTCATACAAAAATTGGCATGCTCCTTAGCCAATTTATTGTCTCCAAACAACCTGCCTCCACTGCACAATCCCAGCTCCCTGAATGAATGGAATCCTGCTTGCCTTGACTACGCAATCCTCATGGGCACATCCAATGTGTGTGTGGTTGCATGTGTGCTACTGATAATGTCACAACTGATAGTCAATCTGTCCCCTTCACCTAAATCTCAAATGGGTCTTGTTATAGGTCAAAATACCTGTTGGGTCTCAATCTAGTCTCCTAAACTGAGCTCATTTAATTGTCAACCAGGATTTGTAAACTGCTGAAGTGAAATGTACCATATGTACCTAGGTGCTTGTTTCCTAATGTAAATCTAATGTATGGAATGGCAAACGCAATTAGAAATACTGAAGCAAAATCTGAACTATGACTAAAATAGAAGAAAAAGCTTGATAATGACTTTTTAGGCAAATGACACAGACTAAACTTGAGAAATGATCACTAAATATGCAAATCCTCTAACTGAACAGTTAAACACTAATGATGCAATACTCTGTCCTAGCTCTTCTATTTTATGATTAATTCCTAGTTCTATTCTGCAATTTAATTGAATGTCACAGAACCTATACTCAAAGAGTTGTTGGTTTCTTGTTCAAAGTAGTTCTTTTGAGGAAGAGCTCTGTTCATAAAATGATGAGGAGATTGCAGAGAGATTTCAGACCTTATAGTGATGTTATCTTCTGTTCCTGTAGTTATGGATCACTTGTAGTTTTCAGAACAAAGAGATGTTTGTGAATAATGAAGGCTGTCTTGTGAATTCTAACAACTAAAGTAATCTATTGTGCAAAGGATGACAATGTGAATATGAGATGCAAGTGTAATGAGTTAATCTAATAATGAACCTAAGATGCCATTAAACTAGAACAATGCTGAACTATAAGTCATCATCAAACCTGAAACAGAGTAACTGAACATGAATTAAATGCAAATGAAACTCCGGAGTTGTTCTAACTGTACTAACATGCATTAATCTATGAAGTTACACAATCTGTTTGTTCATCATTAGTGATATCTTGGAAGAGTTCCTTCTTTTGGAAGAGGTAGAACAATTCTGACTGTGTACTTGTATGCAATTGAAAGCAAATTAACTGAAAGCAAATGAAAAACTAAGTTATCACATCCATACCCTACTCGTCATTATGATGTATTGGGCAAGCGTTTAAGAGCAAGATCAGAGATGATACTTAGTACACACACACAACTAAATCATTCATTATCACGGTCATGTCTTGAACTTCTTAAGGATGTCTTGGAAGAGTTTCTTCTTGTGGAAGAGTGATGAGAAGAAGTGTAACTGTGATAGTGAATAGTAAAAACTATAACTAAATCCTACAGTACCATAGCTATTCATCATTCATCATTATAATCTGTTGGAAGAGTGTCTTCTTGTGGAAGAGCTGGAATGAATATAACTACAGTAGCTAGTTAAAACAACTATAAATTCAACTCCTAATTCTACAATACCATAGTCATTCAACATTCATTATTTTAATCTGTTGGAAGAGTGTCTTCTTGTGGAAGAGCTAGAATGAATACGACTACAGTAGCTAAAACAAAACAACTACCAATTCAAATGCAAAACGTAAAGGCAGCTAGGAAAACTTATCTAATTTACGCAAAGGAAATCCGTGCAAGAGGCAGGGGCCCTCTACCACTTGACGGCATTCAACTCCAAATTAAATCACGCCTTCAAAATAACTTTGTCTGCTCCATTAACGATGCAATAGTTTGAACATAATACTCTGCGTCTTTAAGGACGTAACACAGAGTTTTAACAAAATCTAGCAGCAAATCTAATATGAAAATCTCTAACATAGCTCTCGGTCTCCCAAGAGTTTATAAAGCAAATGCACGTAACAATAATTAAAACAATTTAGGAACAATGTCTTTCCTAATCCAAATCATGTTAGAACTCTTTGAAGTGGCTGCGTGAAGAAGAAAAGACATCTGGACTGAAACAGTCCTAGTAGGAGTCTTCCTTCATAAATGTGTTTCCCACGTGCATAACCGTACCCAGAATCCATTTCTTCCTCCATGACGAGCAACTAACCATGTAGACATGACGTGGATCATGCCCATATGCGGTTTTTCTCAAGAGGCCACCTGGAACATACTCAAACATGAAGTTAGCTGCGGAATCGCCGGTTAGCTACGGAATGTCTGCATTCTGCAGCTAGTTCCGGTCAAAATGCTTAACAATGGCAAAAATCACAAAATTCAACAAGTCAGTCATGTAAACCATTCTAGAAGTAATTTTAACTATATTTATTGATCAATTGGGTTTAAGATGGAAATGGACAAGGGAAAATGAGGTAGAATGAGGTGAAGGAAAGCACAATTTTGAGGCTCAACATACCCCCACTGTTGTCTCTTTGCATGTCCTCATGCAAATTATCCTATGAATTCAGAGGCTTCTGCAAGGACATCTAATCCCCTTCTTCTCCTTTGTCTGTAAGCTAGAGGTCTTCTGGGTTTCCTGATAACAAGTTTGAACCTGAGGTTGGTGAGTGCCCTGATCAGCTTTTTGTTCCTTGTCTTCAACTTCTCATTGGTCCTCTCCACTTTGTCTATATGCAGGGATAAGGTTGAGTTCATATCGGATTTGAGCTTGATTTGATCTTTGAGAATTTCATTCTCATTTTTGATGTGTCTGTTCAGCAATTCCAACTCATATCTATCCCTCCTTAATATATCTACTTCAGACAGTGGAGGACTGGGGGTTCTTTCTCTGCTTTCTGAAGCTGTCCTCTCCAAGTTTTCCACATAGTCATAAATTTCCTGTTGAGCAGGATCAATTTCAGGGGTTCCTTCATAAAAATCTTCTTCATCATCCTCTTCAATGGGTGTTTCTTCATCTTCAATATTGATTACCCCTGTTTGTTTGATTGGTGTTTTCTTCAGTTTTCCCTTTAATCTGTGGCTTCTCCTAGGCTGAGAGGACCCCTCTCCTTTCTCTGTAGTAGATTCCTTGATTATATTCTCTTCCTTAAGTTGCCTCTTGATTCGAGTCAACTTCTCCAAAATGATTTCCTCACTGCTCTCTTGAACTGGTTTGTCAATTTTAGCTTTTGAAGTCCTCCATTTCCTACTTCTCTTTGTAGGCTGTGGTTCAGGTGATGGTTCTTTTTCTTCTTCAAAATGATTTCTTATTAAGAAATCATCCCATGTATCATTTGTTTTAGCTAGATGATGCTCAATCAAAATTTTGACCAAACCATGATGATAGAGGGTTGTCTCCAAAAATTGAACTCTTCTCTGAACACAAGAAGCCATCTTCTTCAGACTTTGAAGTAAGAAATATGGTAGGTTTAAGTCTTCTCCCAGGAAATGCATCATTAGTCTGATGTGGTAGACATAAAATGTCCCATATCTACCCTCACATGTAACAAATTTTTGTAAAAGAAGTAGTATGTTTCTCCATTTTCTTTTCAATGCAGTACTGGGAGTTCCTTTCTTGAATACACTAACATCCATATTTGGTGATTTTAAAATTTGTTTCCAGGAGTCATTGTGGAATTCCCTATTTTTAAACCATCTTTCTCCAGTTCTGAGTAATCCTGTAGCCTCTGCAATAAAAACTTCAGTGATAGTAAACTTGATATCCCCTATTTCAACTTCCGTCCCTTGAAATGCTCTTGCGAATGTTTTAGTGACTTCCTTATGAAAGCCATTAAATTTTTCCAAAAATTGAAGCCATCCTATTTGTTGTAACATTTCCTTGCATTGTGGGTAACCTTTTAAATATTTTGAACCCACAGGTTCAGTCCTTACGATGAAACCCATGATTTTTAATACCAAATTGACACTCTTCTACCCACAAAACAATGACTTCCTCTTTCGAATTGAAATGGATTCGAGCTTTAAATGAAAATGGCTTCAATTTTGGAATGACATACCTCTGATTTATAATGGCAACAACTTCAAAACTTCTGGCTGGTATGCCTCTGTTTGATAATGAAAAATGCCTTCGAAACCTCGGACTGATGTGCTTCTGTTGAACTTTGGAGTGATATGAAAGCAATTTCAAATTTTGAGCTAATATGTCTCTGATAGACAGTGGCAGATGGCTTCAAATTTCTTTTGTGCAATACCTCCGGCTCTTGGTAGCAAATGGTTTCAGTTTTAATACTGCAACACCTCTGTCTTTGGTAACAAAAATACTTCAACTCAATCACTGTAAACACCTCTGTCTCTAGTAGCAAATGGTATGCTTCAAGCTCAACACTACAACATCTCTGTCTCTGGTAACAACAGACTTCAAACTCAATCACTACAACACCTCTGTCTCTGGTAGCAAAAGACTTCAATTTTAACACCTCTGTCTTTTGGTAACAACAGACTTTAAACTCTACACAGCTATAATTCTGAGTTGATAGTGAAAATGCTTCAAATTCCGTCCACAGTGATATGCTATCTGCCCACGGGATCAAGTGGCTTTGAGTCCTCACACTGTTATAATTCCAAATTTACCTCTTCTGTTCTGCTCTGCGTTTACAATGCTCAATGCTGTTCAAACTGATATCCTTTAGCTCTGCTCCTGGTGATAATAATATCTCTGTCTTCGGAATGGAATACCGGCTACGGAATGAAGTTATGGCAAATGGTCACGGAATAGAATAGTGGAGTGAGGTGGAGGGATTGTATTAATGATTGAGGAGACGGCGGAGGATTTTACGACGGCAGATGGAATCATCATCATTAAATGCTTTGGTTAAGAGACGTGGAAAATTCAAATGCTTTGGCCATTTCACCGCTTAAATGCTATCGGATATGAAATTTGAAATGGAAGATTTTAATACAAAGTCTGTAGAGGGTTTGTTGATGTTTGATCAATAAAAACAATTAAAACAACCTTTCGAATAATCCACAACTAAACTATGCTAAAATTTTATGAAATGCCATCGTAATTTAAATTTGTTACCTCTGCCCTTTATTTGATTTTTGTAGCCTTTATCTTCTCTGCTCATCTCTGGAGGAGTCTTCATAATTTTCTTGATGCTTTTGATTCATGAATACACTGGGTCACTTTGTTGTAATTCTGATGTCTGCTGATTGATGCCTTCAGGTTTTATAGCTGTGGAAAGACTGTCAGGCTGCAAAAAGGCTGATCAGCTGCAGAATGTCCACTGAGCTGCAGAATGTTCCTGTAGAACACCTTAATCATGAAAATGGAATGTTTTTGGAGTATGGGTGAAATGTTATGTGGTATGCATGAAAATGGATGATGGATTATGATATGTATGAAGTGGATAAGTGGAATGGAATGGATTCAGTCCATTAAATGGAATGAAGGAACATAAGGGCTGTACTGCAATTCATGACATATTTTATTCACTTATAGCTAGATATCAAATTTTGTGTTTTGACATGAAAATGAAATGGATGGAAGATGGAATGAAATGAATGAAATGTGGAATGGAGTCAGATGAAATGAATGATGGATGGAATGGAGTATGAATGGATAAGTGAATGGAGTGAGATGAAATGAATCATAAGCACTAGGAACTGAACTTATGATTTTTATAACAGCTGCTTAAAACAAAAAAATGGGAAAAGTTAGAGTGTCAGAGAGACTCTGATTTTCACCTTATCTTTTCTGTATAAACATGCCAATAAATGATTGGTTTTCATGCTTATACCTTTATTTTTTTATTTTTTTATTATTTTTTTTTATTTTTATTTTTTTTTCAAAAGAGAAATGCTTCAGAAAATTTAATCAAGTTGATGAAGAAGAGAGACTCTTCTTCATTAACTTCACATCATTGTCTTCTTGGAACTTCTTGACAAACTCTTCTCTTGAGAGTGGCTTGTGGTATAGCTTCAGTCTATGACCATTCACAAGAAAAGTGATCTCCTCTTCATCTATAGTTCTGATTTTTACTGCCCCATTATCAAAAATTCGAACAATTTCATATGGCCCAAGCCAATGTGTCTGAAATTTCCCTTGAAAATCCATGAATTTTGAATCAAACAAGAGAGCCCAGTCACCCTCTTTGAATTTCTTCTCCTTGATGTACTTGTCATGCCATCTAGCCCTTTGCTGTTGGACTAGACTTGTTTTCTGAACTGCATCTTGTCTGATCTCATCCAATTCATTAATTTGCTTCAGTCTATGCTTTTGTGCCTCCGTTAGATCAAGTCCTAGCTGAACTGCCATCTTGAATGTTTGAATTTGGAACTCTATGGGAAACAAAACTTGCTTTCCATAAACAAGCTCATAGGGAGTATGGCCTGTTGTGTTTCTCCATGTAGTTCTATAGGCCCACAAGGCTTCAGGAAGCCTATCTACCCAATCTCTTCTATGTAGATGAACAGTCTTTGTTAGGATCCCTTCAATGACTTTATTAGTGGATTCCACTCGACCATTTTCTTGTGGATGATAAGGAGTAGATGTTCTATGTCTGATTTTGTACTTCTCCATCATTTGCTCCACTAGCCTTGATGTAAATTGAGCTCCTTGATCTGTAACAATTTCCCTTAGGACACCAAAACGAGTAAAAATATCCTCAAAAAGAAAAGTAACTACAGATGCTTCATTAGCAACAAGTAATGGTTTAGCTTCTACCCATTTAGTAACATAATCAGTGCAAACTAATATATATTTCTTTTGTCTTGATGGAGTACTAATAGGTCCTACAAAATCCAAAGCCCATTTTTCAAAAGGTTCAATGTGTACCTGAGGTTGTAATGGCATCTCACCTGAAGGAGAAGGTTTCCATACCCTTTGGCAACTGTCACACCTTTTTACATACTCCCTTGCATCTTTAAACAAAGATGGCCAATAATATCCTAAATTAAGGATCTTATAGGCTGTCCTCTTATCTGCAAAGTGTCCGCCACAAGGTTCATCATGACATGCCTTGAGAATTTCAGGCATCTTATCTTCACGAACACACCTTCTAATGATCAAATCTGAACCTGTCTTGTACAACTCATTAGCGACCCATGAATATCTTGCACTATCATTAATGATTTTTCTTTTATCCCTTGCATTCATAATTGAAGGAAATTTTCCTGAAACTAAATAATTGGCAATATCAGCAAACCATGGAGTTTGAGTAGAGATTGCAAAAAGATATTCATCGGGAAATTGATCTTCAACCGGAGTGTCATCTTTGATATTTTGAATTCTAGACAGGAAGTCAGCCACAGTGTTTTGTTTTCCAGGCCTATCTAGAATAGTAATGTTGAATTCTTGCAATAATAATAACCATCTTATAACTCTACCATTAGTAATTGATTTATTCATTAAGTATCTAATGGCAAAATGATCAGTGTGAATAAAAGTTTCATAGCCTGTTATATAGTGTCTAAATTTGTTAATGGCATGAACAACAGCTAAAAACTCTTTTTCAGTTACAGTATAGTTTAACTCTGCAGGAGTCAAATTTTTACTGATATAATAGATGGCATAGGGAATTAAATCTTTTTGTCCCAATATTGCTCCTAGAGCTGTATCGGAAGCATCTGTCGAGATATGAAAAGGTAACTTCCAGTTAGGTCCCCTTAATATAGGTGCTTCAGAAATTTTGGTTTTCAGGGTTTCAAAAGCTAACTGGCAATCAGAAGTCCATTTAAATTCACAATCTTTTGTGAGTAATTTGAAGAGAGGAGATGCTATTTTGGTGAAGTTTTCTATAAATCTCCGATAATACCCTGTAAATCCTAGAAAACTTCTAACATCTCTTTGACAACTTGGAATGGATAGGTTAGAAATAACTTCAACTTTTGCATCATCAACTCTAATCCCATCCCCTGAAATGTGGTGCCCTAAAACAATACCTTCAGTGAACATCATAAAACATTTTTCATGACTAAGTGAAGGGTTTGCTTCTTGACATCTTTTTAAGACTTTTTCCAAGTTTTCTAAAGCCTCTTCAAATGTATCCCCATAAACTGTAAAATCATCCATGTACACCTCTACACAGTCATGTATCAGATCAGAAAAAATTCCTAATACTGCCCTTTGGAATGTTGGAGGTGCATTGCATAACCCAAATGGAAATACTCGGTAGGCATAGGTACCCCAAGGACAAGTAAATGTGGTTTTATCTTGGTCTTCAAGTGCTACTTGGATTTGATTGTAACCACTAAACCCATCTAGGAATGAAAAGTACTTTTTACCTGCTAATGTATCTAATACTTTATCTATGAAAGGTAAGGGAAAATGGTCTTTAAGAGTAGCTTTATTCAGTTCTCGGTAGTCAACACACACCCTCCATTTTCCATTTTTCTTAGGCACAATCACCAAAGGAGAAACCCACTCACTATCTGAAATAGGATAGATGAAGTTAACATTTAACAATTTTTGTAATTCTTCCTTGAAAATTTCCCTAAGATTTGGATTCATCCGTCTTTGAGGCTGTCTGATTGGTTTGCAATTTGCCTCTATATAGATGTGATGAGTACAAGTCTTGGGACTTATCCCTTTCATGTCAGTGTATTCCCATGCATATGCAGAAGAATGTATCTGTAATACTTTGACTAACTCTTCTTGTTGAGATTTTTCTAGGTTATTTATATTCAAAGTTTTGCCTGGAAAAATTTCACTTGTAGAGCTGCCAAATTTGTCCATTGAATGAAGAGACATCTGCCTAGATGACAAAAAATCAATATTGGATCCCTCTTGAAATGATTCATGTTTGTGTTCTGGAGAGGATTCAAAGTTTTCTAGAGTATTCGGAATTTGATTATCTTCACTAATTTCTGAAATTGTGAAGAGTGGTTGTAAATATTCTTCATCCTCTATCCATTGAGTGTCATCTAGATCTGTAATTGTCCTAGTTGGAGGATATAAAGTGAATTTCTTTGTTGAACTACCATCAGAAATATACATATCACCGGACCTACAACTAATAAAAGCATCAGCTGTAGCCAACCAAGGTCTTCCTAGTATAACAGGATGGCCTCCTAGATTATTCTTGGGTGTTAGGATCATAAAATCCATAGGGTACTCCCAAGAGTCTAGGGACACTGGAATGTCTTCTATTACCCCATCTGGTCTGATCACAGATCTATCTGCTAATTGTAATAGTGTGGGTGTAAAGAGAAGATTAGGAAGTTTCAGTTTGTCCATGATTTGTCTACTCATGATATTTATTGCTGCCCCTAAGTCAATGAGTGTGTTTTAAATTTCAATTCCATTGATGTGAATTTTGACAACTGGATTTCCTGGGTCAAGGTACTTTGGAATAGTAATCTTACCCATCATAATGTCTGCTATTTGTCCTACCGGTTGAATTTTCTTGGTTTCTCTTATTCTTTTCTTTGTTGTCTTCATACTCAACTCCTTTATTGTTTTGGCTAAAATTGGGATTTCCTTGATGGCTTGCAATAATGGAATTTTAATGCAAACATTTCTTAATTCATCCAAGAAATCATAATTAGGCACCATTATTTGTTTTTCTACACCTTTATCAATTTGCAATCTTTCCGGAAAGGGAGGTATAGAAGTAGATGTGGATGGTTGCTCTAATACTGGAGTTGAACTTATTGGATCTTTTTGTTTCAGTTTTTCAATGTTTTGGCCTTGAAAGGATGTTCCTTCCTCAAGAATTTTATTAACCCGCAGGGAGTCTTCCTCAGAATTATCTTGTTCTTGTATGATCACAGAAGGTTTCCTCTTCTCAAGTATCCTTCCAGACCTAAGTTGAACATCACTAAGGTCTAGAGGAGTAATTAAATAAGTTGGAAATTGTTTTCCTTCTATCATATATGTATTCTGAGGGTTCTTATTATTGGGGTTTGGTATGGGCTGAGCTGGAAATTGATTGGATTTTTGAGGGAATGGTAATGGAAGTGGTTGATTTTGATGAGGTTGGTTCGGATGATGTTGTTGAGGATTTTGTTGAAAATTTTGTTGAAGATTTTGAGGGAAATTTTGTTGGGGATTTTGAGGATAAAAATGTGGATATGATGGATAGGATGGTGGATACTGATAATATGGAGAGTATCTTCCATAGGGACCTTGTGATCCTTGTGCCCAAGCTTGAGATTGATTTTGAAATTGGGGCCAAGGTTGCTGCCAAGAATTCCAAGGTGGAGGTTGATTATATATTTGATCATGGAATCCTTGTGTCTGAGATCCCTGCCAAGGTCTTTTAGATACAAAGTTAAGAGATTCTGTGGAGTTTGTAGGAGTTTCTTCCTGAAAAACAGCCTTGAGACCAGGAAGAGAAGGACAATTCTTGGTCTCATGTTTCTCAGAACAAATAACACAGGTTTCTACAACTTTTACATCTAGAGGACATTCTCTCGAGGCATGTTTCTTCCTACATTTGGGACAAAAGATTGCCAAGGCATCAGATTCAGCCTTTTGCTTGTTTTGTATCTTGAGGGTGTCTATTTGTTCACTAAGACTCCCTAAGATGTCAGATTTAAAATCATCAAGCATGTGTCCTATTTCTGATCTACTTACTGTCCCAGAAGCAGATTTACTTGCCCTTGCAAGAGAAGGATCTCTTGGACCTTTGACAGTTTTGGATTTCCCTCTGGAAAGGTTGATACATAACTCAGATATTTCAGGTAATGTGAGTTGTGATATATCCCCTTTTCCCATCATGTTAAGGATATCCAACCATTCATCCCTAATGGTTTTCAACAAAAGAGATTTTAAAGTGTCTTGATCTAGGTTTTCCATTTGTGCCCTTTTTTATGTTGTATTTAAATCTTTCCAACAAATCTTCTAAGTTTTCATCTTCTTTTTGTAACATCTTGAACACTTCTTCCTTATGATTAACCGGCATACAATAATCCAAGTATCTCTCTAGAAATGCTTGTTTCATGTCTTCCCATGTTCTAATGGAACTACTGTTTAAACTCATAAACCACTTCAATGCTGCTCCTTTCAGAGTTGAAGGAAATAATTTCAATTTTTGAGCATCTTGAAGATAGTCATAAGTCCTACACAGCACTTCAAATTCGAATAAGAAAGTTTCGGGATCCTCAGTTTTAAGTCCATAGAAGTTCGGAAGGACAGAAGGTGAAATGTTTTTCATGGTTGTATTGGTTTCTTCATCAAGTATAGGGAACCCAAAAGAGCTTCCTATTCTACCTCTTCCTCCATCTGCACCTCTACCTCCTCTTCCTCCTTCTCCTCTACCTCTACCTCTACCTCCTCCAAATAATGTGTGTTCTCCATTAACAACTCCTCCTCCTCCTTCTTCTGCCATGGTTGACTCTACTGTAGAAGTAGAAAGATTTGTGTCTCTAACAGGAGTCTTTAGATCCTCTTCTATGGCAGGTTTAGTGGATGAAGTGGAAGGTTTTTATAATGGAATAGGTGACCTTAGATCTTCTAGAAGTCCAGGATCAGTAAAGGATGGAAGATGGGTTTGAGTTGAAGGTGTACTAGTTCTGGATCTGGATGAAACAAGTGGTGTTCTAGAAATCAAACTTCTGCCTCTGCTGCTTATAAATCTTCCCCTTGAATCTCTCTCCCTACGCATAAAATTGTTTTTGGATGCTAAAAAACAAAGGTTACCTAGTTTTCACTTCCCCGGCAACGGCGCCAAAATGTTTGGTCTCAATCTAGTCTCCTAAACTGAGCTCATTTAATTGTCAACCAGGATTTGTAAACTGCTGAAGTGAAGTGTACCATATGTACCTAGGTGCTTGTTTCCTAATGCGTTGTATGTGGTGTTTTGTGATGTTTTTGGTCTTTTATGTTGATTTATGATGTTTTTGGTCTTTTGGTGTTTTATGTTCACAATGAAACTGCCTAGAAAACTAATGGAAAGAAGTTGGTGGTCAAAACAGAGTTAAATCTAATGTGTGGAATGGCAAATGCAATTAGAAACACTGAAGCAGAATCTAAACTATGACTAAATAAAAGCAAAAGCTTGATAATGACTTTTCAGGCAAATGACACAAACTAAACTTGAGAAATGATCACTAAATATGCAAATCCTCTAACTGAACAGTTAAACACTAATGATGCAATACTCTGTCCTAGCTCTTCTATTTTATGATTAATTCCTAGTTCTATTCTGCAATTTAATTGAATGTCACAGAACCTATACTCAAAGAGTTGTTGGTTCCTTGTTCAAAGTAGTTCTTTTGAGGAAGAGCTCTGTTTATAAAATGATGAGGAGATTGCAGAGAGATTTCATACCTTATAGTGATGTTATCTTCTGTTCCTATGGTTATGGATCACTTGTAGTTTTCAGAACAAAAGGATGTTTGTGAATAATGAAGGCTGTCTTGTGAATCCTAACAACTAAAGTAATCTATTGTGCAAAGGATGACAATGTGAATATGAGATGCAAGTGCAATGAGTTAATCTAATAATGAACCTAAGATGCCACTAAACTAGAACAATGCTGAACTATAAGTCATCATCAAACTTGAAACAAAGTAACTGAACATGAATTAAATGCAAATGAAACTCCGGAGTTGTTCTAACTATACTAACATGCATTAATCTATGAAGTTACACAATCTGTTTGTTCATCATTAGTGATATTTTGGAAGAATTCCTTCTTTTGGAAGAGGTAGAACAATTCTGACTGTGTACTTGTATGCAATTGAAAGAAAATGAACTGAAAGCAAATGAAAAACTAAGTTATCACATCCATACCCTACTCGTCATTATGATGTCTTGGGCAAGCGTTTAAGAGCAAGATCAGAGATGATACTCAGTACACACACACAACTAAATCATTCATTATCACGGTCATGTCTTGAACTTCTTAAGGATGTATTGGAAGAATTTCTTCTTGTGGAAGAGTGATGAGAACAAGTGTAACTGTGATAGTGAATATCAAAAACTACAACTAAATCCTATATTACCATAGCTATTCTTCATTCATCATTATAATCTGTTGGAAGAGTGCCTTCTTGTGGAAGAGCTGGAATGAATATAACTACAGTAACTAGTTAAAACAACTATGAATTCAACTCCTAATTCTACAATACCATAGTCATTCAACATTCATCATTTTAATCTGTTGGAAGAGTGTCTTCTTATGGAAGAGCTAGAATGAATACGACTACAGTAGCTAAAACAAAACAACTACAAATTCAAATGCAAAACATAAAGGCAGCTAGGAAAACTTATCTAATTTACGCAAAAGAAATCCGTGCAAGAGGCAGGGGCCCTCTACCACTTGACGGCATTCAACTCCAAATTAAATCACGCCTTCAAAATAACTTTGTCTGCTCCATTAACGATGCAATAGTTTGAACATAATACTCTGCGTCTTTAAGGACGTAACACAGAGTTTTAACAAAATCTAGCAGAAAATCTAATATGAAATCTCTAACATAGCTCTCAGTCTCCCAAGATTTTATAAAGCAAATGCACGTAACAATAATTACAACAATTTAGGAACAATGTATTTCCTAATCCAAATCACGTTAGAACTCTTTGAAGTGGCTGCGTGAAGAAGAAAAGACATCTGGACTGAAACAGTCCTAGTAGGAGTCTTCCTTCATAAATGTGTTTCCCACGTGCATAACCGTACCCAGAATCCATTTCTTCCTCCATGACGAGCAACTAACCATGTAGACACGACGTGGATCATGCCCATATGCGGTTTTTCTCAAGAGGCCACCTGGAACATACTCAAACATGAAGGTAGCTGCAGAATCGTCAGTTAGCTACGGAATGTCTGCATTCTGCAGCTAGTTCCGGTCAAAATGCTTAACAATGGCAAAAATCACAAAATTCAACAAGTCAGTCATGTAAACCATTCTAGAAGTAATTTTAACTATATTTATTGATCAATTGGGTTTAAGATGGAAATGGACAAGGGAAAATGAGGTAAAATGAGGTGAAGGAAAGCACAATTTTGAGGCTCAACAATACCTCCTCATCAGCTCAAAGGAGAAGAAAAATATGGAAGGAATTCAAAGACCTAAATTAAACCTATTTCTGCCAAGGTAACGCCTCTCTATAACAACACAAGAGTGTTATAACATACATGATCATTGAATGGACCATGTTAGTGACTAGGGCAATACTCTGTTTACACTAGAGGGTAGTGTTACCCGTGTTTTAAGTTTGAAATGGGAAAAACCCACGGAGAATGATTTGAATCTCTAGCTTTTTCTCACAAGAGAGTCAGTACAAAAAAGGAAACTACAAAGCACCAACTCTTATTGGGCATTTCCATAATCAACTCAACAATCTAAAGAGGCAAAAGCATAGAGGTTGAGGAAACATCTTGGTTTTTTCTATTCAAGAACTGGTAGGAAGAGAAGGGCAATGATTGCTCTCTCCATCTCCTATAAAATGGAGTTGAAGGCTCTTGGTTCAAGGTCGAAGGATTGTCAAGTTTTTGAATACTTGTGAAGTAGAGATCATTGTTGTAGTGTGAAGGTCAAAGGTCGAAGAGGTTCATTGAGAGCTTTTTGATCAAGACATCACCACTTTGAGAGATAGAGAGATTGGAAGGCTGAGGAGGGCTTGGTGCAACCGACGGTTGTAATCCTCCTTTTTACAAATCAATAGAACTGTATCTGTTTTGTCCATTCTATGCGTTGAAATTGTCATTATTATTTTAATCACTTATATAGCATGATATGAATGGATTAGATGTGCACAATTTAAATGTTTATTATATGTTTTCTTAATTGATAGGAAATGCATGTTATGTTAGAAATTACACGGGTGCTTTAATTGATTGCAGGATCTAGATTTGGAGCTGGTGAAGGAGGAACGCCGCTTCGCTACTTAGTGCTCTCCAAAGGACTCCAAGAACATTAAAGAGGTAATTCTCTATCTTTTTCCATCAAGTGGTATTAAGTTAATATGAACATGTGTATGCCATCTTTGTGAACTTTACAGCTAATATTACTGTCTGCCTCGAGCACTGGAAAGCCCTGAGAGGGATATACGATAACCAAAAACCCAAGAGTTTTACCCTATAGTAGAATTGGCGGCTCCGCTGGGGAGTTTCCCCATAGTTTCCAGACTATTTCTTTCCTCATTTCTTCTTTCCTCTGTTCACAAATCCTCCTGACTAGTACTTATGCCCAATAGACATTTCAAAAGCTCGCAGAGTTCAATCCTGTTTCTGTTTGACCATCTGAAGAATTTTTCCCTGGCTAACGCTACCCCGGTAGGTTTTCCAGTGCGTTATAACGCTGGATTTGCTTAAATATAGTGTGTTAGTCTCTGGATTAACACTGTCTTTACTCAGAGACAGTGCATTACTTAGCCAAAACTTGCTGTTCACTGCTATGATTGTGTTTTAGCTGCAGAGTTTTTTGGCCATCAATATATCTCCTTGACTGAATCCCTGTGGTTGTTTACTAAACTGGAATTTCTGTTTGTTTTCTCTTGTTTGAAAAGTTAGTGTCAAAAGCATTTACTTTTTAGAGAATATATATATTTTTTTTAGTTTTTTCTGCATCTAGCTGAGTTAATTCTGAAATTTTCAGTTCATAGACTGTTAAGAAGAGGTAGATAGAAGTCTGAATCTTTAAAGATGAACTGGGTTATTTTAATGTTAGTGCATGGATGTTGAAAAGAAACCTCTCCTTGTAGAAATACTCTTCATCGAATTGGATATTTAGAGCATGTTTTGCATGATTTCTTGAGTTAGAGTCTCATTACATTTCATACGTCCACTCCCCCTCCGCAAGACTAATAATCAAGTACACTAAGAATAAAGAGATAATAAAATCAATCACATTAGTCTTTTTTGAGCTCACACAAACAGTAGTTCAGGCTAGGATCTTGGGTTAGGAAAAGTGAGAAAATCACCCAAGATCTCAAAACTTGAAACTAGAGTCATTAACGAGCGAAATCCTACTGCACTTATATTATCGGGACCGTTCCTTTACCGGAGCTCAGCGCGAGACAACACTTGGGTGCACAAGAAGGTAGCCTGCCTTCGGCTGCATCCAGTGGGTGTGTTATATATTGGGGTTCCCTTCGGGGATGTCGAAACTAGATTGGAGATCCAGGTATTCTGCCCATATAGCACACTTTCCTTGACTGTGGACCCCCCTGATGATGTCTGTGATTTGAGGTATCTTTAGTGGCCATACTTTTTAGGGAATTACACAAGGTGACTGGGACGGGCTGTCATGGTACCTGAAATAGACGGACCCACTCTGTCTTTGATATTTAGGAGGGTACTCATCTTCACGAGAGTGCTTACACCTATCGTCTGAGGTTTGGGCGAAGCTCTAGAGTGACCGTAACTATACTTTCGACCAACCCTCTCTGTATACTATTGTGATACTGGATTTCATCACTAGCAAACGGTAGTACTCAGACAGGGCACCCTATTCTGGCTACTTG
Source organism: Pinus albicaulis (assembly GCA_034641835.2). Lineage (NCBI taxonomy): Eukaryota > Viridiplantae > Streptophyta > Pinopsida > Pinales > Pinaceae > Pinus > Pinus albicaulis. The sequence continues at coordinate 96,456,794 of CM076577.1, forward strand.
CTGATTGATTTTAGAGAGTCCTTTTTTCTTTTTTAGGTGTGTGGTTACTGTCATTGAGACTTTATAATACATCACAATTTATTAAATTTTTTTAAAATTAAACAGGTCACCGTGGCGTCCCCCGACCCATGCCGTCTGTCTCGACGACAGCAAGGTCTACCTCCTCTCACTATTGAGGAAGAACTGAACCTTGGTGAACCCGTGCCTTCTATGGAAGAGCAGTATCCACTGACTAATGTTGATTTTCACATAGCCTCATATCATCCGGAATTTCCAGAGGACCATTTCATTGAAGGGGTTGTACCTCATTACAATCCTCCGCTCACTGATCCGTTGGGCCTGTGATAATTCAGATTCCACCACACCAAGATATTTCTTTGGTCGCACAAACATCCATTTCACCACCAGCATCCACAGGGTCGATGCCAATGGCAACCATCCCAGGTTCGCCACCATCCTCCCCGCCGGTGGTCAGTTATATGCCATCACTTGGTAACCCCAGTAGTCAACATATACCTAATCCCAACCCTACGGTCATCACAACTGTCAGTAGCTCGCCGAATCCTTTGGCATCTACCCCTACCGTGACCACGTTGGGACCCACGGTAGCTCCTCCCACGAGTATGACTACTTCGGTGCCTTTTAGCAACCCTTTCGGTTGGAACCCTCTGCTGAGTTCAAACCCCTTGGCCACTATACCAGGGGGTAGTGTCACCAGCACTCAGGTAGCAGGGAAAATTTTACTTCCCCTATAATCCTTAGGAAAAATGGGACAACCTATTATCAATACTTTTCCCTTAAATGGTTCAAATATAGGTGTAGGGTCTATGTCGTTGCCAAACTATGCAAGTAGTAGCATGCCTCCGAGAAACTCTATTGCATCCATTTGGACTAACCAACCCCAACCTCCATCTAGAATGGGAGGGCACTTTTATACTAGGGGAAACCAACCGTTCGCCCCGCAATACAATATGCCCTATGGACAACAACAGTATGTCCCTACTCCACCTATCGAAAGATTTTATCAAAGTCCCACTTATCCTCCTGGTAACACATTGATGGGTGGACCCTATGGTCTAAGTAGTCAGCCCATACTGCCTTGGTTAGATTCGGGGGAAAATCCATAATTTCCATTTTTGGCAGCTTTGGACATCCCTGATATCCATAAACTGACTAACGACCCCATCAATCACAACCTGCTTTGGCCTCTAGTACCGCATAAGATTCCTTCTGACATCTCGAAGTTCGACGAGAAACAAGGGGACGACCCAGCCGCACACATCACTACCTTTCATCTATGGTCTATATCCAATTCCATGGTGGATGATAGTGTCCGGCTTCGACTGTTTCCCTGCACCCTTACAGGCAATGCCGCCAAGTGGTACATTGAATTGCCATGCGTCGCCATCAATACTTTTGGTGCTTTAGTGACGGATTTCCTAAAGAAATTCCAATTACCAATTAGATTTGAAACCAGAACAGAATTGTTAACCTCACTATGCTAGGACATCGCCACCCACATCTCTGATCATATTCATGAATGGAGACTTAGGAGGAGGCTAGTCAAAGCGCCAATCCCGGATCATCTCTTAGCCAATTGGTTTTGTAAGTCTCTTTTACCTCACATCTCTAAAGACATTGGCCTTTTTGGTGCGGTTACAGAAGATCAATGTATTCGTCGTGCCCAGCATTTGGATTTAATCTATTCACAATCCGGCACGCTATATGATCTACTCCCCCATGCCCCTGGTAACCCAAATCCTCCGGCCACTCAGAAAACCGGAGCACATGCCGACGGTCTCGTTGGCACAATCTCCGGTGTGGCCACAAAGCAGTCTCAGGGGCAAGCCTCCTAGCCATCTTCGGCTGCCACCACCCCTCACCAAATGACTACTCTTCTTACCACTGAGGTGAATTCTGTGCAAACCTGACAAAAACCTAGCGGGAAAAATAAGAAGAATAAGAAAAAGACGTCTTCTTCGGAAGAGCAGTCGGATAATCAGAATAACCCTAATCAGAAAAACGCTGCAAAAAATGAAAAAGGGAAGGATAAACCCATGAAATTTCCTTGCAAGATCTGTGTGGAGGACCACTTGACATACAAATGTCCTCGGCTGCAGGAATGCACCGATTTTATTGCCAACAAGGATTTTGGGCGAACACCTGCTGTTATTCATAATCCTTTCCCTAATCAGCAGCAACAACATCAACACATGGTTGAAAATCCGCCACAACCCCATCAATGGGGCAGTGGTGGTTCACATCCTTCTGACGAAGGACCATCCGCCATTTATGGCATTGAGAGTGTTGAAATTCAAACTCGAGCCAAGCTTTATGGAAATCCTACCATAGATGCTCAAGAACCTGGTACTAGTTCAAATCCACCGCCACCCAATGATTTGTATATCGAACGACCTATTGCTGAACCCGTGATTCATCCCCCCAAAGGGACACTTCGACGCACGACTCATAACACCTCTGCACGTGCAGCAAAAAACTACAACATTGTAGAATATTTGGCGTAGGCAGCTATGTCTTCTCTCGAAGTATTACAAACCTGTCCAGCACAAAGGAAAGCCTTGCTTTCGGCCATTGGTGGAATAGACCCCCAGGATTCCATGCTAGCTATCTTTGATATGGAAAAGGCTAAACCTCGCCTCTCACACCAACTCGCATTCCAGGTGCAGGTTGTGTCGAAAGGGAGACCAATCCATCGCACTGTCATAGACGAAGGTGCTTCGATCTGCGTTATGTCACAAGCTTGCTGGCTCAATTTAGGTTCTCCTACCCTCACCCTACCATCGAATTCCCTCAAAGCTTTCGATGGCCACACTTTCCTCCCAAAAGGATACCTTGCTAGCTTTCCCATCACTCTGGGTGGGACAATGGTAAATGTGGACGTTGAAGTCATAGAGCGCCATCTAGACTATAATCTATTGCTTGGTCGCAGTTGGTCTTATGCCATGACTGCCATTGTGTCTTCGGTCTTCCGACTCATCCTATTTCCATTGGATGGGAAAATAGTCACAGTGGATCAGCTATCCTTCTGCACCCCTGATTATGCCACATTACCAAGTAGCACTGTACCCCTAATAGGAGGCTTTCATGACTCTTACGTCAGTATCGACACCGGTCTTCTGAAGGCATCTTCCCTACTAGGTTGTTTTCCTCTCCCACCGCCACAGATCCCAAACATGGTTGCAATGATGTCCACCACTTTGGATGGCTCTATCGACCCATGGATCATCCCGACACCTTTAGACATTGATTCCTACGGAGATCAGATGCCGCTCTCACCGGCCGAGTTGGCTTACCAAGCCATCCAAATCACATCTGAACCCTTCAATGCTATGGTTTCAACCAACGGTACAAACCTCCCACCCATCACAGTTCTCTATAAGGATCTCCTCAGTGAAGTCTTGCCTACAGACGAAGCTATTCGAGAGATCATGTCTCTAGAAGAACGACCTTGGGGAGAGTTTCACCATCGCGCTTCGATGATTGACTCAGAGGCGATAAAAACTGAAATCCCATCTTTTGACCAACCTAAGATGGTTCCCTCCGCTTACATGACTGTTCAACTGATCGATTCAGAAGGGAACATGGGTAATATTTCTAAGACAATGCTCATTGATATCTCAGTCAAAATGGGTATCGTGGAAAATATTCAGATTTGAGCAGATTGCAATCCTAAGGAAATTGCGCGCTTCACATCCCTTTTCAAGGAATTCCGTGATATGTTTGCTTGGTCTTACAAGAAAATTCTCGACATAGATCCTTCTATTGACGAGAAAGAGATCAAGAAATTTCGAGCATTCTTCTTACGGTATTTTTCTTGCTCGTTAATCCGAAAAACCTCGAGTCTTCTTCTTCGGGCTCGTTAAACTTACATGAAGAAGCTTCGAGCGTTCTTTTTATAGTATTTTTCTTGCTCGTTAATTTGAAAAACCTCGAGTTCCCTTCTTCGGACTCGTTAAACTTATATGAAGTTGATATTGAGCGTTCTTTTTATGGTCTTTTTCTTGCTCGTTAATCCGAAAAACCTAGAGTTCTTGTCTTTAGGCTCGTTAAAACTATGAAGACGCACTGAGATTTATTTTTAGGAACCTTTTTCTCACTCATAAAACTAAAAAAACCCCGTTTTTACTTTTTCGGGCTCATTAAACTACCACGACAGAGAGCAAGGAGCCATTCTTTTCCTCTTTTTCAAAGCTCCTTAAACCAAAAAAGTAACCGAGTTTTCTCCACGTGAATCATTAAAATTTCACGGAGGGCACCGAGTTTTTCTTTGTTGGACTCATTAAAATTTCACAAAGAGTATTGAGTTTACTCCATCTCCTCGTACTCATAACAAAATGAGGTAGACGCCCATCGAACATAGATTTCTCACTTTTCCGGCTTCGATGGACTAACTCACGGAAAATGAACTGTTTCGGGCTTACTATTATCCCTTTGCCGTGCCCAATTATCAAGACATGACAAAGGTACCCCAACGAAGTTGTCTTTTATGATATTTTTCAGACTCTCTAAACATGAAAAATTCACCGAGTTTACTCATCTAGACTCATTAAACCTAAACAGATGGGGCACAGAGTCGTCTTTTATGATATTTTTCAGACTCTCTAAACATGAAAAATTCACCGAGTTTGCTCGTCTGGACTCGTTAAACCTAACCAGACATGGCACGGAGTTGTCTTTTATGATATTTTTCAGACTCTCTAAACATGAAAAATTCACCGAGTTTACTCGTATGGACTCATTAAACCTAATCAGATGGGGCACAGAGTCTTCTCTTATGATATTTTTCAGACTCTCTAAACATGAAAAATTCACCGAGTTTGCTCATCTGGACTCGTTAAACCTAATCAGACGGGGCACGAATTTGTCTTTTATGATATTTTCTAGACTCTCTAAACATGAAAAATTCACCGAGTTTACTCATCTGGACTCATTAAACTTAATCAGACGGGGAAAAATTTGGATAAAATGGATACTACCTCTGTTACATTTCAGAAAGGTCGATTTGGAAGAAAAATTCTTGAACATGGCACTTCCCAGAAAACTCTTTCGCAGTTAACCAAACCCTACCATCTATGAGTATTAGCCTTCATTTCCCAGTGTCCTTGCACTGGTAAAATCCTCACACACTCTTTGGTGTTCATCAAGCCTCAGCTGCCTAGTACCCTGTTATAGTGGTTTCTATTGTTCAAGCAGATCTCACTATCTACTGCTCCTGTTATCAACCAAGCCACTCATTATGCCTGAAATTATTTGTCGTCCGAAATCCCCATTTACCCTTCATTATCTCAATCATAAACAAAATCAGTTGGTTTCCGTTTCGTGTTGATTGATGTAGGACGCCTCAATGCCTACCTTTCAATAGATCTCTTCCTATCGACTTCAGCATCTTATCTAGGAAGTTGATCCAGAAACCCATCAGTACCCAGATACTTGCAGACATCAGTGGCAGGTAGTCTTGTGTTTGATCAGGAGTCTTCATCATTGGCTCCTGGTCGAATGATTCTACAAGTGTTCGACTTCAACTCATTTTATTCAGACTCACTAGATTGTATTGTGCATCTTAGGGACCATCATCATTATCAGTGGCCACCTTCGCGTCTGTTAACAGTTTTCATTATCGACTGGTAATCAGAAGATTTCTCACATGTTCAACGACAACTACTTCATTCACATGTTGGGAAATATGCAGTTTAAGTGAATCGGCGGTCAAGAACTTGGGGAAAAAGGTTACATCATTAAAGTTGTGTTTCCTCCCCCAAGTTGCGATACTGTTTATGGAGACAGCTTCTTCAGCCTGATCTTGTGATGACAAACACTTCCACATTGCGCTTATCGATGGACATATTCTTCATATCTCTATTCTAGAGAAATCATGTTTTTTAAGCTACTGAGCATGGGAATGCCCGACTCAAGGCAGATACTATATTTTATGACATATGTTGTTGTTTTAGGTTTTCCTTAGTCTTTCAATCTCTTTATCTCTACTAGACACTTTGTAAATTATTTCGGCCATCATCTTCATCTTTGACCTCACACTTTAGGGGGCATCTGTTACAGGTCAAAATACCTCCTCATCAGCTCAGAGGAGAAGACAAATATGGAAGGAATACAAAGACCTAAATTAAACCTATTTCTGCCAAGGTAATGCCACTCTATAACAACACAAGAGCGTTATAACACAGATGATCAGTGAATGGACCGCATTAGTGACTAGGGAAACACTCTGTTTACACTAGAGGGCAACGTTACCCGTGTTTTAAGTTTGAAACGGGAAAAACCCGCGGAGAATGATTTGAATCTCTAGCTTTTTCTCACAAGAGATTCAGTACAAAAAAGGAAACTACAAAGCACCAACTCTTATTGGGCATTGCCATAATCAACTGAACACTCTAAAGAGGAAAAAACATGGAGGTTGAGGAAAAATCTTGGTTTTTTCTATTCAAGAACTGGTAGAAAGAGAAGGGCAATGATTTCTCTCTCCATCTCCTATAAAATGGAGTTGAAGACTCTTTGTTCAAGATCGAAGGATTGTCAAGTTTTTGAATACTTGTGAAGTAGAGATCATTGTTGTAGTGTGAAGGTCAAAGGTCGAAGAGGTTCATTGAGAGCTTGTTGATCAAGACATCACCACTTTGAGAGATAGAGATATTGGAAGGCTGAGGAGGGCTTGGTGCAACCGACGGTTGTAATCCTCCTTTTTACAAATCAATAGAACTGTATCTGTTTTGTCCATTCTATGCGTTGATATTGTCATTATTATTTTAATCACTTATATAGCATGAGATGAATGGCTTAGATGTGCACAATTTAAATGTTTATTATATATTGGCTTAATTTATAGGAAATGTATGTTATGTTAGAAATTACATGGGTGCTTTAATTGATTGCAGGATCTAGATTTGGAGCTAGTGGAGGAATGCCGCTTCGCTACTTAGTGCTCTCCAAAGGACTCCAAGATCATTAAAGAGGTAATTCTCTATCTTTTTCCATCAAGTGGTCTTAAGTTAATATGAACATGTGTATGCCATCTTTGTGAACTGTACAAATAATATTACTGTCTGCCTTGGGCACCAGAAAGCCCTGAGAGGGATATACGATAACCAACAACCCAAGCATTTTACCCTATAGCAGGTCTGCATTGGATCTGACATGCATGTAGTTAGTAGTAGTAAATATTCAGTTGCATGTGAGGCTAGTGATTGTGAATTAATTAATAATTAATTCACTTGATCTCTCACTAGTGTATCTTCAGTTGCAACTAGAACAACTGAGTTTAACTCACTTAACCGAGTTAAAATACTTTACAACTTTCATAACTACACTTCCAACTCTGTTACAACTTCGAATCACTCAGTTACAACTAAGTCCACTTGCATGTCCCAAAAACCAACCACTCAACTCAAAATTGCTATAGCTAACTGATTTTCCACTTCACTTAACTATTTCAAAGTGCTCATTGAGAATAGATTATTGTTTATTGCCCAACTGATATTAAGGGATAATAATAGCCGACATGCATCTATAAATAGAAATGTAATATATGATTATAAATTTAACATACATCTATAAATAGACCTCATCTATAAATAGACATCCACCTAAAAATAGCCTAAGGCTCCATCCTAGTGTAGGTGCATAATTTTCACTAGGATGTTCTTGTTGAATCTCAACACTCCTTCTCAACAAGAAAGAGATTATCCTTCACCCCGATCCTGTCTCTATGGTATTCGAATTTTCTCCTGGTGAGCGCCTTCGTCAGAATATCTACATCCCAATCTTCTGCAAGAATGTACTGAAGCAACATGATATTCCTTTGCACACAATCTCTGATATGATGATAGAAGATATCTATATAATTAGATCTATCATGAAACACAAGATTAATAGAGAGTTTAATGCAACTCTGATTATCACAATGAATCACTGTCGGATCTAAATGAGAACAAAACAAAAAAACCAAGATCTTTCTCATCCAGATAGCCTCACATGCATCTTGAATCGCTACAATGTATTCCGCTTCCACTGAACTGAGTGCCACGGATCTCTGCTTCCTGCTGTACCAAGAAACAATTGTTGATCCAATGATAAAGATCCCCCTTGATGTGCTCTTTCTGTCCGATGGGCTGCTTGCCCAATCTGCATCTGTGAAGCTACACAACTTCACCTCATCTGTCCGTCTGTACCATAAACCCTACTTAGATGTGCCCCTCAGGTATCTTAGGACATGATTGCCCGCCTTCAAAAAGAGCTTGGTAGGCTTAACCATTGCTTGAATGAGCTATTTAACTACATGGAAAATGTAGAGTCTCGTGTTCACTAGATACATTAGCGAACCCACTAACTTTTGATAGACAGTAGCATCCACTAACTCTCCAGAAGTAGCATCCTCTTTCCTCTAGTTTCTTGGAAGAGGAGTATCCATGGGTTTACAACCCTCCATGTGAAACTTACCCAATATCTCCCTTGCATACTTTCCTTGAGACACAAAAATTTCACCATCTCACTGCCATATTTCCAATCCAAGGAAATAATGAAGGAGGCCCATATCCTTCATCTCAAACTCCTTTGCAAGGTCCTCCTTGCATGAGTGTATCAACTGCTCATCACCAGTAAATATTAAATCATCAACATAAAGAAAAATGATTAAAATATTACCCTCCACCACAATTTGGTATATATTTTCATCTGCTTCACTTTTGGTGAATCACAATTCGGTGAAATAACTGTCTATCCGAGTGTACCAAGCATGAGGTGCTTGCTTTAGCCCATACAATGCTCTTTTGAGTCGGCACACATGCGAATCACTGCTGATGATCTCAAATCCTTCAGGCTGCCATATTTACACCTCTTCCTCAATGATCCCATTGAGAAATACAATCTTCATATCCATATGATGAATGCGCCACCCCATCTGCACTTAGAGAGCAAGGATGGTGCTTATGGAATAATACCTAGCGACAGGTGCAAAGGTTTCTTCATAATCCATTTCCTCAATATGTGAGAAGCCTTGAGCCACAAATTTGGCCTTGTATTTCTCAACACTCCCATCAGCAACTTGCTTTACCTTGTAGATCCATCTCGAACCTACCACTGATTTATCGACCGACCTTGGAACAATTTCCCAAGCACTGTTTTTGACAATGAAGTCATACTCCTGCACCATTGCATCTACCCATGCGGGCTCCTACACTACTTCCTGAAAGGAAGATGGATCAGTCACAATACATTTTCTCATGAGAGCCATGTATCCAGTAAATTAGTGAGGAGACTCTCTTTGTCTGTGCTGTGAAGTAGGGGCTCCTACATTCTGTGCAACATCACGTCTTAAACTATCAGCTTCTATGGTACATGTTCTTCCAGTTATGATGGTTACCTCTACGTGAGTGGACTCTTCCACTCCATGAACCTCCTCCTATGGCTGATCCACATCTAGAGACTCATCTTTGGGAACCAACAGTTCCTCCTCCTCATGCAAGTCTAGCTTTCTCTCAACCGCCAACCGCATGGCTTTCCTCTCATCGAATTTTATATCTCGTTGCACCACAGTCATTCGACTATTTGGAAAATACACACGATAATTATGAGGTGTTTCTGTTTACCCCACAAATATCCCAAATTCAGTAGTCGGCTCCAGCTTCTTCCTGGCATCCTTGGTCACATGCACATAAACATATGAGCATAAAATATTAAAGTGTGAAACATCTAGTTTCTTACCAGTGAAAGCTTCTTCAGGTGTACTCATGCCAAGTACTCTATGAGGACAACGGGTTTGCACATAAACTGCAGTATTGCATGCTTGCACCCACAAATGGATTGGTATGCCCTGATCATGCAACATTGCTCATGCTGCACCCACGATTGTTCTATTATTCCTCTCCGCGACCCCATTGTTATGTGGTTTATGAGGCGCTATGAGTTCTCTTCGAATTACTTCTTTGCTGTAGAAGTTCTTGAATTCGTTAGAGATGTATTCTCCACCATTAAATCTCCTTAGAGCCTTCAATTGATTCCCCGAATCTTTCTCCATCAATGCCTTAAACTCACAGAACTTTGAGAATGTTTGATCCTTCTTCTACATGAAGAAGATCCAACATTTATGAGAAAAGTCATAAAAAAAAATAACATAGTGCTTATGTTTTGCTATTGAAGCAACCGAGAATGGTCCACACACGTCTGTGTGAACTCTCTCAAGGATCCCCGAAGCACGATTATCCTTTTCATGAAAGGTTGAATTTACATACTTCCCCATGGTGAAACGCTTGCACTAATCTAACTGAGCAAGTGTTACCATTGGAATTCCAGTAGATATTTTCTGCATGAATTTAAAGGCTCCATGATGAAGATGGCCCAATCGCCTGTTCGCCCTCATCCCAGCTCACCACTTTTTCTGTCCTGCCCATCATGGCAGTGCATCCATCTACCTCCAGCTTGTATAGATTCTTAACTCGAATCCATATCATCTTGGCTTGACCCATTATTTTATGTTGCAGGAAATATTTTCCATCACTGAAAAAATTGTCATAGCCTCTGTCCTCCAACATTGCGACTGAGACCAAATTTTTCTTCAGGCCTAGAACATGCATAACATCTTTCAATTGAAATGGTTTACCTGAAACCCTATAAAATGTAATGGTACCAATGCCAGTCGCACTATATCATCCATCGTCACCCATCTCTATATGCATTTGGAGATATTTCTCCTGCAAGTCACTGAAAAGTTCCTTATCTCCCGTTATGTGAAAGGAAGTGCCACTATCGAAATAACACACTGATCCCAATGCACTTGACACCATGCATGAAATCAAGGAGAAGTCAAGTTTAAATTGCGAGGCAAGGTCCTCACCAGCTGTATCTCCAACAACCTTCTTGTTCTTCTTCTTTTGCAGACAGTTAGTAGCAAGATTCCCATTTTCGTGACAGTGAAAACATTTCACCTTGGAAATATATAGCTTCTTGCCTTTAGACTCAGATTTAGAATGGAATTTATTCCCCTTCCCCTTCTTTACCTTGGAAGCCAAAGCAAAATCCTCTTCATCATCATGATTTGATGAAGAGCCATCTCTGGTGTTCTGCCTGAACTCCTCCTCCACTAGATCCGACCACAGTCATTCCCAATCTGGAAATTTTTCTCGTCCATTGACAGAGTCTTCATAACTGTGGCAACACTTAGGAAGTCCCAACAGAGCCAAGCTCACCAAATCATCATCAACAATAATTATTCCCACACTCCCCAGTTCATCCTGACATTGGACAAACTTTTTGAGATACTTTGGAATGTTGTCGCCCTTTTCCATCTTGATCTTCCTGATTTATCTTTGAGCGCCAATTTCCTATGGTCGTTGCTGCTTTGGAAAATATCTGTCAAAGCCTTCCATATAACATATGGTGTGGCTTTCCCATGAAGGCTTGAGAAAATGTGGTCTTGTACTCCTTCCAATAGAATCCTCCTCACCTTTGCCACTTTCTTTTTCCATGCATCAGGTAATGCAACATCTATTGAAGTAGGCTTAGGAACATCATTGTCAATTAATTACTTCAAGCCATTGTCTTCAAGCACCACCTCCATACTTTCCTTCCAAGAAATATAGTTCGAGATGCCGTCAAGTGCATACTCTAACCTCAAGCCATTGAAATCCATTTCGATGTTAAATCAGTTGTAGCACCAAGAAAGTATTTCTGCAAATTTGAATTCTTTCCACCAACAAAATCAGCTCCTGCTTGACAATTGAAATCTCCTGTGCTCCGATACCATGTAGAAATTTAATACAAAATATTTATTTCCTAGATTCTCTTGATCTAAAAACTATAAGCCATTGTTAAATATAGAATCAATTCTACAAAATATTTGCGGAATTTAAAACACAATCTCCAATAGCAATATCATGAAGAAAGATCAATCACACATAACACAGATAATTTATTGGGAAAGCATAAATCTAAAAACCCCACGATCTTCTATTATGTATTATGTCATGGATCATGAAACAATTACATACAAAGCTCCAATCCAAGAGCTCTCAGTACAATAGCTAACTGTCTCACACTGTCATACAAAAATTGGCAAGTTTCTTAACAAATTTACTGTCTCCAAACAACCTGCCTCCACTGCACAATCCTAGCTGATATAAATCCATGAATGAATGGAATCCTTCTTGCCTTGACTGCAAAATCCTCATGGGCACATCCAATGTGTGTGTGGTTGCATGTGTGAAACCGATACTGTCACAACCAATAGTCAATTTGTCCCTTTCACCTACATTTCAACTGGGTATCCATTGGATCTGACATTCATGTAGTTAATAGTAGTAAATATTTAGTTGCATGTGAGGCCACTGATTATGAATTAATTAATAATTAATTCACTTGATATCTCACTAGCGTATCTTCAATTACAACTAGCACAACTATGTTTAAGTCAATTAACTGAGTTACACTACTTTACAAATTTCATAACTACACTTCCAACTCTGTTACAACTTCGAATCACTCAGTTACAACTAAGTCCACTTGCATGTCCCACCAACCAACCACTCAAATCAGAATTCCTATAGCTAACTGATTTTCCACTTTAGTTAACTATTTCCAAGTGCCCATTGAGAATAGATTATTGTTTATTATCAAACTAATATGAAGGGATAATAATAGCTGACATGCATCTATAAATAGACATTCAATCTATAAACATAACTTCCACATACATCTATAAATAGACCTCATCTATAAATAGAATTTTCTCATGCATCTATAAATAGACATCCACCTAAAAATAACTTGAGGCTCCATCCTATTTTAGGTGCATAATTTTCACTCGGATCTTCTTGTTGAATCTCAACAAGGAAATGAGGGAGCAGGGAGATGGAAATATTTGGGGAGGTGTGTAGGGTGTAGGAAAGGGTAGTATGAGTAGGGAAACTAGTTTTTGCTGTTGGAAGTCAACCACAAGTTCCGAATCATTAAAACACCGCGTGGAGGCTAAGAGAGACTTCACCAATGAAATGTTGAAGAAACTGAGGAAAATAAGATTTTGTAGGTTATTAATTTCTTGAAAATAAGATGTCAGAACCCTTGGTTGCTGAAGGCAACCCTTGAAAATAATCCTTTGCCCTCAAACAATGAATGTGTAGTGTGGCCAATGAAAATGCTGCATGTCTTGAAAAACACAACGTGAGAGAGGAAAAATGCTTTTGATAGTGAATTAATTTTGATGATGAGTGTGCTTGGATGTCTGCTCAATATGAATGAAAAGAGTGATTGGAGTGTTTGAATGGTATTTTGTAGCTTGGGGAAATCAAATTTTCTTCATAGTGGTATAGTGGCCCACCATGCCGTTTTCATCTTTGACTTAAAACTTTGCAGCTTTGGAACATTAGAAACATATTACATCCATATTTGAAATAAAATTAGACTTGAAACAAAACTTTAATGAGCATTTTCCCTATTACTACTCCTTCATTGCCGGATTTATTGATGAAATGAAAGATTTTTATGGATTTGATCCTAAGACCTAATGGTGACATTTTTTGAAATGAGTTGAATGATGACCATGGTGGTATGACTAAGATGATATTGAAGAATTTGCAGTGATGACTCATCAATTAAAATATGGCAATGACCAACACATGAAATTTTTTGAAAGGAGTAGTAATAGACCTAGACACACTAGCCAGTGACCAAATTTTTATTTGAAGACCTATTGAAACCATAAAAATTTGACTTGAGACCTTAAAAAAAACCTTGTAAGATCACATTTGATCATTGGAACAGACATAACTGACTGACACTAACAAGTTTCATAGCAATTTGATTACTTGGTATTCATGTCAGATGCTCCAATGTCATTCATTTGCTATGTTTTACTGCAAATGTTTATTTCACACCATTTTAAAGCCAAAATTGCCTTAGCTTCCATGAAAGCAATGTTGTTTGTAATTGATTTTCCTTAGTTGACTCCATGCCCAATTGTGGCAGTCATCACATTATCTTTCACATGCAAAATCACATGAAGTAGAAATAGAGTTGGACATCTGCAAATTAAATTGTATTTTAAAAATTTTATTGTTTTCCTTGAGAGAGCCCTCTGTGATTGGAAGGGATAACTTCCAGTTAAAATTTGGTTTGAAATAGTTATGCTTGGTTTGAGTTTGACACAACCCAACCTGTCTAGCTTAGTGATAACAGTATGGATCAATTCCATTTATTTCTTACTGGATTTCATATTTGGAACTTGTTGTTCATTGAGAATGTTCTCGAAGATAAGTATATAATCTTATAAATATTGAATACCATTGTACTATATCACATCCAATCCTTAGTGGAATATAACTAGACTATTCAAATATATATATATATATATATATATATATATATATATATATATATATATATATATATATATAATGTTAAAATCCTTAAAGAGAAGTGCATTATAATCTCTTAGTAGATCATCCTTCCACAAAGTGTCCTTAGGATATGATTCCAAGAGGCGTCCAAAATAGGTTGCAACAATTTTTGTGACATAGAGGATAAATAAACCAGTGTTTTTCACAATATCATATGAATAATTAGTCTCTTCACAAATAAAATTAATGCTACTAGCAAGGCTCCCTTTCTTGACTAAATAACTTGGTTTTCCATAAACAAATGTATTTCCTTTTATATATATTCTAAGATTCCTTAGCCTACTGCAATAGGGCCTAAGGTATTTTCAAAATTATATAACAAACTCTAAGCTTCAGTTTGCAGCTTTTCTTGGGCTTTCTTGACATTCAGTCCTAAGGTACTGAGGCATCCTTTGGTCTATTAAAACATAATGAGGCATTTCGGCCTACCTTCAACATAAATTGGAGATACATATGCAATAATGACTTTGACCTTAAGCTAGGGCTTTGACCATTTTTCCTTTGATTCATATTAGAACTTCTAATAGCTCAGACTGAGATAGATAAATATGTTGAATTTCCAAGGTTGCTTCATCCACATCCTGAGGTTATCGATCCTCTGTAATAATCCTTATTGGACTGAGGTATTTATTAATGACACATATATTCCTTCTTCTTGCAAAAAAGGATATTTACCTATGGATTTTACAATAGATTCTTATCTTGGATCATTGACTTGGAGATTTTTCTTCAAAGAAGAATGATAGATCTCATCCTTATTTTTTAATTTGTTTCTTGAACTAGGGATTCTATGGTTGGAGACAAAAAAATTCCTAGAGGATGGCTTTGAAATAGAGATGACCATGGATGACTTCAACTTCAAGGCTGATCTCCCACCATAGCTCTGACACCATGTCGATTTTTCGTAGGTGTTCTATAACGATAATTACTTCTAATGATTTAGTTAATTTTCACATTCTTATCCATTATTTCATCTTAAGCAATTACACATAAAAAATATAATATTTTTGACAGTTGGATCATGAAGAGACAACCACATACACAACACAAGATACCCAACATACAACCTGATTGGGGATTGAAATTTAAAGAATGATTACCTGATAAACATACCTTGGACTTTGGAAGTGCAGTGAAAGAGCCCTCTATTATAGAAGGTTTTGAAAAATAAATTAGGACCACTGAACCATATAAGAAACCTTAACAGAGCATTGAGAAACCTTAACAACTAGAATAGCATGAGTAACCCTCATCACTAGAAAGAGAGCGAACTCCTTCACCAGGGAAGCCACCTGTAACAACTGCACATAAACTAAAAAAAAACCAAATGAAAAGAATCTCAATTATTAATTTTTATTTCCCTATTGGGAATATTCAAGGACAAACACCATTGAAAAATATTCCTTTTTCCACACTCTCTACTTTTTAAGGCATGGTTACAGAAGGCCTAGATACATTTCTTTTTGAATTCGATGTTCTTTGCAGATGTTATGACTATATGACCAATGAGAAAAAACTAAAACTGTTTCCAACTACATTTAAGGGAGAAACATTTAGATGCTTTATGGGACTTGGTAAAGAATTTTAACTCATGTGACATTGAGATGAAGCAGACTTTTCTAGAAAAGTATCTAGATTATTGTCATTCTAGGGATCAAAAGGATGAATTATTTAGAATTACTGAGATACAAGATGAGAACCTAGAAGAATATGTTGAATTTCTTTAGTATAATTTGCAAAGGTCTCAACATAACAAACTGGATAAGGAAATGGTCAAAACAATTTTGATAAAAGGAATGAGAGATAACTGCCTTGACATTCTGAATATTTTGAGAAAAGGGGACATATCCAAGGAACCTTATGATGAGATTGTTCGACAATTAGAGGAAATTTTAGACTAGAAGTGGCCTGCTAAAGAAAAATAATAAAATATTAGTTAAAATAATAAAATAAGAGATGAATTTTGGAGGGAAAATAATAAATCTACTTTTGTTTTTTAAAATCTGTATTTTTGGCTCATTTCCTTATAAGTTTACTCAAATTTCAAGTGTAGATACTCATTGAATGCGGAATTAAATTCCACATCCGATGAGTATCCAATATGCATATTTTTGAGAAGACCCAGATTGACAAAAAATGAATATACATTAAAAAAGTGTGTTGAATACGTTTTTTTAATGTATCTTGAATTTTTTTCAATATGGGTGTTCTCAAAAGTATGCATAATGGGTACTCGTTGGATGTGGAATTTAATTCCACATCCAATGAGTGTATACACTTGAAATTGAGTAAACATATAAGGATATAAGCCAAAAATACAATTAAAAAGATATTTTTTCATCTATTCCCTTCAAAATATTTACATGCACCTCTTTTTAAATTTAAAGGATTTTGGTGGGTTTACATATCATGACATGGAAATTAAATGAAAATTTCATGGTCATTTTTAGGCTGAATTTCCTCTAATTTTTGTCAAATAAGTTCTAAGGGATCGACAAGAAATCATACCTCCACACATGATGCCTCTGCTAAGATTTTAAGGTTAGTTAACAATGGAGCAACATGAGCAGAGATAGAGAATATGTTGGATAAATTTAATACTGATATTATGATCTCAATGTCCTCTTAGTTCGATGTATTGCAAGAAAAACAAAAATAGATGGAGGTAGAGCAAGCTTTGGCCATTTTTTTCTCTCATTGTAGGAAGAAACATCCCTTGAGGGAATTCCCACTCAACAGTTGTACCATATGTGAGAAGGATAACTCTACAGAACAATGCCATCATTACCTCGACTAAGGGAAATTTAAAAGGAAGAATGTGAGAATGTTTATGCAACATACTTCATTAGTAATAAAAATCCTTGTCAACCTAGGCTATTATGTATGGTGAAAGAACCCTTCTCTTCTTTCATATTCTTGGTTTGGTATGTATAATTCTCAATAAATACCCCAACAATTTCAATATTTAGTAGCTCAATGGAACCTTTTCAACCTCCTTTGTTTCAATACCCTACTCCATGGCCTCAACCATGGCGAGGTCCTGTTCCCATAAACGAGATGCTTGTGCAAATCCCAATGCAACAAAAATAGTTACAACTTCCTTCCAATGCAACTATGAGTAGTCCTCCGTTGTGCCCTCAACAGCCTGTACAACCCAATCCTAACCCCAATAACAAGGAAATACAACAGGTTGAAACTCTAATTATCCCTACCTACTGCATTTCACTTGTGGAATATAATGGGATTCAATTATGATCGGGAAGGGTAGTGACCCCCACTGTTTCCCCTGTCATAATAGAAAATAAAGAAGAAAACCTACCAGGGGAAGAAAACGAAGTTCAAGGATATTTAGAAAGGAAACAGACAGTACCAACTGATATTACTATTGGTACTAAAACAATTGATCAAGTTGTAACAAATGGCACTACTACCAATACTGTTGCAACAACCAATTCCACTGTAACAATAAATAGTACTTCAACTATGAAACTTGTAACAACTGCAAAAAATGAGACTTCTTTGCCCCTTCCTTACCATGAGAGATTAACTGAAGCTAAGTATAACCCTCAAGTTTATTATGACTTCCTATATGAGTTAAGGGATTTAAATGTTCAGATTCATTTACTCCAAGAAATATGAGATGTCCCAATTTATACCAAAACAATTAAGGAACTATGTGTCAAAAATCCTGGTAGGAAATATCGAGATCCCCCTACTGTGCATGTTATTAGGAAAATATCAGAACTAATATGGGGGAATAATGTACCTACTAAATATGATGATCATGAGAATCCTAATGTAGTTATTCTTATTGGGGGAACAACTCTCCCAAATACCTTGATTAGTTTAGGCGCAACAATCAACATAATAACAAGGGAAGTTGTAGAATTACTTGGGGATTACTAATTTGAAGCCAACCCCTAATATTTTGGAATTGTCACATATGTATAGAATCTAACCAAAAGGAATATTGAAGGATGTAATTATTTCAATAGATTCTTGGTACTACCTAGTATATTTAATGGTGCTTCAACCTAGAACATGTTGAGGTGGCCATCCTCTAATTCTGGGCAGACCATGGTTAGCTACTGTAGATTCCTTTGTTATAATTAGGTTTGGTTTTATGACTATCCCTGATGGTCATACTACCAAGAACCTTGTCCTTTGCCCTCCAACTAAACCAGGTTATGAATTTGAGAATCCTTCATGGCCTAAGTGTGACTTGGAAGAAGATGATGCACGTCTAGTACTCATTGTAGGAAAGGATTTGTGTTTCAAAAATGAGATTGAAGACAATGTTACCAACAACTTCATCAATACCCCTTGTACTATTACATCACCCACATATCACTTGCCGAGTTCTGTGATAGAAAAATCTGATGAGAAATAAACTCTTGATGTTCCTGTCACACAAGGAATACCTACTACCTGTAGCATTAAAGGTGTGATAATGGAGATTGTATACCTAGAAAAACCCTAAATATCAACCCTAGTTTGTCCCCTAAGCAAAGTGAGAAATTAGTGCTATTACTTAGAAAGAATAAATAAGCCTTCACATGGGATTATAAGGACATGAAGGGTATCCATCCTACTTTGTGCACTCATCAAATTTATTTAAAGGAAGGATCGTGACCTATCCAACAACTTCAATGAAGAATGAACCTAACATTAAAAGACATTATCAAGGAAGAGCTCCAAATAATTTTGGATGAAAATTTCATCTATCCTATTTCTAACAGTCAGTGGGTATCTCCATTTGTTATTGTTCCCAAGAAAAATGGAAATTGGAGAGTTTGTGTATATTATAGGGAGTTGAATAAAGCCACTCAAAAGTAAGATTTCTTGTTTCCATTTATTGATCGGGTCTTAGACACTATGTTTGGGAAGAAATGATTTGATTTCCTAGATGGATTTAGTGGCTATAATCAGATACATATTTCTCCTGAAGACTAGAACAAAACTACTTTCACGTGCCCCTAGGGTACATTTTCTTATAAGGTCCTACCTTTTGGACTTTGCAATGCACTTGCTACATTCCAATGAATAAATTTAGGAACCTTTGCTGACATGGTCAATGACTATCTAGAGATATTTATGGATGGCCTTACATCATATGGGGATGATTTTGATGAAACCTTGCATATCCTTGTAAAGTAATTGAGTGTTATATACAAACCCGTATATGTATCAACACCAAAAAATGTCACATGATGATGACTGAAGGAATTTCTTTGGGTCACTATCTCTCTGCTGTAGGTATTCATGTTGATCCAACAAAGGTAG
The DNA here is from genome assembly GCA_034641835.2 of Pinus albicaulis. Lineage (NCBI taxonomy): Eukaryota > Viridiplantae > Streptophyta > Pinopsida > Pinales > Pinaceae > Pinus > Pinus albicaulis. The sequence goes on from CM076577.1 coordinate 96,476,497, forward strand.
TGTTGTAAAATTATCTTTTCATGAACTTTTCAAAAAATATTCCAGTTTTTTTTTTAAATTTTCATGTACTTTGTAAACATATGTATGAACTTTTTATTAGCATTAAATATATCAAATGATGTTCTTTTTATTAAATAAAGTGCTCTCATAAAGCATCTGCAACTTTCAGGATGGAAATGTGACTCGAAAAAATCAATGATGATAGTTCAAAACCGGACCGCCTCGCTTGCTTTAAGTTTAATGAAAGGGGGGGGGGGGGGGGGAGAGGGGGAGGGGGTCCATGATTGATTGTTTTCCTGAAACCACATTTGAGTACATGGTGAAATGTAGTTAATAATGGACCCCCCCCATTCTAAACAACTTACCACTTACCACTATAACACCCCTCCTGGTAAATCTACCTTCGGTTTCCGTTAAATTCTTATTGCTGCCAACTCTGTTTTAGTTACCATCATTTTATCCACTACCAAATATCATTTATGAAACTACTATTTTTGCCAATTTACACTATTTTTGAATATTACTACCATTTTTCTTGTGTTTTTTTAATCCAAAGCTATTACCCTTTGCCCATTTGTTAAAGATTTATAACAGAATAAGAACAACGCCACCTATGATCCATCCAAAGTAATTAGCTGCAAGTTATTTTCAAGCACTACGATTTCGTGGGTAATCCTATTTATTTTTCCCTAATTTCATATTGTAAAAATGAGTTCACAAAAATTAAAGACAACTATAACTCAATCTAAGCCCCACCTCCTTCCGCGTCAATAAAAATCAATGAGATGCATTTAATTGATTTAGATGCTAAAATTGTAGAAATAGAAAGTGAATTTGATATTTATGAGCTGAAAAAATTGGGCATTTCAAAGGTTCCAAGACCACAATGATGAATTTCTTTGGGAATCCCTCCTTCCCCAATTTGTGTTTCCACAAACCAATCATTTTCCTGAGTTTTTCATGTGGTGTTTAGATCGGTATTTACCATGTAAGAGGGTAATTTTTGCCAAGAATGAAGAGCCTTTATTCTATATCACTTTTGAGACAATTTTACAAGCCCCGCAGGTCGTTTTTCCTGGATCACTCCGTCAATTTTCTAGTGAAATATTGTTGGAAACTTATTAAATATTAACCCTAAACAAATAAATTTCATACTTGAATCCTTTTTTTCATAGGAAGCCAACCATCCTTATCCTTCAAATATCTCCCCTGAGATCTCCAAACAAATAATATAAAAATTATGTTGTTTATTAGGGTATGAAAATGATGAAGCTGTGGATGAAGTGCTGTTAGGTTTTTTGTCAACTCTGTCACTAGGAAATAAGCCCTCAGTTTATTTCAATTCCATTCAGTTTCTCTTAGACACCATTCATGAGAATTTTTTGAAATTTGGAATTGAGAGGTTATTTAAAGATCAGTCAGTTTTAATTTATATGTTCTTGTATTACTAGCCAAACAATTTCATTCAAATATAGCTGCAAATACATGCTATCCAAGGGATTTACTAGAGTAAAAGGAGCTTTGAGTGGTCAATTTTTTCTTGAAAAATCATTTGATGATTTATTTATATGTCACGAGATCATATATTTGTTCACAGTTAAACCAACCATTTAGAAATATTCTGAAGTAGATGAAGCCTATATAAAGATGGTTGCGTTAACTTATCTAGTGGGAGAAGAATGGGAACAAATTGTTGGTCTCATATCTTAATTCTTAAATTCAATGGTAGTATCTCGAAGGTAGGCTATGTTTTGGCAGATAATTAAGGCAGATCCAAATTTAGAGGAAAAAAATCAAATAAGACTCAGATACCTTGGGGCAATATCCATAAATTGAGGATAGTTGCAGACAATCAAGCTGAAGATTTTTTATATTGATCAAAGTTTTTGTTAAAAATATCCAAGTTGTTATTTTAGATAATAATTGTTTTCCTTGTAATTACTAGAGATAGGATTTTTAACAAAATAGATATGTATTGTTTATTTTGATTGGAAAAGGGTTTATTATCGAACCAAAATTTTGAGATTTTTGTAATACCTAAATATTTCAATGTTAATCAAGGAGTTTTGCTTTCAACTTACAACAACATTATTTCACATGTGAGTAATTCTAGTGTTTCATTATCTTTGTCTTCAATACATTTAAGGTTTTATATATAATTGGGAAAGACATGTCTAAGGATTAACCTTCCTGATATCCCATGGTAAAGTTATGTTCAATACTAGTTTAATTAAGCAAATTGTTTGTTTGTTTTAGTTACTATATAATTTTTAGATTGTTTCCTTCTTTAAAATTCCTATATGTATTAATGTTTAGTTACGGGAGATCCTTATGTATGATTTCTATTCTCATCAGATAATTAAATTATTTTGATTGAATAAATATAAATTGTCTTATGTCTCCTTTATTCTTTTATCATTCCTTTAAAATATTGTATGTTGTTACGGTTTGGAATCAACACTTTGGTAAATATTTAAAAGAATAAGGCTTGTATACTTAAACAAGGGTTTTATCCTTGAACAAAAATTATTTAAAGTTCATCCTCTACATAGATTCTTTGACACAGTTCTCTAGCTAGGAATTGTCAGCAAAGGACAACATGTAGAGGTAATGGAATAAAAATTCCTACTCCTAAAACACATAAAGAGGTATGCGGATTTTTGGGACATCCATGTAATTATAGGTGGTTTATAGAATATTTTGCTAAAATTGTATTTCCATTATTTGCTATGCTAACCAAAGATAAGGATTTTGAATGGACTAACAAGTGTAATAACGATTTTGTAGAATTGGAAAGTTGTGTAATACCAACACCTATTCTTAGAGGACCTAATTGGAATCTGTCATTCCATATCTCTACTGATGTTTCTGATACAACCATTCGAGTTTTCTTGGACAACAATAAGGAAATAAGCCATACATTATATATTACATCAACAAGAATTTGGCTGATGCAGAGGTAAATTATATAGTAACAAAAAATGAATTTCTTGTTGTTATTTATGCTGTCAGTAAATTTAGGCACTACATCACTGGTTATCAAAATTTTGTACATACCAACCATTCATCGATCCAAATTTTAACAAATAAGCTGGTTACAAATGCTAGGGTTACTGGGTGGTTGATATTACTCCAAGAATTCAATATTACTATTGTAGATAAACTTGGTAAATATAGTGTTGTTGCATATTTTATTTCTATATTGAATCATGTTATTGATGATCTTCGTGTTGAAAAGTTCTTTTCCAGATGAGTATATATTGCAATATCCACTTACTCACCCTGGTATGCAGACATTTTCAATTATTATTCTGCATGGAAACTCCATCATCACCTTTCTCCTAGGGAAAAAAATATTTTCCAACAAAGTGCCCGGTATTTCTGGTTAGATGGAAACCTTTTTCACACTAGTTTTGGTCAGCAGATTAGAAAAGGTGTGACAGAGGATGAGGTTCATGACATCCTTAAATCTTGTCAGGATGAGCTAATACACATGGGCAGAAAATCTGACGACGAAATATGACAGAAGGGATCAAATAGGAAAGATTGTCAGAAGTTAAATGTATTTTTTGTTTTTAAATCCCGTCGGTCATCGAATATCTGGCGGGAGTTCCTTTAGTCTCGAATATCCGACAGGGATGCCTATACTATTGAATATCCAATGTTTGGTCCAATATCAAAAACATTCCATGGAATGGTTGCATAACTACTAATTCCACCATTAATGACTTCTTTTCGTTGGAAAACGTCTAATTTAGGATCACTTTACATCGAGTTTAATTAATTGTAATAAATATAATATTAATATTATAAGCATATATAATTTTATTAATACATAATTAGGCTATATTAATATCAATATAAATAATATATAATTATAATAAAATTATATATATATATGTGTGTGTGTGTGCACATATTATATAACTTCTACATAGTTGTTATATTACTTGCAATTGTTTTGAAAAATTGTAGGCCTATTTTGAGGTTAAATTTTTAAGAAAAACATCACTGAAATTTTGGTGAGGAAAAATGTCACATAACATTCCTCAAGAAAGCTAAGGAGATTTGGATCGACATTGGGGATTCAGAGGATGGAAAATGTTATCAACCTTGTAGAAATTGCAAGGGCTTGAAGCCAAGGATACTTCTAGGAAAACGAGATAAAAGACATTGTAGAGACTATGGAAATGTTAATGGTGGGCATGAATATCATCCATTAGTAAGTTATTCATTATATGTCTTTGTATTGTAGATTATTTTTGTAAATGTTATATGTATATTTTATTTTATATTGTATGTATTTATATTGTACATTGTATTTTCTTTCTATTGTAAATGTTTATCTTCTTTTGGGAGATATTTGACCTATGTTGTCATCTTGATGTAGAGAAATATTATTTGATTATTATGGTTTGGGTCTATTAAGGGGTTAGGTCAAGTTAGGGGTTAATTAGTTTATAGGATTAGAGATAAGGGGTTATTTATTAAGGGTTTAGGGGTTAAGGGTTAAGGGTGTAGGTGTTAGGGTTTTAAGGGCTTAGGGGAATGGGGTTAAGGTGTTAGGGGGTTAATTAGGGCCTAGAGGATTTAGAGGTTAATGGGTTTTTAGGGAGCATTGTTAAAAGTTCTTAAAGTATATTATGCACATTTAAAAGATGGACATTTAAAATTTTATGTTCCTGAACACAATGTATTTCACTCATAAAAGAGACTTTCTCGTTTTTTAAGGAAAAAATTATAGGACACAAGCCTTGCACATGGTGTTTCAAAATGTTTTACTCTAAGGGGACAATGAAATTTTTAAGCCTAAGTGATATAGATTGAAGAATTATCTATATAAAGTCACAGTGATAAGTAAAGGGTCTTATTTGTTTTAAATTGTGCGAACACTTGAAGTAATATGAAAGCTATAGTAGTTCTAGAAAAATGGGAGATTAATGAAGTATTTGATAAATAATCAATGGTTATTTTTTCCAAATTTATATTATTTATTATCACTCATGCAAGGTAGAACATTACTTTTTGAATGTCCCTTGAATTAGGTGCAATGTTTTTATTCTATATATAACATTCACTTACCATTAAGTACAAAGGAGTGGGATTCTGACATTTTGGTCAAATAAACTAAATAGTCAAACAAAAAGAATACCCCATTTTGTGTAGAAGGAGAGATTTACGTTGTGCCTTAGTAAAAAATGGTTTCCTATGAAAATTGATGTCTTTAGTGTGTTCCCTACCACTTGCCTCTCTTCCTACATGTTAAGAAAAAGTAACATCTTTCCTATATTTTTTCAACATATTATTAAATATAATCTTGATAAATTGCACAAGCATCATCATTGATTTGTTGTCTTTGTTTCTCACTCTCACCTAATTTGTTTTTGTCTAGTCTTTGTTTTCCTATATTATATTTGTAAACATTTGTATTTATGTTTACATATTTTATATATATATATACTAATATTACTTTATTGATTGTAATTGTATAGTATGACCCCCCTAGGGAATTGATCGATGAGGAATAGGTGGTTGTAGTACAAGCGCTTGTTCAAAAACATGAAGACAATATTTAGGATCAAGCCAATGATTCTATGGAAGAAGATAATGATGTTGATAACATAGTTGAAGAATATGGGACACATAGATAAATCCAGGAGACTTTTAATAATGTTGAAATGGATGATGATGGAAACCAGTATGATGGTCGTGCTTTTGATAAGCCTTTACTTGAGATCACAATTGAACCTCTTTATGAAGTCTCAAAAACATCTCTTCTCCCTGGTGTATTGCTGCTGGTCAACTTAAAGGCGATGAATGGTTTTTCAAACACATGTGACACAACTCCTAAGGTATGTAATATATTTTGTGACATTAATTAATACTATATACATGATAAATTAATACTTTTTAGTTTGTTTTTAATGTAATTAGTACATTGATAATCATTTATTTAATTTGTAACATTTGGATGCAATATGTATGATTAATATTGTTTAGTACATTAACCAGAAGTACTATTTTTTATGTTGTAGATTGTTAGGTGAATTTTTTTTAACACCGCCAAATGTTTTACCTTGTACATACTGAGATTTACATGCCATTATGAAAGATATTGGAATGGAGTATCAAGTTATTCATGCATGTACTAATGATTGTTTTCACTATTCTAAATAACATGTGTCAAAAAAAAGATTCCCAAAATGTGATGAGAGTAGATATCAAACCGATATAGTAAAAAAAAAGGTGCCTCACAAGGTTCTTCATTATATTCTCATAATTCCACATCTACAACAATTGTTCATGTGTGAAATAATAACACAAATTATGGATTACCATGAAAAAAATAAAAGTGAAGATGGTGTTCATCGAATACCTGTAGATGGATTTGCATGGAGAAATATAGAGGAAACGTGGCCAAAGTTTAAATTAGAACTTCTTAATATTAAGATTTCATTAACAACAGATTGTGTCAATCCATTTTGAGAGCTCAAATATAGTTACTCGGTGTGGCCCATTTTTGTTATAAACAATAACATTTCTCCGTGTAAGTCAATAAAGAGGGAGCACATAATGTTGACAATGATTGTTCTAGGTATTGATTTTTTTAGAATGTTTTTTTTAACACATGAATATATTGTTCCACGCATTAATTTGTTTACTCGTATATGTTCAATTATGTGTTATATATTTTTTATTTACTCATATATGTAGTAATTGTGTACTATACATTTAATCAATTTGGTAAGTACCAGGTCAAAGATATGAATGTATATGTTGAATGAAATTACTATGACACCACTATGTATGATATCTCTAGACAAATAGATTCAAAAAGGGAATTTAAATGCCATGTAATGCTTGTATGGACAATTTATGATGCCCCGAGACTAACACATTTATGTGGTATGTTATAACATTACCTTCACACTTAAATAGTGTTAAATTTTATGAAGTTCATTCATGTATGTTTTTTGAATATTCCCTTAATTGTAAATACTTAAAGTAATTGATATAAAAATTATTCCATCTCTTGCAGGTCTTCAAACAAAGGGTAAATTTTCTTATCTAGTTGGTCCTAAGTTTAAATTGCGTCATTCAAGAATATTAGGAAAGGAGGTGTTTAATGAGTATCGACACTTCCTTTCTAAGAACCATAGGTATCGAAGTACCGAAAAATATATTTTCGTTGGTAAAGAAGAGACCGGATTAAGACCACGGAGAATGACATCACATGCATGGAAGTTGCAATATAATATACTAGTATCTCAAGGTATGGATCGAATTGTCTATCTACCAATATGCATGATATTTTTGGATTATTCTATATTTTTATGACATTTTCTTCACTGCACTAATTGACAAGTTATATTGTTGTTATAATATCTTTAACTATATATCATTCACCTTTTAGGTTGCCAAGGAATTAATAAAAAGACACTTACACAAGGAATGGAAATATATCCTGAGCAATTTAATAGACTCCCCTACCATGAGTACTTAGAAATTGTTCATTTGTTTAATACAAAGCACATCAAGATGAATGTAATATTAGATGGAATGAGAGATAAAGAAAAAATTGTCAAGATTTGTAATGAAATTAAGGAGGGAAATCATGCAATGCAAAGTGCGATTGATTAAAATATAGATGGAGACAACCAAAATATAAGTGCCCGTCCATGTTATTGATAGAGCAACAAATCAAGGATGTTAAAGAGGTTATTGAAAAAATTAAATTTCCAACTCGACTTTGTTCAAACATAAATAATATTATAAAAAAGAAAGGTGAATTAGGTGGGGTAAAAACTCATCATTGGCATACATTTATTAAGGTAATTATTTTGGTGTATATGTTTGTACAATGGTGAAACATCTTGTTAGTGTTTTTTTGTTTCTACTAATTTGGGAATAAATAATGATCAATCATTATTTTTTTTTACAGTATGTTCCACCTCTATGTCTCTCATACAAATTTGGCAACAATGTCAAAGAAGTTATATATGATATTGGAAAATACTTGAGTTAAGTGGAGATTTATGTGCAAAGTGTAATTTGTTCAATAATTTGTTGTACAACTTATATTTGACTACAAGTGTTTTACTTGTCATCATGTACTATATACTTTTCTATTGAAACTTGATTTTCATGCTTCATTTGTAGATGTTTATCATCTAAGGAAATAAATAGAGAAGATATAAGTATTTGAGGAAACAAATTCTTGGTCTAATGTGTGAAAGAAAAATTATCTACCTCTGACATTTTTCAATGCGCAAGAAAACTACCTCATACACCAAGTCAAGGATATTGAAAAGTGTGGACCTATACACACAAGATCCATGTGGATGGCTGAGAGGAACTTGAAATCACTGAAGGATTTGGTTAGACAAAGAGTACATCTCGAGGGTTCTATGGTATAGGGATATATGGTATACCAAACCATGGTTTATATTTGTTAATACATATTAATTATTGCATCACATTTGGGATGTCAAATCCATGGAAAAATTTGAAGGGGAGCACCTATTGGGGAAAGGTAGAATGAGGAAAGTGATATGTATGTAGATAATGGATATTTCTAGTACATTTGAATTTTTTGTTTTTATGTATATCGTACTCATTTAATTTTTATTCTTCCTGTGTAATACATTATTATTAAGGTATTACATGGTAACTAATTATATATATGTGAATTGTTTTATTTTAATACAACCAGTTGAGAGTGGGATGCAATACATTTATACATTACGAACACTCTTGATTGGATGAAGGTATGGATTAAACGATGAAAATAAAATTATAATGGTAGATTATCATGGTATGGTGTGTCTACATTTGTCAAAGAAGCTCAAAGTAGTGGAGATACCAATATTACATACAGGGAAATTTATTTATCACATGGTTTAATCGAATATTAGGCAAGCATATTCACCCATACTAAGTTTTTTTTAACAATTATATTGATGCATATGGCCTGTTTTTTTCTTAATTTAAAAATTTTCCAAGTATAAATATGATTATTAATTGACAATGAATTTTTATGTGTTTGACATATTGTAGTTGAAACACCACAACAAAATGTGGTGCAATGGCCACAAATTTCACATCAAAACGTTGGATGAAAAGATGAAAAATTCTAGTAGTGGGATAATTGTAGTATTTCAAGTTATCAATGTTACCTCTAGAGGTGACAAAAATCTAGAAGTATTTGATAATCGATAATATGGGTATCTGCATGATATAATTGAGTGTGACTTTGAATCCTTCAAAATAGTTGTGTTCCATGTCAAATGGTTTAGTCTACGAATCCATGAGCATGACCCTGATAGAATTGTTATTGAGCATGATAACATATTTACCATGGTTGGTACAAGGAATCTTGAGCTAGGATCAAGTCCCTATGTTATTTGAACCCAATGCAAGTAAGTATTTTATGTAGAGGTTCTAGGTAAAGTGGGATTGTTATATGTTATTAGTTATGATCCAACAGGAAGGTCGGTAAAGTATAATGTAGCAGAAGAACTAGATGAAATTGAAGAAGAAGATGATGCAAAGGAGTAGAGGGTTCATGTGTCAGATGAAGACGTTGAAGAATTTAAAGGATACATTTGGATGAAATAGATGATACATTTGATGTTGTGTCAGACGAAGAACTTGAAGAATTTTAACGAAATGTAGAAGAGCATGTTCGAGATGATGATATAGATGACAATGATGATGATGCTGATATGGTGAATTATTTGAACATGGATTTTGAACTAGATGATACAAATGATGAGTTGGATGAGAAAGAATATCAATGATATAAACATGTTGAAATGTACGAGATATGTATTTATATGTTTTCAGTTGGTTTCATCTCTTTCGTTCACCTTAAATTTTTGTTTTCCTAGTTTTTATGTTTGCTTGTTATTGTGTTTCTTTCAATTATATTATAGTATATAGATTGGGTGTTTGAATTCAGAGTGATATGAGGGGGAGGGAGGGGCCATATGATATTTCACCTTCACGTAGTTTACCTTGTTAAGTAGAGAATATATTATTATTGAAATGAAGAGAAGCTCATTTAGGTTTATACCATCATCTCCAACTTTAAATTTGGTTCGTGTAATAATTTCCAAAGTTTTCCATTTACTAATTAGTGTAAATCATGCTTTCACCCCACATACAGTGACCTATGAATTGGGCTAAAGACAAACCTAAGTTTAAATTAATAATTTCTATAGTTCATAAATGACAAATTTAAGTTCAAATCAATTTCGTCGTCGTCAACATCGACTCTTTCATAATCATCATCATTATCATTGTTGTCGTCATCATCATCATCATCATTATCATCTTCATTGTCATCATCATCGTCATCATCATCATCAACATCATCATCATCATCATCATCATCGTCATCAACCTTTTCATGTGTTATTATGCCAAAGAGGAAAATTGATAAATAATTGGAAAAATAAGGGATAACAATCATAAAAACTGGAACCATATCATCATTCTTATTATCGCGAAGTCTATAGGAAATATAAGAAAGTGCAACACGACATTTTCACTTATAGAATTATGATGATGAATAAATAAACAAACATATTTCACTAATTCATAATACTTACTTATAGGAAGAGGATAAGTTGATAAAATCAACATTGATCATTAGATGAGGGACTGCTAGACATTGTTAATAACGATCCCTCTTTCTGTGATAATTTAACTAAAGTTACATTCATTTAAAGTAAGGTGGGTATTATATACCTGACACTTAGTATGTCCTACTGTGGACCACATTGTAAGCATGATAATAGAAGCCAATGAGTTCATAAAAACAACAATTTTAGTAGAAGGAATAGGATTACCATATCCACATACAATATAGTCTAATAATGTGCTAAAAGGAATCCAAAAAATGCACTCAAATTGAAATAAATATGTGACAATGAATATTTCTCAAACATAATCCCAAATGATCTTATATATATTATATAAAATATATATTGTATATATATATGATATAATGTCGTGGAGTTATTTTTTATTAGAGCATTAATAAAAAAGGCTCCTTATATCTAATCAAGCAGAGCAGAGAAGAATCATTCAAGTAGGGTATGAGAGCATTCAAGAAAATGGTGGTAGGTGTGGGCAGGTTGTGGAAGGTGTGGGAAGTGGTGGCATGTGTGTGCACAGAGGGGAATTTTTTTGGCTTGGTTTGGGATGACTCGGGTTCAAACTATACTGTGCACCAACAAAACCCTCAATCACTGGCCCTTTTGGCAATGACCTGCAAGAAGAATGTTGTATCACCCAAAGTGACTATGGGAGGATGGAGAACCAAGTTTATGCAGCCTTGAGGGACTGAAAGATGTGGTATTTCTCTATCATCTTACCCTTAACACTGATTAATTTCTTCGCCGCATTCAATAAATCACAGAAACATATCATATAAGTCCATAAATGATTACTACATTGATATACCATGCAACTGTAACAAGTAATTCACAACAATAGATATTAAACAAATAGATACCGAAAACACATAAGAATATCATCCCAAACTGCTTCTTTATTGTGATGGATATTTAAGTACAATAATCACTTTGACTTGCACAGTAAGCTGTAGGTGGTCTGCACAGTAAGCTGCGTACTCTTCCAAGGTCTTTATGCATTCGATTGCAGAGCCTTCCCTTCGCTACAAAATACATATTACAAAGACTTAACCATAGTCACCCCCATATGAATTTTTATCTAGCATAACATTACATCCCTTTAAATATTATTACATCATTACATTACCATGGGCCAAATACCATGGGATCCACAAAACAAGAAAATATAACCCAAAATCAATTACTGCGCACTCTGTTGCGTGGTCCACATTGCACTCTGCTCCTAAAAATGTGGAGTTTTAGAAAAAAATCTAGGTCAAGTTGGGCTGTGCCCAATAGGTCCCCAAAACTCACATGTGACTCGTCCTGAGTCACTCAACTTCTTTGCCCCGAATATTTGCTACGATGTTGACGTAGGTGCTGTTGAACTTATGCAATATCTTTGCGGTCTGCTTCTCCTAAATGCGTACTTCTTCCAATACTACGTTTGTTACTGGTCCTGTTGTCTTCTTCAGTATTGTCTCTTCTCTTTGTCGAAGCTCCTAAAGCTTCTCATCTACTTCCTGCGACAATTAGAGATCCTCATCTTACCATGGCTGAGTTCTCTCTGCCAAAACATGTTCTTCTTTTCTAAACTCCTCAATTTTCTTCTGCAGTGCATTTCCTTCGCTGATCTTGGCGAGCCTCTATGACATTTGCAAGGTATTTTTGGTTGTTTTAATCTCTTCTAGATGCTTCTTCTTCTGCTACATGTCTTCCTCTAGCTTCTGTATGTTTGGATCTTCTTGCAGCAAAGTCCAAATCTGTAAAGTTTTGTCCAACAACTTTCTACATTTTTCCAGTGTCGCAGAGATGTCTGTCATTGCAGCCTTTAGGTAAATCTCCCTATGTTCTTGAAATTCTAGTGGCATGGTGGAATGAAACTTCATATGAAACTCCCTGATCTTGAGCTCATACTCAAACTGTGCATCTGCGATCTTCCTTTTGGATTCCTTAACTATAAGGCCGAGATTCACGAGCTTGTCTTCAACTGACTCCTCCTCGTAGACATCCATGTCTGGAACTTATCGACATGTGTCTTTGACCACCTCTTTTAACTTTTGCTGTTATTGTTCTGCCTGGTCGTTCTCCTTGATGGCCTAGTCAAGCCGTTTCTTTAGTGAAGGTGGCTCTTATTCTATCTGCATTTTTAATTTTAAGGTGCACTGTTCTCGCTGCTTTAGCTCATTTATGATTCCTTGATGCAGGTCATGTAGTACCAAAATTGGTAGTGTGATGATGTTAATATTGACATGATCCCAACATTTTTCCTACTAATTTACTTTGGTGAAGTAGAACTGCAGAGATCAGGCAGGTATCTGCATTATCCTCATCCCAAATGTCATTTCTATTAGTCTTTCTAGTTGGAGCCCTTCCCTTATATGAATTAGTTGTATGGTTGTCTACGCCAATATTTTTAGTTCTAAAATACTCTCCTCAAAACCTATTAGGAGTGCGACGTAGTGATCCTCTATATTGTTCCATGACTCTTCTGTTACCTCTTGAATCTTCTCCCCCATATCATCCAGGTTGTTGGAATCACGATTGTCGTTAGACCAAAACTCGTAGGCCTTAGTCTCTGCTAAAATCGCTAGAGTTAGGATCTATGAGAGGCGGTTAGTCCATGTCACGAAACACACAGGGAGAATTGAACCCAATGTCCAAAAATATCCCCCCCCAATGCGAGGCGGGTGAGTTTCGAACTTGAGACCTATCGCTCTGATTCCAATTGTTGGAATCAAGATTGCCGTTAGACCAAAACCCACAAGACTTAGTCTCTGCTACAATTTCCAGAGTTAGGATCCACGAGAGGCAGTTATTCCATGTCGTGAAACACACAGGGAGCGTTGAACCCAATTTCCAACACAGGTCCCCATCAATAAGGACAATGACATTACATCCTTGGACCTATCTCCCTTCTTCTTCTTTTTATACTTGGGGAAGATTCACTGTGTATATTCTTCTTTCCTTTGTTTGTCTCTGTCCTTTTAGGTTATTTGATGAGTTCATTCCCTCAAAAAGGTTCCTTGTTATGCTGCTCTTTCTTTTCTTCCTCTCGCTCATCCTTATGTTTCCTACTTGGTTCTCGATGCTTCGATGTTTCCTCTTCTGCCTCTCAATCCTCTGTGTCTTTCTCCATCGCAGTCATCTAGTCTATGAGCCATTATTGTACTAGCGCGAAGACATCATCTTCGATGACTAAATATGGCAGGGGATTCCATGTCTTTGTCATGTCCTTGCGGGCCTATATATATATATATATATATATCCTGTGAAAGTCTACCTTGAACTTCACAATAGAGTTATATTTCTGGTACAAGCTCGACAAGAGGTGAGGATGTTGGTTTACCAACATATGAAAGTCCATGAAATATAAGATAAATAATATTCTATTTTCCTGTGCGCACAATTGTTGATTGGTATACCACAGTGAGGAATACTGCGCGGCTTCGCAAACATCTGCTTCTACCGAAGGAACCGTTGGAGGAGGGTCTCCCAAAGGCTACGAATTTTGTCCATTTTTGTATAATTTTGTATTTTTTAGTCTAACGCAGGGGTTTTGGGTGGGTCAAAGCCCCTAACGCATTGTAAATGGGTCAAGGATAGACCAAGAGTCTGCAAGCCACGATTTACGGACCATTGGATGCATAGGCTAAATCGCTATAAATAGATGAACCTTTTTAAGTCATAAGTAGGAATGAATAGAGATTGATGCGAAGTACGAATTGTTAGATATGTGGTAGGGTGTTTTGGGTTAGGACTCCTGCTGGCTGTGTGCACGGAGATCCTTTTTCCTGCTGTGTGCGAACCCTGCTGGCTGTGTGCGCCGGTGGTAATTGGGAATGTAAGAGAATTTTGGGTAATGATATATATATGCGGAAGTATTGTGGATATCTGATGTTTATGTTCTGTTATGGTTTATGTGAACTTGAGTTATATGATTATGTCTCTGTTAGTAGCTGTGAACTATCTATGTTTATGGTACATGTATCTGTGATCTATTAATTCATTGTGATTATGTTTTTCTATGATTATAGTTGATAGTATGCATGTGGATGCGAACCTGTGAATTATATTTGATAAGTTGTCTTCTGGTTATTTATTGAGACTCCTGCGAACAACCACTTGATGTATAGATCTGATAGTTGTGAACCGGCTTGACTTACCTACTCTCTCCCAGGGTGTGGAAACCTGGTTCTAGCACCCTCCCATACTGCTACGGGTGAGACTTTGGCCTGCACAAGCAGGTCACTATCGAAAGGGCCAGTAGTATAGGGGTTTTTTGGCGAACCTTAACCTTCAAACTTGGGTTAGGACCCCCCGAGGCAAAAAATGGTTCCACTGCCGAGACCAGGAGCATTTTGAGAGAGATCGGGTAATTCCAAGGCCGTATTGGAAACCTGAGAGAAAATAAATCGATGAGTGGTTTGAAAAACAGGTTCAGGAATTTGCAATAAAAGAAAATCACAGTAAGAATTTGACCATAGAGGAGTGGAAGAATAAGTACATTTTCACAGAGATTTATAAAATTTTCTTTATAACAATTGTGATCAAGCTCCAGGAGTGGCTCGCAAGGCTTGTTAAGTTTCAGAAGTGTTGGAAAGACTAACGAGTCACGCAGTGGACCCCAGAGCAGATACTGCAGTTAGAAAATACTGATAACACCATGACTCGCATGGTAAATCACTGGGTGGACAATGTGATAGGAGGATTTGTGACAAAATTTGCAGTCGACCAATTCATATCTTATTCAAAAGCAGAGCGGAGGTTCTTCAAGGGTTTCTAGGGTAAGTTTTTGAAAATTTTTCCATTATTGATTAAGATCTTGTTGTGTGAAAAAAGCATTTTGTGTAGCCATACAGAGTGAATGAGCTCCGACCAAAGTGAAGGTAGAACGTGCAGTGGTAAGTACTACAAAACTAACCAAGAAGAGGATTGATCTGTCTACAGTCTAGTAAGAAACTTTGTTGTGCATAACCCTCCATCTATGCCACCTTCGAGCCCTCGTAGGGGAAAAAAATCACCTCCAACCCCACCAGAAAACGATATGGCCTTGCACATGAAGCTACCTACCTTCAAGGGCGTGGGTGATGAGGACATGGGTCGGTTCTGGTTTGTCATAGGATCGGTATGGATGACGTAGAACATAGCAAGCGATGCGGTGAAATGGGCACAATATTTGTGTGAGTAGGGCCGTGCCTTTTTTTACTCTTGGTTGTTGTTCCTTATAGCATTGGTTGCCTGGGAAGCTCCTACGGAGTCAGTCCTCCCTGAGATTACCCTGGATATGTGCGAAGGGGCTCGCTAAGCACACTTATGGGATTCCACAGATCCGCAACGACTCGAGGACAACCAGATGTTCTGGGTCCTCTTTCAGAGTAGTGTGGCCGCAAATATTAACTCCCAACCATAGTTGTCCCCTACCGTGTATGACAGATACAAGGGCATTGCCGCATTTCAGGTCACTCTGCATAATGTTCAGATCAGATCACAAGGAGAAAGCCTGGACTTCACTTCCTTATATGGTGATGGACGAAGAAATTGACAATGTCATTGCGATTTGGCCCCCTAATTTGAAAATCGGCTTCAAAATAGGCGCGAAGGGTGTTGGAGGCACTAGCACATCCCAAGTCACCCCCCTTGTCGTCATCCCAGATATTAGAGGTATGCCCAAGAGTACTAGACAAGACACCTGTGCGACCACCCAAAAGGATGCACAGTAGAAGAAGGATGTCGAGGAGGAGACCCAGACAGATTCACAGACTGGCTTTGGTATGGAAGGTTTGGCTGTAGGCGGACCTGCCTCCCCCCACGGCATGAAGTGAACAAGCGAGCCTGTCAGAACACCTCGCAAAAAGCAACGATATCAGCAAGTGGAACGAGACAAAACAGTCACATTGACTAACGGAGACCTGGAACAAATCGATGATGCAGTCACTCTGGCCATGGAGGATAGATGGGCCACCTTAGAAGAGCAACAACGGGCCGCGGTTGACACAATTCATGATGAGTTGCGAGCACTACAATTAAAGATAGACACATTGTAGATTAGTGTGACCCTGGTACGACCAACCCCCGCTGCCAGCAACGCAACACTAGTTGCATATGACTGTCGCCTCTGTTATTTCCTTGGTGCAACTCTAGTGCTTAGTCTACCCGACTTGGGACTCCAAGTCTAGATCAGTTCAGAAGTGTACCTGAACTTAGATAGGCTCCCTCATGACGCCTTGCAGGGTCTCCACACTGCTGTATTTCAGGAAATCCACCATCAAGACCAACAAGTGCACCAACAGCTCGACGTAGCTGAATAAAAAATCAATGCAAAGAATGTTGAGGTGTGCCTTGCCACCGCGAAGCACACAGAGCTCGAAGACACGATTCATCGGCTATGCGCAGATTTTCCCACAGAGATCCCGGCCTCCGCCACCCCTTAGGAAAAAGTAGAAAGACTGGTCGCAACACTCAAGGCCTCCCGGGATGAATTTTAGGTTGTGAAGACACGCATGGAGCAATAGATCGCAGATCTACAGGCTAAGTTACAACCCAAAACACCTCCGGAGGTCCGGGCCAAATGAACTGCACTGGTCACCGCGGCTACGAATGTCATCACGGGGCAGATTGCGTAGGGAGAAAAAATATGGGAGACTTCCATGTAGCTATGGACTAAGGTCCAACATGATCCAATCTTGCGAGGGATAAACCAGGACCTACGCCAAAAAGAAGAAGAGTTCAAGACAATCAAATCCACCTTGCCCACTTTGGTGCTTGCTCAACGCTTGCAACGACTGTGCACCATCCAAGCGCTCCAAGAAGATATTGATGACCTTCGGCACAAGAAGAAGATCCTTGGCAATCGACTGAAGCCGTGGGCTGATGCAACCCTCAAAATTTCACAGGATGCTGATGTTTCTATCAAGCAGCTAAACAAAACTTTGGAAAGTTTCACCGTCGCGACTGAAGGACCGCTGTCAGAAACGTTGGTCGAAATTGCATAGAATGCAGCTATCCAAAGTCAAGGCATGCTGCCTCCGTTAGCCGAGGTGATAAGAGTATTGCAAATGCAGATCAAAGCCCCATTGGCATAGTGACTCGGGACGAGTCACAAGATTGTGTTGGGGGACTATTGGAGCAAGGTCTCCCAAAGGCTATGAATTTTGTATTTTTTAGTCTAACATAGGGGTTTTGGGGTGGGTCAAAGCCCCTAACACATTGTAAATGGGTCAAGGATAGACCAAGAGTCTGCAAACCACGGTTTGCGGAGCATTGGATGTGTAGGCTAAATTTCTATAAATAGATGAAACTTTTTAAGTCATAGGTAGCAATGAATAGAGATTGATACGAAGTACGAATTGTTAGATCTGTGGTAGGGTTGTTTGGGTTAGGAATCTTGCTGGCTGTGTGCATGGAGATTTTTTTTCCTGCTGTGTGCAGACCCTGTTAGCTGTGTGCACAAGTTTTAATTGGGAATGTAAGAGGATTTTGGGTAATGATATATATGTGAGGAAGTATTGTGGATATCTAATGTTATCTGAATCTGTTCTGTTATGGTTGATTCGAACTTGAGTTATATGATTATGTCTCTATTAGTAGCTGCGAACTATCTGTGTTTATGGTACATGTATTTGTGATCTGTTAATTCGCTGCGATTATGTTGTTCTATGATTATAGATGATAGTAGGCACGTGGATGCGAACCTGTTAATTAGATTTGATAAGTTGTCTTCTGGTTATTTATTGAGACTCCTGCGAACAACCTCTTGATGTATAGATCTGATAGTTGCGAACCGGCTTGACTAACCTGCTCTCTCCTTGGGTGCGGAAACCTGGTTCCAGCACCCTCCCATACTGCTTCGGGTGAGACTTTGGCCTACGTAAGCAGGTCACTGCCGAAAGGGCCAGTAGTATAAGGGTTTGTTGGAAAACCTTAACCTTCGAACCTGGGTCAGGACCCCTCGAGCCAACAGAAACTATGACTCCTTCGGCTCTTACCATGCCAAAAATGCTATAATCAAGATCAACCATGCACCAATTAAAGGCTGTACCTTTCTCCTAGACTTCACGACAGTCATCCAAAAACTCCTTGAAAAGATATCCATCCTAGTTGTACTGAACCCCAATGTTGAATTGCGCAGCCAATGAAACTATTGCGGAAGGAAATTAATTGGATCGACACTTTTCCATAATCTTCTCAATTAATATGTGCATAATGAATCAAACTCCTTTGTCACTCATTGAGTTGATATCATAGCCTCGCTTGCCTTTTGTCAACCCAAAATTCTTCATGTTTTTAGCTACTTCTTTATCCTGATCGTTTCCCACAAATTCTTCTGTGGGGTCTCTTCCTTGATATGACAACCTCGTGATTCTCCAAATTAGAATTTCTTCAATGGGGATCCTATTTTCCATCCAGAGGCATTCATCGTGCACCAACACAAGAAATTGTCTTACACAGTCTCTGTTTGTTATATTTCTGTTGAAGTGTGGCACATTTAGCATGTTTAGTAACCCTGACTACGCTTATCCACTCGCCCATTGTTGTGGTTCCAACGTTGTCATGCCACTTTCCGAGTATTGTAACAGCTTCAGATACCTTCCTGGTGCAAACTGTGGGTATTTTTTTTGCCGTTGAAGTAAGAGTCTGTGAACTTTAACTGCAAAAATTTCCCAAGAAATTCTCCCTAAAACGACACTTTCTCTAGTAATAACGGTGTAAAGATGCATTACTTCACATCCTTTGAATCCTTTATTGGTTTTGCATTTGTTTTTTTGGGTGGAATATATAATGGAAGAGGTGATGGAAATGCTGCACCCTCCGATTCCATTTGTTCCTGTTCAGATTCTTCCTCATTTTCTCTCACAGGTTCAGGTTCAGGTTGTAGCTTGATGAGTTTTTTGTGCTTTATTCTATGCTCTTTGGATGGTTTCTTCCATGGAGATCGCCGATGTGTGAGGGGTGATGCTGATGCAGGTGAGGGTGGTGCTGCGGTGTATTGGACGATGCTATGGCTTCGATGATTCTTGCTATGCCTTTTACTTGAAAATAAAGATGAAATCCTTAGTGTTCATAGAATAACACAACTTCTACAGCCTCTCGAAACTTAGCGGTTTTGATATTTTAGACAGCAAAGTGCCAAAATATTGGTGGGACGCAGTTTTTTAGAGCAATTTTGAACTTCTATCCTCATTATTAGTTCATATCTTGTTCGTATTTTTCTCATTAACTGCATCTTTATCACTAGATCTTGCCAATCAGTCTTCATAAATGCATCCTCCCGCGCCTTCCTATGAAAACTTTCCCTTTTAACAGTCATATTTTTCCAACGAACTTTGATGCATTCCTATTACAGCAAAAAGCCCGTCCTACATCGCGACTTCTATGAACTTTGACATAACCGAAGTTCTAGAAAATAAAATTCTTATGTTGAAGCTATTTCTAAAGCATAGTTTTTAGTCCAATGCCCACTTTCAACTACAGGTGGCACTAATTATTTTTCTCTTTATTTTTTAGATTATTTTCCCCTTTATTTTTTAGAGCAAATTTGTAGGGGCAAGGTAGTCCCTGTACAAGTTCAATTTGCTACCATTTACTCTTCCTTGAATCAATTCTCCATTTATTTTTTCCAATTTAATTATGCATCCATTAGTAATATGCTTGATGATGTATGGGCCCAACCAATGCATCTTGAATTTTCTTGGAAACTTCACAAACTTACTGTCATAAAGGAGGACAAGGTCTCCTACCCAGAACTTCTTCTTATTAATATGTTGTTCGTGCTAGGATTTTTCTCTTGCTTTCTACACCTACTGCTACAAATCTTTTTTCCTCCAAAACAAGAAACTACGACATCATTTCCTCCATTATCTGAGAGTATGTCACATCTGTAAAAGCTGCAATCCTCATTCTAGGGACAATTTACTCCATGGGCATCATAACTTCTTGCCCATAAACCAACCTGAATGGTGTCTGACCTGTCAACTTTTTTCATGTGGTCCTATAAGCCCATAATACTGCTAGAATCCTAAGGTCCCAGTCATATCTATTCACATTTCATACTTTAGAGAGTGAAATCTCCAAAATCTTATTAAAATCTTCCACTGTCCCATTGACATGAGGGTGATAAGGGGAACTCTTTTGATGATATACTTGGAACTCCTCAGTCAATGCTTAATAGTCTTATTTAGAAAATGTGAACCCTATTCACTCATCAAATCTTCAGACATCCAAATATAGACAATATATATTCAAAAATAAACTTCCTTGCAGTTTCTATGCTGCATTCCTTTAGTGGTTGTGCTTCGTCCCATCTTGTCGAATAACCAGTTGCTTTAATTATTTACCTCACACTAGTCCTTTCTCTAGGTGGATTGATTAGTCCAACAAAATCAATAACCCACTTATCAAAAGCCTGAAATGTAACTTTTGGTACCTATGGAATCTCATTTCTTCTTTAAGGCTTCCGTATTCTTTGACATATATTACATGCTTTTTAATACTCCTTTGCATCCTTATGTAGTGTAGGCCACCACAATCCTGCTCTCAATATCTTCTGCGCAGTATATTTTCCTGCATAATGTTCACCATTTGCGCCTGCATGAGATTTTTCTAAAACCATCTGTCTTTCATGTTTAGGAACTTATCTACACAGTATCTCATATGGTCCCATCTTATATAAGTGTCCAACTATTAATGAAAAATCAGCTGTCTTAACCACCAATTATTTCTTCTAATGCATAGTGTATTATGAAGGAGCCATCCCTGTACTCAAAGACTGAATGATATCTGTGAAGTGATCATCTACCACTCTGATTGAAAATAACTACGCATTAGGGAGATTATCTTCTATGTTGGTTGGTTCTTCTCATGTTTCCAATATTGACGTATGGTCAGGTCCTACATTCAACCTACTTGGTTTAACAATGATCTCAAAGTCATACTCCTGGAATAACAATAACCATCTTTAAATATTCCCTCCTAACACAAGATTTTTCACCAAACACTTCAATGTAGAATGATCTATAAACATCTTAAAATGTGACCCCAAAAAATAATGTCTAAACTTATACAAAACATACACCATGGCCAATCCTTCCATTTATATGGTGGTGTAATTCTTCTTTTCTTTAGGTAAATTCCTACTAGGAAAAGCTATAGGATGATCAATATCTCCTTCACCAAGTTGTGGAAATACCACTCCTAAGGCTATGCAAGAGGCATCCACATGGACATGGAATTCCTTAATCCAATTAGGGAATACTAATATAGGTGCAACTACCATATTTTCCTTCAATATGTCGAGGCTCTTCTAACATTCTTCATTCCACTGAAAATTTACATCCTTATTGAACAATTTATTTATAGGCGTATTGATCTACGCATACCTGTTGATGAACTTCCTGTAATATATAGTATGTCCCAACGTAGTGTGAAGCTGTCTCACTGTCTTAGGTGGATCCAAGTTCACAACGATAACAATATTAGAAGGGTCCACCATTAATTCTTGTTTACAAACAATATGCACCAAACAAATGCCAAAAGGTACACAAAATATGAATTTATTCAAGTTCAAAGAGATCTGATGTTTTCTACATATGTCGAGTATCAACCTCAAATTTCCAACATGTTTTCTGAGCAATCCAATTACAGTCAAATCATCAAAATATACCTCCAAAAACTTGTGGATGTACTCCTTAAAATATACGACCACCAACCTAGAAAATATAGCAGGGGAATTATTAAATATACAAGGCATCACTGTGTATTGATATTTGCTCCATTTTGTAGAAAATATGGTCTTATGTCGGTCTTCTGGTGTAATTATGATTTGATGATAACCTGAAAATCCATCTGTAAATTAATAGACTTCTTGACCTCCTACATTATCCAGCACTTCATCTGTAAAAGGGGTAGGGAAAGGATCATGTAAGCATGCATAATTCAACTTCCTTAGATCAACACAGATCCTAATTCCCCCCTGAGTATTCTTTTCTTACATCACCATAAGACTTACCCATTTAGATTCTTCTACAATCTCAATAATTATTGTTGCTAACATCTTGTCCAATTCTACTTTCACTTTCTCCTTATACCTCAGATTCAATCCGTAGGGTCTTTGTTTCACTGGCTTTGCATAAGGCTTCAAAGGAATTCATGACTCCTATATCTCCTAATATACCCTTCATCTGTGAAAAATTGGTGGGAAACAATTATTGATATTCATGAAGTAGCTCTGTAACTTTGCTGATTCTCTCCTCATCCAAGTAATCTCCTAATATTCCAAAATTTTGTTCTTCCTATGAACCTTTGTTTACTTTATTTGTCTTCAGTGGATTTTTTATATCTGGTATCTCTATCTCAGGTCCAGTCACTCCGCGATATCTTTCTGATTCTTCTATGTCGATGTTTCGAGGATGTTCTTCTTCTCCATCTATAATAATGTTATAACATTCCAGTGCATATTCTATCCACGCAGCCCAATCAGGTTGTTGCAATGTCACCGAGGTGACATTCTCAAAGATATTTTTCTTAACTACCTGAAGAGTCAAATCTATGCCTGGGTAATCATCCTCATAACTGAATGTCAATATTAAACTATCCACTATGTCTACCAAATTTTCAGATCCATGTAAAAGCTTTGTTTCTAGGTACCAATTCTTAGGGATTGTATTCAGTGTGTGAATGAATCCATGTACCCATTCTTGCTGTGAAATATCCTTCCATGCTATAGTACATAGCTGAATATTCTTCCTAGGACTAGTTTTTCCATCATATTTCATGTCCATTTATGTTTCTATTTGTCCAAACCTTATCCACATTAATATTCAAAATTTCTGCCATCCTCCTATATTCTTCTTGTGTGCATTCCACCATCTAGAAGGAGTAGCTTTCATAGATATATCCAAGGCTAAAAAAAATCGATTTCTTGAATATATTCTACATAATCATTAAAAAAAATATTCACATCTCCTATGCCATCATATGAAGGCAGGTTACATACCTCAGTCATTATACAACGAAGTGATTTGGTCATTCTCGCACAATGCCTTATAGTCACTTCATGAAGCCTATTCTGCCAATTCTCCAACTCTTCTTCTGAATCTGAGGTACAAGAACTATCATGCTCCCAAATCAACTTGCTTTCTGCAGTAGGGTTAACCTAGTCCTCTTCCTTTTCTTTTATTTGATAAATCCGATCCATGTTAGCTACACAATATTCTTCTATAATCGGTTCTTTGTACCTTACTTCTTGTGATGGATCTAAAGGAAAAATTACCCTCATATTGTTTCCTTCAAATATAATCTATCTCTTCTTCAAATTAATTATAGTCAAATTTTCAAATTCCTAGTTAAGTACCAGCAATGCAAGAAAAGGATTATTGTCATCAACAATCTCTATTATTTGGAAATCAGTAGTAGTGTGTACTCCTCCAATATCCAATGTGACACTTGGTAGTATTCCCTTAGAGAGGATCTTTTGCTGAAGAAAATTTCATACTGCTCTATGAAAATATACCTCTGTAACCATGATTCATATGTCAAACGAGGGTTTCTGTTTTCTTGATCCACAAATTCTCACTCTTTTAGGACTATCCAATCTTGAATTTCCTTATTTGATGGATGCCACATCCACATATCCCTCAAAAAAATCCTGGTCCTGGAAACAAAACCATTTATTGGCTTGGTTTGGGCTGAACTAGGTTCAAACTGTACTGCGCACCAAAAAAACCCTCAATCATTGGCCTTTTTGGTAACGACCTACAAGCAGATCGCAATCTCACTCGAAGTGATAATGGGAAGATGCAGAACCAGGTTTCTACAGCCTTTAGGGATTGGTAGATGTGGTATTTCTATATTATCTTACCCTTAACACTGATAACTTGCTTCGCCACATTCAATAAATCGCAAAAACATATCATATAAGTCCATAAAACATTACCGCGTTGATATATCATGCAACTGTAACAACTACTTCACAAAAAAAAATATTAAAAAAATAGATACATAAAACACATAAGCATATCACAATATCATCCCAAAATGCTTCTTTATTATGATGGATATTTAAGTACAATCAACTCTTTGACCTGCGCACTAAGCTGCAGGTGGTTTGCGCTCTAAGCTGCAAACTCTTCCAAGGTCTATGCACACTCAGCTATAGAGCCTTCCATTCACTACAAAATAAAGAATACAAATACTTAACCATAACCAACCCCATATGAAATTTTATCTAGAATAAAATTACATCCCTTTTTATATTATTGCATCATTAAATTACCATGGGTAAAATACCAAGGGCTCCACAAAACAAGCAAATATAACCCAAAACCCATTACAAAAAGGAGGGGATTTGACCCACCTTTAAGCCACTATGATACCACGCGGTATATCTAACATGATCCACTGCGCGGTCCACCTTGCGCTCCGCTATGCGGTCCACTTCACACTCCACTCTCCAAAGTGCGGAGTTTTAGCCAAAATCTAGGCCAAGTTGGGTTGCACTAAACAAAAAAATATCCATGTAAGCAGATAATTTAATTATTGTTGTTTTGTGGAAATTCATTGGTTCAAACCTTTGTGGAAGTAAATGTCTCATAGCTAAGGACCCAAGAAATCCATCTTTCACTCTCATATCTGAAACCTTTTTTTCTTGCATAAGTATCGAAATCATTTAAGAGTCTATGAATTAGATTTTTTTTTAGGTTAATTATAAAAATTTAATTAAAATTTTTGAGCCTATCTTCTCTGCAAGGCCATGAATTTTTAGAGGTCATATTTCATTTTTTGAGTGGGCTGTAAGATTTATTTGAATGATACGATTGAGTCTCCTTGGTGGCCATCTAAATTTTTTTTTTAAAGTTAAAACAAATCATGTATTTCCGTCTCCCCTGAGTGTAAGACAACTTGAATGTATTCATTTGCAAGGTTTAATCAACGGTCAGTTGTTCAATTGGCCTTTCACCCAAGCAACACAAAATTGGGGCCTCGACTCTAATATCACATGTTCTCAAAAGAACCAAAAACCTTTGTTCAAGAAAATATCTCTTAGACAATGGCTTAAGAAATACGCCTTTCACTCTCAAATATGAAACCTTTCTTGCTTGGAGAATTATTGAAATATTTAAGAGTCCAAGGATTATAATTTTTGCAGGTTAATTACTAAAAATTAATAAAAATGTTTCAGCCTATCTTCTGTGCAAGGCCGTAAAATTTCAGAGGTCATGTTTCATTTTCTAAGGGGGTTGTAAGATTTATTTGAAGGACAATACCAAGTCTCCTTGGTGGCTATCTGCGATTTTTTTTTGAAGTTAAAACATATCATGTATTTCCTTCTCCCTTCAGCATAAGCCACGTTGAACGCATTCCTTTGAAGGTTATTTGAAATCAAAAGAGAAATCATTGAAATCCATTGATCAAAATTTTGGAGAGACGTCTACATTTCTAAGCCATTTCCCTTTCTACTACATTGAAAAGTGAAATCCCTCCTTTTTCCATGAGTGAAGACCCCTCCTGCAGAGAAAATGAATAAAATTTTGAGAGGGAGAATTGATTGAGCCTGGTAATTATATTCCTCCTAAAGTCTCCTAGTGTGTATATTCCTCCTTTAGTATAGATTATGGGCATTTTAACCTTTTTAATTTATGCGTGACAAATTTTCTTGTCTTTAGGCCTATGATTATAAAGTTTCAATGTGATTAGCCTGTTGGGTATGTGTTATATTATTTCCACGACTAAGCACGCGCATGGTTCCTTAATTTCCGCTGGGTAGTCTGCGTTCATGGTTTTGTGCATGGTTTTGCACATGGTTTTGGGGTTCGATGGTTTTCGGCCCCTGGTATTTTTGTAGATCCGGTCAAGGGAACTACGGTTATGTTCTAATCCAGGGTTAATGGATTGGGGTTTATGTATGCTCCGGCATGTATATATATGTGTTATAACACTAAAAGGAATATAATGAAAAATCAAGCTGGTCGTCCCGATTTGGGATCCAGGGGAAAATCTCTGTGTTGATCTGTTTTATGTTTTATGCTCTCGCTATTGTTTATTTTCTGTTATAAGATTCATGTGTAGATAATTTCCGTTCAGGGTTAAAACCTACATAGCCTATGTATGCAACACCTGAGATCTAATATGTTAGGACAATTTGTAATAGGTGAAAACTAGAGAAGAATCAAGGACATAAGGCCTTACGGCCTCACTCCAAGGGATAGTATGCCTAGTTAAGTGCTCAAATGACAATGTTTTACCTTCAAACAAGAAATTTAACCGCTCCACAAGACAACACTAACCTACAATCAACCACAGTTATCCTATTAAACAAATACAAAGACTTCAAATGAAGTACTAGCAATTTTCCAAGTTAAAACAATGATAAAAACTTGCAATATTTTTTATTTGGTCTGCAAAAAAAGTGGATTAGAATGAGGATAAAATGAAATAAGTTTGTGAGCTCTCCAAGGGCTATGACTAACACTAGATGCACCCTCCAAGTGATCTAGTCCAATACCAAAGCAAGAAAGCCCTGTGATGATGGATGAAGGCCTACAAAAAACACAAAATTAACTCTTTAGTCAACTGTAACAATAGAAAACCCCTCATTGGGTCTATGGCCAAGGAAGAGAGGCCTATTTTGGCCCGCGACTAAGTCAAACAAGTCTTATAAAATTATATATTATAGAGAAATGGCACACATAAAATATGCGGAAACACAAACACAAAAATAACATATAAAACAAGAGAGATAGAGAAATATGTGGTTAACCCATCTTGGGCTAGGTCCATGGAAACAGTCAATCCTTCCTTTTTATTATCCGAAAAAATGAAGAGACACAACCTACAACAGATCCATTGTAATATAATCTGCTCTCTCACACAGTCCCCCTTTCTATTTCTCACTCAGAATATAAACACGATACACAACTGTAATATAATTCCCTCATACATAAAATAGCTTTCCTTCTAGGGAAAAAACCCTTCTAGGTTACCACCCTGTTAAGAAAAAGAGTCCAACGCGGTGATACATCTAAATAAAGAATATAATCAGGCTTCACACCCAATAATCTCCCACTTTGAGACTGATTTTAGCAACTACACTTCTACTTCATTTGTTGGATAATGACTCCACTTTGGACTTGAATATTTTTCATATTCATCATCATACTTGAAGACCAATTGAAACTGAGCAGAATATCAGTTTCTCTCTGGTTACAACTTTTGTAAACATATTTGCAGGATTCTGGATAGTGTGTATCTTTTCCAAATTCAACTCTCCATCTTCCAACATTGACCATATGAAATGATACTTGAGTTGCATGTGTTTAGTCCTGGAATGAAATGTTGAGTTCTTTGCAAGATGAATGGAACTATGGCTGTCACTGTATAACCTTCCCATTTCTTGCTTCTTACCCTATTAATTCATAAACCTTTGTAACCAAATAATTTCTTTACTAGCCTCTATAGCAACAACATAATCTGCTTCTATTGTTGAAATTCCAACAACACTTTGCATTTTTGAAACCCAACTGACAGCTGTTCCACCTACAATAAGTACATACCCTATAGTGCTCCTCCCGTTATCTCTATCGCCTGTCATATATGCATCAACATATCCCTGTAGAGCAATTTTTGGACCCCCAAAGCATAATTATTGATTTGTGGTACCTCTCAAAAATCTGAGAACCCATTTCACTACCATCCAGTGTTATTTTCCTAGATTTTTCATGTACCTGGTTACAACTCCCACTGCATGTGAAATATGTGGCCTTGTGTAGACCATTGCATACATTAAGCTTTCAACGACTGATGCATATGGAACTTTAGACATATAATCCATTTCTTCTTAGGTCTTGGGGCACATCTCCTTACTAAGTTTGAAATGGCTAGCCAAAGGTGTACTAACTAGTTTTTCATTCTGCATATTAAATATTTTCAACACCTTTTGTATGTACTCATTCTGATACAATGTTAATTTGCAATTTTTCCTGTCTCTAGTTATTATCATACCAAGGATTTGTTTTGCAGCTCCCAAATCCTTCATTGCAAATGAATTTTCCAATTTTCCTTTCAGCACATATATTTCCTGCATGTTAGACCCTGCAACAAGCATGTCATATACATAAAATAACAATATAATATAGCCGCCATCATTTTGTTTCTTTAGATAAACACAATGATCAGAGTGACATCTAGTATAACCTTATTCATACATAAACCTATCAAATTTTAGATACCACTATCTCAGAGCCTGTTTTAAGCCATACAAACTCTTCTTCAACATGCACACTAATTTTTCCTTCCCTTTGACCTCATTTCCTTATGGTTGATGCATATATATCTCTTCCTCCAAATCTCCATGGAGAAAGGTTGTCTTTACATATAACTATTCAAGATGCAAATATTCTGCTGCTACAAGACTTAAAATAGTTCTGATTGAATTCATTTTAACAACAGGAGAAACTGTTTCATCAATGTCAATACCTTTCTTCTGTGCAAACCCCTTCACCAAAGTTTAACTTTGTACCTCTGTTTTCCTCCATCTTCTTTCTTCAAACTGTAAACCCATTTATTCTACAATTTTTTTTTACCTACAGGCAACCTGACCAAGTCCCAAGTCTGGTTATTTATTAAGGAGTCCATCTCTTCTTTCATGGCTAGCTCCCACTTCTTCCTAGTTTCTATCTGAATTTCTTCTTTATAACATCTGGGTTCACCAGAATCGGTCAAAAATACATAATATGAAGAAGGAGAGTACGTTCAGGGGGTCTACTTATCCTGGTATATCTTCTGACACCACTTTCAGGTGTTTAAGGTGCTTGTTGTTGTTGTGGTGGTTGTTTTTATTGTGGATGTTGATTATTATTATTTCGAGGCACCTTTACTTTTTCTGTGATCTCATCAAGAATTGTGTATTATTTGTTTTCTTTTTCCCATTTCTTTTCCTGCAATTGATTCTTATACAAGACCTCCTCATTGAATACTAAATCTCTTCTCCTAATTGTTTTGTGATTTTCATAATCATATAAGAAATAACCAAAATCATTAATACCATATCCAATAAAGGTACATATCTTTGATTTTTTCTCAAGCTTTGTTCTATTTTCTTTACTAATATGGAAAAATTCCTCGCAACCAAAAGGACTTACAAATGTGCAGTTTATCATTTTACCTATCCATGCCTCGTGTGGAATACCACTATCCAAGGAAATTGAAGGCCCTCTGTTTATTAGATAAAAAAAATATCTACAACATATACCCAAAATTGTAAAGGAAATCCTGCATTTAATCTCATGCACCTTGCACGCTCCATGATTGTCTTGTTCATCCTTTCTGACACACCATTTTCCTATGGTGTTCTTGGAACTGTCTTCTCTCTATGAATTCCATTCTCTGAATAGTACCTATCAAACTATTTTCTGCAATATTCACCTCCATGGTCTGATCTGAGACACTTCAACTTCTTTCCTGTCTCAATCTCAACCATATATTTCCATTTATTGAAAGTATCAAATACATATGATTTATTCTGAATACAATAAATCCAAGTTTTTCTAGTTGCATCATCAATAAAAGTAACATAATAATGAGAGCCACTAAGAGATTATACCTAAGAAGGTCCCCATATATATGTATGCACAAGCTCTAATTTTTTGTTCTTCTTTTCTTTCCCAACTCTAAGAAATATGACTCTCTTATGTTTTCCATAAACACAATTCTCACAGAAATCCAAATCAATATTCTTCAAACCTGGAAAAAAATTTCTTGAGTGAAGAATCTTCATCCCCTTCTAACTCATTTTGTCCGAGCCTATAATTACATAATGTTTCATTTGCTCTTGTGGAGGTTAAAGAATTAACACAATTAGAAATACCATTGCATAAATACAGTGTACCAACCTTTTCTCATTTTTCTATTACTAGGGCTCCTTTAGTGACCTTCTAGGTTTTATCTATAAAAGTTGTCACACAACCTTCACCACCCAACTGCCCTATTGAAATTAGATTTTTCTTTAGATCTGGAAAATGCCTTACCTCCTTTAATAACCATTGGTTTCCATTCTCCTGTTTTACAAGAACTTTACCCATTCCAACGATTTTACAGTGTTTATCATCACACAGATGAACTTGTCCAAAATCTCCTTGAACATAGTCATGATAATGTTTCTTATCAGGTGTGGCATGGAATGAGGCCCCTGAATCTACTACCTAGGAATAAATAACATTTTCTAGGAAAAAATCAAAGCATATTTTAACATGTCACCTATCACATTTTCTTCATGATTGTTTTCTTGTTGTGCGTCTCCTTCTTTTCCCTTCCGATACTTACAATCTTTCTTCATGTGTCCTTTCTTCCCGCATTTACAACACACTAATTTCCTTTATTTACTACGATATCCTGAGATCTTTCCTCTTTCCATTTTTATTCCCTTAGTCTCTGCAATCAAAGCATTACTCGATGTCTCACGAGAGTTTTTTCGTTGCATTTCCTCACTAAGGATAGCACTGACAACATCATCAAACCTTAAATTACTAGTTCTAGAGATAGAGTTAGAAATGGCCATATATAAACCATTCCAACTTTTTGGTAATGAACATAAAAATAATAGAGACCTAACTTCATCATCAAATTTTACACCTATAGAACTTAACTAACTGGTAGCCGTATTAAATTCATTTAAATGGTCAGCAACAGATCCACCTTTTGACATATTCATATTAAATAAATGTTTGATAAGAAATATATTATTTTAGGACAATGGTTTTTCATAGTTTTGACAATGCCGTCATTAAACCCTCTATTGTTGTTTCCTTCGAAATATTGAAGGCTACTGTCACCGCCAGACACATTCATATTGTTACAAGTGCATTTCTGTCGAGAATATCCCATTCTTCGTCTGTCATACTTGATGAATTCTTTGCTTTTTTTCTCAATGGTAGGTACAGATCTTTCTTATACAAATAATCTTCCATCTGCATCTTCCACAATGGGTAGTTTTGGCCGTTAAATTTCTCGACCCTAAACCTACCATTTTCCGCCATTGCTCCCACTCGAACCAGGAACCCTTCTTTCCTGCGAGTTTATTAGCCAAATAAACCTCCCACCATGGTACTAGTTGTTAGAAAATTATATATTACAGAGCAATGGAACACATAAAATGTGCGGAAACAAAAAAACAGAAATAACATATAAAAAAATAGAGACATAGCTATATGTGGTTCACCCAACTTGGGCTACGTCGATAGAAGCAACCAATCCTTCCTTTTTATTATCCAACAAAATGAAGAGACACAACCTACAATAGATCCACTGTAATATACTATACTATCTCACACAATCCCCCTTTCTATTTATCTCTTAGAATATACACACGATACACAACCACAATACAATTCCCTCATACAATAGAGAGGTTTCCTTCTAGGGAAAAAAAACCTTTCTATGTTGCCAACTTGTTAAGAACAGGGGTCCAACACTATGATACATATAAATAAAGAAGATAATCAGGCTCCAAAACAAAAAACAAGGATGTAAAAAATCCTTTCAAGACTAATGGTTAGGGATACAATGGATTAGGCCTTGCAACTTGGAACAAGGTTCTGAAGAGACAATGATCTTAAGCTAATGGAAGAGGTTAAGTATTACAAAAAAAAGGTGTAGATTATCTAAATAACCAAGGATCATAGTACAAAGGGTCGTCTAAGAACAATTTCTTGCATTTTGTTAGCTTCACTTGTGAGTAAGAAGATAAATTTATGCCTAGCTTCAAGGATTTATACACAGCCCTTTATCCATGTAAGGAGTTTACAACCATTATCTTATAGGTCAACCAATATTTATAATAGTGGGTAGCATAAATAGAGAAGAAGAGGCGAAAATTAGATGAATTCATTAAAATGAAATAATAGTCGAGAACCCTTCCCAACAATTTCCATCCATTATATTCAAGTGAAATAAATTGGAGTTTATGAAGCATATGCCACATTAGCGACATTAGTCCAAAGCCCTCCCCAAAAATTTCCATCCATTAGATTCATGTGAAATAAATTAGGATTTAGCAAGCATCTCCCACATTTCTTTAAAATAGACTAGTATGATTGACATTATAAATATTTGGTTTGAAGGAATCTATGGAAAACTTGTATAGCTCTTATTATATGGAAAATTCACTTATGTTGAGAAAACTAAACTCCCTAGATATAGTGGTTTGATATAGAACAACAGAGGAAAAAAATATCGAAGTTTTCCATAGAGAGATTAGAATACGGAAAGGAGACCTACCTGAAATTTGTAGTAACTCCTCTTCTCTTCGCTCATAAGCTCTAACTCTAGCTCCACACGCTATAAATGGGACCCGCAACAATGAATAAAACATGCAAGAGAACTAAAATATCCACATAACATAACATAATATCGCTAATCAATGAGTCAACATGGAATTGAAATACATAAGGATCAATATGATAGAAGTACATTAAAACAAAGTGATTTTTGTATTAATAAATAAATGGGAGAGTTACAAGCTTACATAGAAGCTTACTTTGCATATGTATCACCAATAGTCTTGTCCTTCCTTTCCATGAAGAAAAACCTTCACTCTCAACCCTAATGCAAGTTGATGATGATTCCTTAAGCTCAAAGAAGAAGCATCATGGCACTAGTAATCTTCAAAATCCAACCTAGACTCTATGGGAGGTAGTAAAATTATAGGGTAAACATAGTATTTTAGGATTTACCAATATAGGCTCGAGATTCACATATGAAGGAGGATAAGATCAAAGGATAAAATATAAGACCTATAGAGAAGAAATTTGAGATATGTATCCATGATAAATGGTTAAAACCACGTTAGAAACTTTTGAACGGAGAATATTCAAATTTGTTTTTTCAATTTCCCAAAATTATATAATCATTGCACTTTTAGAGTAGAGAAACTTGTGATGATCAGTGTATGTGCTCAATTATGCAACTTGCAACCATTGCAGTTGGATAGACATCTTGGGTGTGTTGGGGCTAAAAATGGTGTTTTTGAGCTGATTGACCAAGAAACACATAATTTTTGGAGAGGAAATTCTTAGGGCTTTGCAAAGGGATTATAACAAAGTGTTGAAGGATTTTTATTGATCCAATTTTCAGGTCTATTGAATATATGTGACAAAATATCTTGTAATAGCTCTGAAAAATAAATCTTTAAAAGTCATGTTGCTTTTCCTCTACATTGTATTGCATATATTTGCATTGAGATGTTAGTTTAGTACCTAAATGTCAAAATTTATTTTAACAATTTTCTTAGTTGTGAGGATAATTTCATATGGACCGCCAAATTTTGGATTATTTTAATACTAATTTTATATTTAAAAAAATAAATATAAAATTAGTTAAGCTTTTAAATTGTGATTTCAATCACTAATATTGGCTTTGAGGGTCCTACCATAATCAATAGCTTTCTCTTAATGTGTAGGTATTAGTCAGCTCTTGTGTATGAAATCCAAATATAGAGCTTTATAAGTGTGTCGTTACATTAAGGATGAATATGTGGACCATATTAGGAATTTCGTCAAGAAAAAATATAACATTAGGTGGCTAGAAAAGCTAACATGTTTTTTTTTATGCATCCAGCTCAACCATCATGTTAAGGGAAAGAGATAATCCCACATATTTTTATGAATTATTAGGAATGCACACACATTAATAACATGTATGCATTATTGTTACATAAAATAAAAAATGTGTAAACTCACTCCCCTTGATATGTTTCAAAAATAAATATTTAGCACTAAAACCTTCTTCTAGGGGAAAATATCCTATTTTCCACTCCAAAACATAGTCAAGTCCCCTCTACCCATCCTCTTTGTGCAAAACCACCAAATGACTGTTGGAATATCACTTGGAGGTGAAACGCCCCACATAGAGGAGATGATGTGACATGGTTGTAGGGCTTTTTCATAGTTCTTAAGGCCTAGATGGTTATTTTATTCCATAAGGCCCCTGTTTTCCTTTTCAACCATGATCTAAGCCTCAAAACCCATTATTATTTCCTAAAACAAATAAATGGTGGCCATATTTCATTTAGAGGCCAATAATCCCATATAAAGGTCCTATGTGGTGTTTTAATGCATCTTTCAAAATACTTCAACTAGGAAGCTTTTCTAAATTCCCAAGGTTTTTGTTATCCTTCATTGATCATTGATAATACCAAAAGGCCCATTAGTGTTTTCCATAATGCCATAATTTCCCCTAGTTTTTGGTTAAAAATCATTAAAATACATGGATTTTATTTTGGTAGTGCCACCTATTGAAACAATATGTATCATGAGGTGTTTGTTGATTTGGAATCACTTCTGTTTTCATCAAGGGTACCATTTGTTGCCTTTTGATTTGGAAGCACCTTCTTTTTATATCATTAAAATGAGCGCTTCCAAATTAAAAGACAACACAAACTTCTTATATCGTTAAAATGAGCATTTCCAAATTAAGAGGCAACACCAAATTAACGTAGAAGAATGATGTCATTTCAGGACCCCAATCTTACTATCAACATGGAAAAGGATAAGTAGAAAGAGTAGTTTTATGTGCTAACACCTTTGTTAGTTAAATAATAAAGACAACCACTCATAATGGACCATCTCATCTCCCACGTAAGTAAAACCTAAAAATGAATAAATAATTAATGTTTTTCCTTTGGTGATTTACCCTACTATCTCGTGATTTTTTGATGATCTCTTCACATATTAGCTTGGTATTAGAGCGAATATTCATGTTTATATTCTTTCATTGATAATTTCCTCACACATTATATTTCTATTAGAGCCAAGAATCAAATTCCCCTTTGGGGCCTTGAAAACCAGAAATGAGGTATTTTTTAGACACCCTTACTTATTGAGAAAATTGAGGGGTGAAGATGCATTTCTCAAGGATATTTTTTCAAGTTTAAAATCCCCCATTTGAATATATTTGTGGGTTTTTATATGTGTTTTTTTACACATAATCACTATAAATTTGTGGATTTCGTCCCAGACATTTCTAGCGAACACTTTAGACAATTTGTGGATTGACTAAGACATATTTTGCAACATTTTCTACCGTAATTTTTGCACTCATTTCAAAAATTTCCTTGTAACTCACTTGGAACTTCCTTGTAACTCGTTGGAACTTCCTTGTAACTTGTTGGAACTTCCTTGTAACTCACTTTTACTATTATAATGCTGTTGTGGTTTCGTCAAGATGTTTCTTGACATCAATTATGACATTTGATGGAGTGTTAGAGGATTTTCAACCAAACATGTATTTGTTAGATCTATCTTCATTGAGTGAAAAAAGTTTAGGTAGGATAGAATAAATTGACCAAGCATCTACTACATATTCTAGCAGTCGAAGATCAACTAGAGGTGAAAATATTTGAAGAAAATTCCATAGACACATGGAATTTTTTCTTGCTAAAGGGGGTTCATGTTCTTATGATAATGAGAGCATAGATGACATGGATGTGCCGTTGAGGTACAAACATCTAGTGAAACAATGGGTACCCAAGGATCTTTCTGAAATAAACATTGAATATTCTGTCAATGAAAATATATACCACATTTCCCCATCGTCATTACATGGTTTGGGGCTATTTTCCATGGATAGTGTAAAGGTGTGTTAAGGCAGATTATCTGAATTGATGGAGTATGTAAGACCATGTTTCATATAGAATGATTGGGTACACCTAGTCCAATATACCAAAAGTATGTGAAGATATGGCCTGGCCACAAATTATAAAACTGAAGGACAATGATAAAATAAAGGCACAACTATGTATATTTATGGAAGTCCAAAATCAACAGGGAATATTGTAGGGTTTATAAATAGTACAAGGTCCGTGACCACAAATAAGCAACCCAATTGCATATTCGAGGGGCATAAAGGAAACTGTGTATTTGTATGTGCCATAAAATAAATAGTTACAGGGGAAGAGTTTCTCATTGATTAGAATTTGAAGCGAATATGTACAAACATTTATAGTAAGGAATAACTAAGAGCGAGGTGAATCTGTAATTGTGAGATCCTTTTTAATTTTCTTTGAATGTATTTTTACTTCTTCCCACTATTGTTTGTTACTTATTATAGCATTCATTCATAAATAAAATGAGAATTAAACCCGAGCATTCATATGTTCAATAATCATTCTCATGAAAAACACACACACACACACACACACACACACATTGACACTAGTATTTTTCACGTGGAAACCCAAAGGGTAAAAGCCACCAATTTGTTGTCATTTAAGATGTAAATTAAGCACCCACTTATTTACATCGGTTTTTTTGTGAGCACCCACTCACAGGAGTAAACGACCCCCTTTGGATAGCAAGCACCAACTTGCCAAGAGGCACCAACCTCTTTGAATGCAAGCCAACACTTGCTATTGCCACTACTATACTTTTCATACAATTTTAAAACTGAAAATAAGGGCATTTACAAATAAGAAAAATACCAATTTTATATGCCACAAAATATCCTTCAGCTCTCGGTCCTCTGTTGAATCACCAGCTCCTCTAGTCTTACAAAACAACGCCTATTATACTCCACTCAGCACAACATGTGTTTAACTCTCATCTTTCTCGCAACACATTCTTTATTGCATACCCTTCAACTTAGGCCTTATGCTTTTTTTCCCAGCACCTCCACTTATCTCTCTACTCAAAAAATTAAACAATACTCACTTGCCTCCTCACTTGATTGATTGCTTCATATTGTTTTGATACAATACTGCATACTGTACAATGTTGTTTCTGCCATAGGTACCCACACCACTTGAGTGTACCTATGTGTGAATTACCTTGCTTCCGTTGCGTTTGCCCATTTAATTTTGACATGAAATTAATCACATGAATGGGATTTTGAGTTCTTCATAGACCCATTGTGTACACTTCCATACTAATTTTTTAATTCATGATCTATCTGGACACTCTACGATGACTTCCCATGCATGTTTATTGCTTCTCAGAGCTGGTAGTATATGAGAGTGGAAAGTCTTCTGCTTAGATTTATTTATCCCATTCGTTCTTTTATATGGGCCAATGTCGTTGTTTCCTTATCTCAGTGCTTCCTCGAGGAAAATACCAACTTCATTGTTTTTCATTTAATATTTGGCCACCGACTCATTCGTTCTTTTAATTCACTGTACTGTTTCATCGGAAGCTCACCATATTGTAACTCACATAAAACGAATGTTATGATATCACATAGCTCTAATGTGCCATTTTCCCCTGAGCCCTGAGCTCTTGGTTCCTTTTTTCTCCTCCTGATCATGTGCTATATCATATCAGGGCCCATATTCATCAGAGTTCCATTTTAATTGGAGTTACGAGATATTCACACTCCGATATCGCGTCCTTCGATATGATGTCATGCCCACATAATTCTTCTATGT
Source organism: Pinus albicaulis (assembly GCA_034641835.2). Classification (NCBI taxonomy): domain Eukaryota; kingdom Viridiplantae; phylum Streptophyta; class Pinopsida; order Pinales; family Pinaceae; genus Pinus; species Pinus albicaulis. Next base: position 96,514,543 of record CM076577.1, read on the forward strand.
GGCACTTCCTGAGTGATGACACGTGTCATCCAAATTTTCCCCATTCGATCTCCTAAAAATTCCATATCCAACTAACAAATGTTCATTAGGGGGAGAGAGAAGGAGTCCTCACATTCCTTTGTTTTTATCAGAATCCCTTTGTATTCCTTCTCTTATGGAAACCTAGGATCTTCTACGAAATTTCTCGTCACCAAAATTACATTTTTCAGAGGTTTTGATATGTTTGGACCATTGATAAGCTGATACATTGATGCCCTAATCTCTTGACATGTCGATGCTTCGAAGCTTCCTTCTCTCTGATATTCTGATACTCCGATATTCTGATAATCGAATATTATGACATGCCCAAGATTCGATGCATCCTGCTCTCCGATCCTCTGATACTATGATATCTGGTCTCCTCAGAGGCCTCCAAGCCCCTTAATTTGGAAAACAAGATCACTTGATTCCAAGGGCTATTTATAGGTTTCTAGGTACTGTTGGAAAGATTATTCTCAACACTTTATGTTGTAGACAATCTGATGCACTATTTGAGCCTTTTTCAATATGAAAGATGGATCCAAACATAAAAGATGATGCCAAGGACCTCGACTCACAGTTCACCATATTCATATTTTTATGGATTTTCACTAAGCCTGCTACTCTGGTGATTCTCTACCAGAAACCTGTAACTCCATTGTACTCCTCCTAGACACTTGAAATAATATTTTATGGATTTTTAATAAGTCTACTATTTTGGTGATTCTTGACCAGAAGCCTGCAACTATCATTGATCACCACTGTCCTCTGGTTGTCATAAAATTCCAATACACTCATCTTTTATTTCTTTTCAATAATCTTGCTACTATGGTGATTCGATACAAAAATCCTACAACTATCATTGATCACCATTTTCCTCTGGTTGTCATCAATCCCAATACACACACTAGCAAACTGTCCAACAATATCCCCCTTTGGAATTGATGGAAACACCATTAGCTCCCCTTGAGGTTAACCATGGTCTTATTCATTTCTCCTCCTATAATTATGCCTAAAATTTTCTCCCCCGTTGGCATTGATGGAAACACCATTAGCTCCCCTTGAGGCTAACCATTGTCTTCTTCATTTACCCCCCTGTAATGATGCCTAAAATTTTCTCCCCCTTTGGCATCAATGGAAAAGAATACTTCTTGAATACTCGCCCTGAACCACTACAACCTACTCATCCACCAATTCTTCATGTTGTGTAGCTTCCTACATACAAACTAGAGTGGCGTCATTTGAATGGAGAAGTCACAACTCCTATCTATTCCTTGATATGTTCAAAGGGTTATCTTTCCAATGGCTTAGTAAAGATATCCACAATTTCAAATTTAGTTGTTACGTATTCAAGTCTCACGCCATTGGATTCAAATTGCTCCCTTAAAAAATTAAACTTGATAGGAATATGCTTAGTCTTTGAATGCATGACTGGATTTTTAGAGATACTAATAAAACTTTGTATTATCACACGATTGGAATATGATTAGTCAAATGTACCTTAACATGTTTCAAATTTTTCTTCATCCATAGATTTTTTTTGCAACATGTGGCAACATCAATATATTCTAATTCAATAGTCAATAGAAGTTTGTTTCTTGCTGACCCATGACCCCAAGCATTTTCCCAAGAAGAAAGCTGCACTTGAGGTAATTTTCCTGTCATCAAGACTACCAACCGAGTCAACATAGGTGTAGGTATTCAATTTAAACTATTTTCTTATAGCATACCATAAAGTATTTTGTACAACATGTGGCAACATCAATACATTATAATTCAATTGTCAATAAATAAATGTAAGCTTATTTCTTGCTGACCCATGACACCAAGCATTTTCCCAAGAAGAAAGTTTCACCTGAGGTGATTTTCCTGTCATCAAGACTACCAACCGAGTCAACATAAGTGTAGGCCTTCAATTTAAACTATTTTCTCTTAGCATACCATAAAACATACTCTATTGTTCCTTGAAGGTTTTTGAAGGTACTTTTTACAACCACAACATGGATTTCACGAGGGAAAGCCTGAAATATGGCCACATGTCCTACAACTTGCATGATGTATAGACTTGAAGCTGTAAGATACAATAATCTTCCTATCCTGCATTTGTATTTAGTCTGATTTACTAGAGGTGTCTCATCTTCTTTTCAAAATTTACAACCTGTAACAATGGGTGTGCTTACTAGTTTGAAATGTTCCAACCAAAAATTCTTCAGAGTTTCTCGAAGATATTTGGATTGGGAGATAAACACTCCTTTCTGAGACTGAGAGATCTACAGTCCCAAGAATAAGGATAAATCTCCAATCATGGACATTTCAAACTCTGTCTACATACTGTTGTCCTCTGAGATAATTCTAGGTCAATTAGTCATGCCAGAGCATCTATAATATTTTGTTTGTTTTGAATTGGGTTTTTGGATGACCAATGTATTAATCAATTACAAACAGATGTATTTAAACTTTAGATAATATTAATTATTAAGAAAATGGTTGTTGCTTTACTTCAAACAGTGATTTAAGATTGCATATGTGAATGAATAAACTATAAGAAAGTATGATCAATTAAATATCCAGATTGAATGTTTAATATATCATAAGTGTGAAAGACTGTAAAACCATGTTCAACAACTTAACAAAAAATACTTAATTTTATGAAGATGTTGACAATTAATTGATATAGAGGGAATTATAAAAACAGATATTTCAATAAGTCATTCTCTAAAATGGATTATAACTTTAGAGGATTTAAGATAGACTGAAACACAATTTTTTCTTACCTAATTATCTTCATAAACATTAAATATATGCAGAAAACAAAATGAAATGAATATTGGAAAAATTACAAGAGAAAAAAATAATTGAAATAAATCCATAATCCTTTTATTACCATCAACGATCAAATCTCATACACTTCTACTTACAAATTCTCATCCAAGGGTGAAACACTTAATAACTCGAATGGAGAGTTATTTATACTAGTTTCTATCACTTAGAAGTATCTTAAACTGGTTACAAAAATAGTATCAAATTGTAGGAAAAAAAAATTGATGATTGATATGTCACTGCCTTTGAGGAAACCATTGATGACGTGGCCCAAAATTTGTTGCTGTGCTGGCATGTTGTTGGAGAAAAAAGTTACTCGATGGTTTCACATAAGTGATCCCATCTTTCCTCACTCGTAATTTCCAGATTTACCAACTTCCTGAAAACTTCATCTACTTCTTTGTACATTTCAAAATTAGATTTGTTGATGAAAAGATGTTTGATTTCTTGTTTTATAATGAAATCAAAATACAAATCTTCAAGAAAATATTTCCCTCTCAAATGGCCTTTAATTCCTTCAAACTTTGCTTTGTCAATTGCAATGGTATAAAGGTTTTTGTAGTACTCCTCCAAGTTGATCAAATTTTCATTAGGAACTACTAGTCCAGGAAATCCTCTCCGGTTTAACAAATTAAACTTAGTGTGAATTATTTGGACAACAATGTCCAAAGTTTGACACTTAGTTTCCAATTGGTTCAATAAATTCTTTTTCTGCAATAATTTCTTGATTTCCAGGATAGTAGTTGTTATGTCCGATATGTTGATCTTCTCCAACTATGCTCTTCTTTTAGAGTTTAGTACCTTGATCCTGTTTGATGCCTCTGTTGGTTTTTCCTTGAGTGTTTCCTTCTCTTTTTCAATGACTATCCTGCATCTATTAATTAACTCATATTGTTCAAAAATAAATTGTAAGGATGGCCATACTTCTGTCATTGCTTGACTGATTTCTATCCATATACTCTCCTTGGATTGGGCCAAGGTGTATGCCATGAGAAGATCACTTTCTAACTTCTGAACTTTAAGTCCCAATCTGTGATACTTTTGCATTTCTTCCATGTACAAGGCATTATTTTTAATCTTCTTAGTTTCCAAGGTCTTGAATTTCTCCAATAGCTTCTTAGTTTCCTATTTCTATATGGCCAAATCCTGCACTAGTCTGACTAAATCCCCTGTTGTCGATGTAGATTCCATAGCTATTGATGAAGAGCTGGGCTCTGTTCCTGCAACTAAAATTGGTACTGTTGTAACTGGGATCATAGCAAGTTGAGCTGATTCATTTTCTTTGAGCAGTCCTTCAATCCTATCCTCCATCTTCTTTATTTGAATTTTCTGCTCGATGATCAGTTTGAGAATCTCTTCTATATTATATTCACTCTCCTCTATTTCGTTCGTATATGGGTCTTATGTGGAAGGTAGCTTTAGCTATTTTTGAAAAGCTGCAATGTCTGCATTTTTCCTCTTTAAAATTTCCTCTACAACTTTACAATCTTTTGGGTCATACCCAATCTTAAATACAATGTCTTCTAAGGACTTTAACTTGTTTTCTTTAGCTAAGAAGAGAGTTTTTCTATTTTAAGTTGTGACTGTACATTTGATAATGTTTCTCTTAACTAGATAAAGTCATAGTTTTATTATTCATGGTAGAGAAGAGCATCTCTCTAGACTGTCTGTGCATATCCATTTGATCTATTGGATGAATTTGGTTAACATCAAATGAGAAAATATTCTTCTTATAATATGAAGGAGACTTAGGAAAAGGGACTTGGGATTTTAGGATAGCCATTTGCATCTTGCCCTTTTCACTATCAAAATCAGAGCGAAGCTTGTGCTATGATGTAGAAGTCTGCTTCCAAAACTGACTGTCTACATTAGAATTCAATGTTTCATTTTTCTGTTTAATCTCCAAGAATTTGGAGAATATGTTCAGGTCATATGATGAAATGGTTCCCATGGTTTGGATTATCTTAGATGTTATTGAGAGGGTGAAGTAGATGATGGAGTATTAGGAACACTCCCTCTGGTTGATATAGACACTTCAGGATCTCCCAAGTCTATGATTTCTGGTTCCTTTTGACTCTTTTCTGTAGAAACTGTTAAGTCACTCTTCTACTTCCTTTGTTGGACTATGAATTCTTTGACCAAATCCGTAGGAGTTTGTGTTTCTGTTAGGGTCTTATAATAATAGGAATCATAATTTTGAATTCACTATGTTTAGTCTTGTAATATTGTAAATACCATTTCTTTCTGCAAATGTTTTCCATATTAAAAAATGAAAAGAGGGTATGTCCTAAAAGAAAAATCAAAGGACCAAAAGAAAAGAAGATAAAAAAAGGATATAAGGTATGAACTCCACAAAAAGAAACAAAAATAAATGCTGAAAGTGTTGCACATTCAAATGCCACTACTCTTAGTTTACTTTACTTGTGCAAATAAAATTCAGTACAACTTGTCCATAATGCCACAATTCATGATGATCATAGAGTTTAATCTTGATTTATTCATGCCTTTAAATTTCTTGTCATGATAGTTAGTGAATAAAGATCTGACAAAACCATTTAATCTTGGCAGATCAGTAGTTAGGTAGAGAATAGAAATGAGCTCATAAGTTTAATCTAAGCCATTGGAAGATATAAGGTTAGAATAAGTTAGTTTTCTTATCAAAAGAAAATGAAAGGGTCAGCAAGTTCAAATGCACCCAATAAAGGAAATAAAAAATGTTAGGATAAATAAAAAGTAGGTAGAATACTTTCACAAGTTATGGAAAGTATCATTTGGTTGATCTCTTATCACTAATATCTTTCTAAACAAATTCCCCTTGCTAAAAACCCTCTTTCCACTATTGGAAGTCATTTCCCCTTGTAAAATCCCTTTCCCCTTGATAAAATCCCTTTTCCCCTCATAATACCATTTTCCCCTCCTAAATCCCATTTCCCTTGTAAAAACCCCTTTTTCGCTTGAATAAAATTTATATTCTCATAAAGTGCACAAACACACTTATCCAAAGTTTCAAAGTGAAAAAAGAAATATTAAGTGGACCCCCCCTTTAATTAACCCCTCCTCCTAATGTATTTTTAACATCCCGCTTTATATATTTACTAACCATGCCCATATTATATTAACCCTTTTGATTTATTTTTATTCCCAAACCCTTTCATTTAACCCTTCCACATAATATATACTCCCCAAACCACTTTATTATAACCCTTCGCATATAAACTACCCCATCGCATAAGTAATTTTCCTGACCCCAGCTCTTGAAAGACCCCCAAATCATCTAGCTGCCTGATCACCATTGATCATATCCTACGACCAATAAAAATTTTCACACCCCCCGACATTAAAATGTTTAAAGCCGAGTGGGGGGGGGGGGGGGGGGTGGGGAATGGGTGGTTTTATCCACCCCCTCCCTTGCCACGCGGCATCACCACATTTCATCGCACCCCCCATTCCCCAAACCGCCAAACTGATTTTCGCGGTGTGATAATCCTTTAATCCATCTAAGCGCCTTGCAATTAAATAAATGATATTTGAAATAAACCCTCGCTCCATTGCAATAAGCCCCAAATATCAAAATTAATAAAATACCGCCTGAAACCGTTATTTCACTATTTCAGTTGAAATTGCGAAAACGCCAAAAGAGCCATCGCAGACCAAGATTGAACCCTGTTGTCGCCTGAATCCTTCCACAACCAAATTAACCATTTTACAGGTAATTATAAGTACCTGAAACCATATAATTTGTTGATTAACTCAATAATTAAATGAATTAATGGCTTCCAAAAGTATTTAGACAGTAAACCCTCTTCAAACACTAGTTTTATCACGGCTCAATTGTTGGAGCCATGATAAATTCGTTGATCATGCAGATGAAATTCATCTGTGGGATTCAAACCTACCCAAATACATATTCCCATAGACCTATCAGTTCCTAGAGCTCATGATATTGTGCCAAGTAAGATATTTACCCAATGAAAGAGCTTTAGTTACTGCAAACCAAGAAATCCTATTCACAATCATTGCTCAATCCATCAATAAAATGTTGCAAATTCAACCACAACCTAATGAAGTACATTTACCAATTGAAACAATTACTGAGCTTTAATTAAAGCTAGACTTTCCTAAAATATTTCAAATATTTCATACTTTCCTCCCTCATCAATAGAAACCCCTAAAAACAATCCTCCATACTCACCTTCTATGTTTTGAGAAAGAACCAGGAAGATTATAACCATGCTATCATGTATTTTAGGATATTTCACTGATGAGCATATAGATGCATCCATCCTTGGTTTCCTATCTAAATTTTTCCTAGGTCAGCCTCCAACTACAACCTTCAATTTTTCCCAATACCTAGCAGATGGCATCCATGATCAGCTAGTCAAGCTGCCAGAAGAAGGAGTATTCAAATACTCAGTTTTGTTTCATATGTTTATATATTTCCAATAAAAAAGGTTTGCATTTAACCTCCAAAAACTGGACACAGAGGTTAATCCCCAATCTGTTGTCTTTTGGAAATCCTTGATAAAAAAGGATTCCACTAAATTCAGCTTCAAAGACTTCATTGATTCTTTTTTTTATCCAGTAGTTAATATGCTAAGCAGTAGCATTTAGCCTAGAATCAATGAAGATATCAAAAAGGTTTTACAGTTGTCAGAGCTAAAGCAAAATAGGGGACTGGTATTTATACCAGAATCATACAGAAATCAGAGTGTGTGGAAGCCAACTAGTTCCATACAAGCTTCCCAAATACCTCCCAATGAGGATATTTTATCTAGAATACATTAGACAGATTTTGAATTCAGATGAAGTCAATTTCCTTTCATCTAAAAAGAAGACCCAATTCAAGATTGAAAACCAGTTAGGGCCTTTTATATGTAATAGTAGGAATGTTGGACAACAAGCAGACAAATGTTTACAAGATTTTAACTTCAGCAGCAGTTTCAAATGGCCATATGACCCCTTGGGTGTCATAAGAAAATTGAGAGTTAAGTTCAAACTCACCCCATTCATTCATGAGTCAAAGCCTGAAATTGAAAAGTATTCCAACTAGTTAGAGTGGTTGGAAAATACTTTACAAGAGGTGGATAAGCAAGTTGATACTAGTTCCATCCTGCTTACTCCGGCCCCACAGGATAGAAATTCAAAGAGGGAAAGAGAGGAAGGCTCTTATTCTGCAGAAAATAATTCTGACACTAAATTCAAGCTTATGTACAGGAAGAAAACAAAACTGAATCCAGTGATAGAGATAGTTGAAAAAATTGAAACTATTGAATCAGATATTGTTGTCAGAGATGATGCACCTTCAACATTTTCAGAAGAAACACATCTTCCATACACCTCCAGTGCACAAATAATTCGAAAGCATAACAATGTAGAGGTTTCATCATCTAGCAAACCAGTTGAGAAAGAGAAATATATCATGGGGAAATACAAAAAGATAAAAATTAGAAATGAAGCATTGAAATATGTAACATATGCCCAATAATGGAAACCCACTCCAAGTGACCAAAACATATTTCTTTTAACTTTTGAATAAAAAATAAGAAATACGCAAATGAAATTTCTATAGGCAAAAGTGCAGGCCCCAAAAACATTAGAATATTATAAGAAGAAAGCCTTTGAAGTTCTTGCCAAATATGTGCATCCAATAGATCAGATTGAGTTTCACAAACAAGCAGGAGAAATGATCTATTCCACCATAAAACACAAAGCTTTAAGTGTCCAGAAATTACATAATTCTCTAGAAAATATAAAGATACAGTTGAAACTAGAGAAAGCTTCATCACAAGAAAAGGATAACATGATAAAGTCACTTGAAGATTTGGTGATGGATGTTGGTTATAATCCAAAAGATATCAAAGCAATAGAAGAACTAATAAAAAAGAAGAATGCAGACATAGTTGCAATAAATAAACAACTGAAGTTACCAAATACAGATCATCCAAAAACGAAATAGGTTTTGGAAAATGAAAATCAAAAGGATGAAATGATGAATCTCCTCATTCAGTTGACAACTCAACTGAAAGAAATGGAAACATAAATGGACAAACTAGTGCAGGAAAAGAAAGCCAACATGGACGCAGTTCCCATTACTGCCATTCCTATAGCTTCTACATCAGCCCCATTGCCTACAATAGCTCCAGTATACCCAACAGTTCCAGAAAATACATCAACAACAACATCAATAGTACCAACAACCCATCCAACTGATGAGGTCAAAAAATTGGTCAAGGCAATGCAGGATATGTCAATTCAAACCCCAAAGATCAATAAGCTCAAAGAACAAGTAAAGAGTTTAGAAGATACAAAGAAATTGGCAGAAGTAATGTATGAAGAAGAAGCACAGAAAGCCAACAGATTAACTAAAAGAATCCACAAGTTAGAAAAATAGTTATCAATGAAAGAGCCTTTAGCCCAAGCAAAAAAACAGTTGTGGGCCAATATCATTAAATCAGTTAATGATATTTGGCCTTCTATACAGGTTATATTTGAACAAAAGGACTTGGTAAAGGAGGTTGGTGATGCATTTCAAAAGGTCAAAGAAGATCTTGGAAAGAAACCAGAGGAAGCTTCTGAGATAATAAAATTCTTGAATTCTAAAAATAAACAGGAATTTGAGGAGCTCGAGATATCAGATAGAAAAAAAACTATCTTAGAGGCGAAGAAAGTGATTTCCAAGAGAAATCTGATGATACAACTTGAAGATAAATGTCAGAAAATGGAACTTGTACTGAATAATTTTATGAACAAGTTTGATGTATTAAGGTAGAAAGGTCTGCCTAATCCTTTGGTAATCAATTATAAACTCACAAGACATGAAGAATATGATAAGAAGATGAGGGAAGTAGCCAAAGAGACTTCCAACAGTTCAACAATGAAGGGTGTACCCACAGGAAAATTACTCCTTCAAACTTTATAGAACTTCTTTTACCTCCAAGATGAGGTAAATCACCTTTTTGTGAATAAGCCCAAGTTTTCCAAATACACAGAGGTAGATGATATTTACCATAGGATGATGAAGATTAAACTTCCAAATGAAGAAACCTGGGAAAAATGGTGTGATTTACTATGACAGGTTAAAGAGAAAACAAGTAAAAGAACACACAAGTTAAAGAAAAAACAGATGAAAGACAACATGAAAGAAAGACATATTAAAGAAACAAGTAGCAACAATCAAATAAAACAAGGACAACTTTCAGTCAGTTAATAAGTGTCTCTATATTTTTCATAAAGATATTTGTTTTCCTAGAATAAATCCTAGTCAGTTGACATGATATTTTGTGTAAAGTTTTGTATAGATACTTCATCAATTCGAAGTAACAAAAGTGGATTTATGAATATTTCTATAGCTGATTGATCTACTACCTAAGGGTTATTGTACCATTTCTTGTTGATAGATAGGACAAGTAATAAAGGAAATTATTTACTGGATTCATGTGTTGAGATATTTCAGTGAGGTATAATTTCAATTGTTCATGTTCTTTTCTAAAATATTCCATAAACTTTAATGTGTTCTAAATTTGAATGTTATAACTGGAATTTTATTGCAGAATTTTTTTAAATACACTCTGTTTTGAACTGTTATACATTTTTATGTTTTGTTCTGATATCCAGTTAGAGAATTCTTAATTTCCCTTTGATCCTGATTTACCTCCTCCACCTTCCTTCATTATCCGGTTTAAGGAATCCTTAACTTCTCCTTGATCCCGATTGAAAACCACTTCACCATTCAGCCTTGAGATCTAATTTTTCTCAGCTATCCTTCCCTGTAACACTTCCTTTATAATTTGATATTGTTCTAATTTAAAGGAATATTGACTCGATAGCCCAATGGAAAATAGAAAGGCACCTATCCATCTAAATCAGTAATTCTACCAACAAATCAAAACCAAACCAAACAAGCATACATAACTACCCTAACATTTATTAAATCAACAAAGTTAAATCATTAAGAGAGAGCCCTCTCTGAGCATTAGGAAGGTTAGATCCTAATCTCCAAAAGTGGATGATAGTTACCTCTAATATTTCTTTTTTAATGCACATAACAACTCTTGGGAAATTTCAGAGTGATAACATATTGGCGACCATACTGGGGAAATCAGTCCCTAGTTAAACAAATCTTAAAGGAAATAGTTTTCCTCAGTTTTCACCTTAAGGTTTTAAAAGAGTTGTTAAAAGTTATCATTGAAAGTTAAATTATGGCTTCTAAAAGAATATATTATACCAGGGCTCATCCTGATCCATAGCCTAATATAATTGTTGATGATCCTGACAAAATTTTAAGAAACCTAAAAAAGTAGAAAGTCTAGGAAGTAGTAGTCAGTTAATCAAAGAAAATTCACTTTCTAAAGAGTTATCAAGCATACATGATATTCAATTTGATTTATCATTTGAGCATACAGAATAAAATTGATGTTTTTACCTCAAATTTGATAAAAGATATAGATGAAGCTTATTTTCAACAGTCAGTTGAATTAGCTGCCCTAATTTCTGCTACCCCTAACATTCTACAAAACCTTTAGAAACTGTAAATACAACTTTATTTAGTACCACCTAATCTATAATATCCACCATATTTCATTCCATAGAACCATTCATACCAAAGCTTCCTCTCCAACCTAATGTTTCAAGCTCATCTTCAAGCATTCCAATTTCATCTTCAAGTGTTCCAAGTTCATCTTTAAACGTTTCAAGTTCATCTCCAAGAACCACTACTTTACCTACCAGTCATGCTAGAATCTTAGCCATGGCAGCTAGATATGCCCTGTTGGCCTTACAGGCCCCTTTACATGCCATGCCATAGGATTACCGGAGTAAAATTTTTCAATTTGATGGCACTGGTCAGTATACTGCTAAAAAACATGTAAATAAAATGAAAAATTATTTTGAATTACATGAAGTTGATGAAGATGATGTACAAATGAGATTATTTGCACAAACACTAGCAGGAGATGTTAAAAAATGGTTTAAATCTCTACCCGCTGGCCATTTTGTTGATTTAGCTGCTTTCCACCGATTGTTTATCAATAGATGGGAAAGAAAGAAAAACCCTTTACAAACATTATTTGAATATGAGAAAATTATAAGAGCTCCTAATGAATCTGTTCAGGATTACTATATTAGGTTTAACAACATTTACAATGCAATTCCAATGAATATCAAACCTCTACTAGAGTTAGCCCTAATCAAATTTCCAGATGGTTTTGACACTAATATGTCCTATAAATTAAGAGAAAGAAACCCTGAAACTTTAGAACAGATGCAGAGTAATGAAGTTAGTGTAGAAGCTAACTTACAAGCTAAAAGAGCTAGGATGAGGAATGAAAGGAGAGTAACCATTAAGGAAGAACCATGCACTTCAGATGTGAAGATATATAGTCTAGCTAAAAGTATGGAAAGAATAATGGATAGACTAGAAAACATGGAAAGAAAACCTTAGTGTGAAAATAAAAAAGGTTCCCAAATTAGAAACACCAACTTTAGGAAAAATCCTAATACTGGTAAATCAAGATAAGTTGTACCTGATCAACAGATTAGACCACATTTCCAAGAAAACTATGCTGAAAGTTCACAACAAAATGACGAAGACCAGGACACCTAGATAAACTTGATGGGAATAAACAATGAAAAAACCATTTTTCTTACCAAGGAAGAACAAGAGTTTTACATGTTGCAACAATTACAATTAGAATCTAGAGAATGTAATGATCCTTTTTGGAATAGCTAGCAATCCATGGCTGGAAAACACATTTTCCAGAAATGGAGGCAGCAAGATTTGATACCAAGACCTGGATCCCTTAGACCAATGTGTCTAAGACCAAAATCCAAGGATTGGGAAAAAATAAATCCTTCTAGGGTGGTGAGACAAGCCTCCCACACCTAGTTCCCTTTAGGAATTGCCCAAAGAATGGGGCTGCAAAAATTGATCAACACACAATGGATGCTCTGCGTTATTTTTCTGAGCTTGCTTATGAGAAGAAGTAAATAGCCAAAATATATGATTACAATATTAAAATGAATGCAATGACTTGAGGACTCAGTCATTCAATCAATACAATACAAGCCTCTCATCACTTGCATGATAAACATGAAGAACACTGCTATATGAAATAAGCTCTAGGCTATGACTGTGTTGTCTATAAAATATACTGCTGCATAAATGTTAATAATACATAGATGTGGCAATATGAAGCTCAAATAAAAGTGTGGGAGCATGATATCAACCCCTGAAAATACAATACATCAATCCTCAAGAAGGATTGGCTGAAATACAAACAAAATGGCACTCCTGCAGAAATGCCGAAGTTGCTGGGTAGGAGCAACTCAAGAACTGGAAATATATGGAGAAGGCTGAAATGGTTGCATAAAATTAAGAACCCTCCTCCAATGGAAATTTGAAGTGAAAGGCTGATCCCTTCACCTAAGATCTCATCCTCCAAACTATTTTCTAATCCCTCACACCAAATGGTCTCCAAGAATAACGCTGTCTAAGAGAGGGACTGTGCTAAATATGATGTAAAGTGGTTGGATTGGTGCAAAATATGGTGGAATAAGCTCATGAAACTCCTATTCTGATCTCCCAAAGGGATGGAAGCTCCCTCCTCTGAAAAACTAGCCAAGGATGGTGTTGTAGAAAACCTCCCCAGCAACACCCAACAACATTGCACAATCTACAACTGAAACTACACTGATGAAGAGAGATGATGATTTACCTCAATGTCTAAATATGGGGAATGGAGTGCAATCCTCCAAGAGCTACTCAATAAGGATAGGAATTCCTAAACAGGAATTTCCCGACAATTCTTGCTAAGCAACAAGAAGTTGCAACAAGTCCAAAGGACGAAAGATGAATAATACTCAAGATGATTTCCAATGGCTACCTTTCCCTCCTTTTAAAAAATGTGAGCTCCCTCTCAATGGACCCCACTCATTAGGGTTTCCTTCCTCTAGAATCTTCCCTCCTTATCCCACTGCGCTGGCCCACAATGTGCTCTCCACCTTATGCCACTGCGCTGTTTGACTTGGTCAAACTTGACCTAGTCATCTTGCAAAAGTTCTCTTTCACACATGGAGGTGTGAAATCTAGCTCTACAAGTGATCCTCATTCATACCACGAACATTTTTATTACCTATTCATGAAATTAATGGGTCTCCTACCCATTTTATTTATATCCTATGTGAAAATGGAAAAAATTAATGTTCCATAAAAATTGGGAACATTACAGTCCTCCCCTCTCAAAGATTGCTTGTCCTCAATCAAGTACAAGGATAGACCGATTTATTTCCACTTAATTTTTCTGTAGCATCCATGCATGATAAAATCCTCCAAGAAAAGGATGCCATATCATCAATCAAGTGTCCAAGCTATCCCTCCAACATATGAAATCTAGCCTTTGGTGAACATCCCCAAATAACTGTCATGTAGAAACAAATATCCATGAAGGGAACAATGGGCTGTCTAAGGGCCTCCTTGAGGAATGAGATCTGATATATAATGGGACTCATCATCCCCATATGAATCTCCCATCTCCAAGCAATCATCCATACAACATAAGCTGCCTCCAAACATGGAAACTCATAGAAAACTCTCTCCCCCTTGAGCTCCAGAAATGAAGGTGGGTTGAAAATCTGAATATGGAAAGCTTCATAGCTTACCCCATGCTATCCTCCCCTCCACTTATGATTAGTGTGGAGTGTGTGTTGATCAAGGGCTGCAAATGTATTGCCTTCAAGTGGCAACATGAAGAGCAATCCTCCAAGGACCTCTCCTCCATCAATGAAAAACAAGCTGGCCCAAGGCACTCTATCCATGATGAGTAGGACATGATCATCATAGAATACCCCAATGAAAATTTTTTTGTATGTTATACCATGTGAAAAAAGGTAAAAACAATGTCTCATAGGGCTATAATGAAATCTCACCCACTGCAGCTGCAGAAAATAACATGGAAAGTATTGTGTAGAAAATATCACCTCTACTACTGAATAGTAAATAGATGAGTGAACCAGAAATACAAGATCAAATACAGGACCATATACATACAATGGATGAAAATCATCATCAAACTCATGGCTCACCTCCAAACAAGGCAAATAAGTGGCTATGGTGGCCATGTATCTCCTCATGTTCCCATTAGAACATGCCATGCATAAACTGTGGGAATCATCTCCCCTCAGAGACACATTCAACTCATGTCTCAGTTCACCCATCATGCTCCCAATAATAATATGGAAAATATCAGAAAATGGAAACATGCTCCTCATCAAAATGGAGGAATTACTGATGGTTTTACATGATGCGGGAAAATACCAACAGTCTCCCAAGGGTGCATAATGCAGTTTTGCAGACTGCTGCTCAAGAAATGTTCAAGGAAAAATGTTTTTAAATATAATGCTAATCATATGAATTAGCTGAACATGTGTAGAATGGAAAAACATTTTCCTAAGGCCATGTAAAATATGGCTGCCTCCATCATATGGTTTGGCCCAACTTTGCTCATGGAGCAACATGAAAAATCTGCCCCTTTGAGGAACCATGCACTGCCACATAATGATAAGAATATGTAAATCAGAAAATGTAAACACAATGCTCTTACCATAGGCTAGAATTAAGATGATATATGGATCCATGTATATTATCCTACTCCCAAGTGTCAACACTGTGAGCTCATGCAAAAAGGCTCTTGCCCATGCTAATCTTTGTTTCTTGACATGCTCCTTGTCAAGAACACCTCTAGTGATGTTGCTGCAAATGTGAAGCTTTTCCCAAGATGGAAATGCCTCCCGATCAGTCAAAGATAAGGAGTAATCCCCTTGCACTATGACAGTTCCCTCCTATACTCTTGCAACACCATACATCATATGAGAGAAAATCTGCTTGTGCTCTCTCCAAGATAGTTCAAGAAACCCAAGTGCTTGCTGCCCCCTCATGCTCACATCATGTAACTCATGTGATGAAGGTACCATGTAATGGCTACCTCATCCATAGATGTAGAAGGGTGCCCTCCCAAAGATGTGACAACATTGGTGTAATTCTCCTCCCACGGTGGAATGACTTTCTCCTCCTTTGTCCTCTCTCCATCAAAGGTTTGGATCAACCTTTGAGAAAATTTTACGAAATATCTCACCCTTGAATGGACCAAGGGTTTGAACCACCAAAAAGAGGCTTCATCCTCCATGTGCAGCACTACAATCTCTACTACTTCTTTTTCTACCACTGGATGTAGCAAGAAAAATGCCTCTAGCTTTTTCACCCAAGCTCTAGCTGAAGTGTTCCCATCAAATGTAGACAATAGAAACCTATTGCCTTTGATTTATCTTTTTCCATAGGGCCTTCTCTCCTCCTTCTGTTGAATAAACTGGGGGAACGTTGTAGCTCCCCTGAATGCTACAAAATGGTATTTATACTCACTCAGGTATTGGTCTAGAACCTGATGATCCAAGCATCTCCCATGCTTGCTTTATTTTTTAGAATAGGAAGTGCATGGACCTTCCTCTTATTCTCTTTGCTTCTCCTCCTTGGGGAGGTTCTTATTTGTCCTGAAAATAGATGAGATCAAGCTCATATTCTGCATCATATTCTTCTTCTTCTTTATTGGGCTTGAAAGCCACAGGCTGAGCCAAGAAAGGTGCTCCGATACCACTGTAATGATCCTTTTTTGGAATAACTAGCAATCCATGGCTAGAAAACAAATTTTCTAGAAATGGAGGCAGCAGGATTTGATACCAAGACTTGGATCCATTAGACCAATGTTTCTAAGACAAAAATCCAAGGATTGGGATCAAGGAAATCCTTCTAGGGTGGTGAGACAAGCCTCCCACACCTAGTTCTCCAAGAATAACGTTATGTCTCCAAGAATAACGTTGTCTAAGAGAGGGAATGCACTGCATATGATGGAAAGTGGTTGGCCTAGTGCCAAAGACGGTGGAATAATATCATGAACCTCATTTTCTGATCTCACAAAAGGATGGAAGCTCCCTCCTTTGAAAAACTAGCCAAGGATGGTGTTGTAGAAAACCTCCCCAGCAACACCCAGCAACATTGCACAATCTCCAGCTGAAACTGCACTAATGAAGAGAGATGATGCTTGACCTCAATATATGAATATGAAAAATGGAGTGCAATCCTCCAAGAGCTACTCAAGAAGGAGAGGAAATACTAAACATGAATTTCCTGGCAATTCTTGCTAAGAAGCAAGAAGTTGCAGCAAGTCCAAAGGACCAAAGATGAATAATACTCAAGATGATTTCCAATGGCTACCTTGCCCTCCTTTTAAACAATGTGAGCTCGCTCTCAATGGAACCCACTCATTAGGGTTTCCTTCCTCTAGAAGCTTCCCTCCTTATCCCACTGCGCTGGCCCACAATGTGCTCTCCACCTCATGCCACTACGCTGTTTGACTTGGTCAAACTTGACCTAGTCATCTTGCAGAAGTTCTCTTTCACACATGGAGGTGTGAAATCCAGCTCTACAAGTGATCCTCATTCATACCAAGAGGATTTTTATTATCTATTCATGAAATGAATGGGTCTCCTACCCATTTTATTTATCTCCTATGTGAAAATGGCAAAAATTAATGTTCCATAAAAATTGGGAACATTACAGAGAATCCTTTGACTATAAACAAGGCTAGGAATCTACTATATACGAAGTTCATAAATAGTATAGCCTTAGAAGCAAAAAGAATATAGAAGCTCCTGTTAAGAAATCAGTCCAAACCCAAACGAAGATAACAATAGAAGCTCCTGTGATCAAAATTCTACAAATTCTCCCTAGAGAAACTCAGAAAACTTCCAACCCAAAGTTTCTAGACATAACTTAAACTTCTACTAAAACTTCAACTGTTACTCAAAAGTTTCTAGACAATAAAATTGAAAACAAAACAGTAGATACAAAAATTGAATTACCAACTGTTGATAAACAAGACAAGTAAAATCAAACCACAATCGGTAAGGATGAAATAATTTAATTAGGAAAAACTCAAATGCCATTTAATATCAAAATTGAGATAACCAAATTGAAAATACTAGTTCCTTTGACAGAGCTGGTGAAAAATGATTCATACAAGCTACAAATCACAGAAACACTAAACATAGGTGAAGGCGAATATGTTGTTAACCTCAATGATGATCAACCTGAGTTATTATTTTGTCCTGAAGTTAATGTAAAACATCAACAAGGGGGTGTCCCCCCATTCTACATTAGCCTAAACATTCATGATAAAATCCTACATAATGCTATGTTGGATTCAGGAGCATCTCATAACTTAATGCCTAAAGCAGTCATGGAAAAATTGAACTTAGATATCACCATACAATACAAAGACCTGTTTTCCTTTGATTCTAGTCAAGTCAAATTCCTTGGCTTGATAAAATACATGTGTGTAACTCGAGTCCATTGCCCAACAAAGAGTATTTTTATGGACATAGTAGTTTCTGAGATCCATGCCAAACATGGTATTTTATTATCTCGCTTATGGGGAGAAAAATTATAGGTATCTCTACAATTAGACATGTCATATGCTACCATTTCTGTATTTCTTCAGAAAAGGAAGCTTTATAGACAAACTTTGATGAAATACATGGTGTTATCACTCATAAATGTTAGGTCCCTATATTACTAGTATAGTCCCTTATTGTTGTTAGTGTAACCCCCTTATTGTTATTATTGTACCCTTGTAACCCCCATTTTATTATTATTGTGCCCTTAAATTATTAATGTTAGGTTGGCTAGGATTACATTATGGCCCACTAGGATTATATTGTGGCCCCATGGACTCCTATATATAGAAGGAGGTTTTTTTCATTTGTATCATCCAAGAATTGTTCATTTATGTAATGTATTGGAGGTTGCCCCCTCAAAGTGGCTCATTTCTAAGGCGTTGATATCTCTTTTCTTCTATTTTTGGAGCTGGTTACACAACATTTGGTATCAGAGCTTTGGATTCTAGGGTTTCGCTGATCCAAATAGGTCATCGTAGCATTTTCGCTATAACCCTTTTTCTACAAAGTTTCAGAAGCTGAAATTTTTAGGGTGCAAAGCCAAAATCCTGAGGAATCTTGTCTAAAAAGTTTAGAGCTTGGTTCGCAATATTTTTAGAGATATGATCTGTGGAAGTTAGGTCTTTTTTCAGGCTCCTAAACAGGTCATCGTGGCATTTGCACTATAAATTTTTTTCTACGAAGGTTCAGAATCTGAAATTCATATGGTGCGAAGCTGAAATCCTGACGAAATTCATCAAAATATTTCAGAGCTTGGTTCAAAATATTTTTGGAGATATGATCTGTGGAAGGTAGTGCTTTTTCAGGCTCCTGAATTTCATCTCAAAGAGGTGATCGTGGGAAAATTTCAATAACTCTCTCTCTGGGCATCGGATTGGAGTGCCGTAAAAAGTGGTCGCAAGTAAACG
Source organism: Pinus albicaulis (assembly GCA_034641835.2). Classification (NCBI taxonomy): domain Eukaryota; kingdom Viridiplantae; phylum Streptophyta; class Pinopsida; order Pinales; family Pinaceae; genus Pinus; species Pinus albicaulis. The sequence continues at coordinate 96,533,790 of CM076577.1, forward strand.
GACTGTAGTTTCTTGGCTATAAATTTCAGAGACAAAGGAAAAAATAGTGACACGTGGCATTGAATGTATCAGATGTACTAGGATCTTGCTGCAAATTTTGAATGAGTGTCCATACATCTTTGTCCTTCTTCCATTCATCTCTTGCTTCGGTTATCCAATCTGGTTGGATAATAGAAATGGCACAAAGCAATGCTTCCACCTCTTCATTCTTTCTTGAGAGTGCATCTGCAACAACATTAAGCTTTTCTTTTTTGTAGATTATTTCAAAGTCATAACCCAAAATATTTGTGACCCATTTTTGTTGCTCTTCTGAAGATAGTCTTTGTTCCAAAAAGTGTTTAAGACTATCATGATCAGTTTTTACCTTGAAGTGTCTTCCCATTAGGTAAGTTCTCCATTTCCTTAGTGCATGCAGTATTGCTAACATTTACTTATCATAAATAGGTTTACGTAAATACTTTCCTTTGATTGGACGACTTTCAAAAGAAATGGGTCTTCCTTCCTGCATTAAAACAACACCAATTCCATTTCCTGAGGCATCACATTCCACAATAAAGGTTTTTGTGAAGTCTGGCGTAGCTAAGACCGGTGCTAGGCACATTGCCTCTTTAAGACTTTCAAAGGCCTTAGTTGCTTCAGGAGTCCATGAAAATGCATCTTTCTTCAATAATGTTGTTAGAGGTGCTGCTATTCTCCCATAATTCTTAACAAACTTGCGATAATACCCTGTTAACCCGAGAAATCCTCGTAACTTCTTTATGGTTGTCGGGACTTTCCATTCCTTAATGGATTTAATTTTTTTAGGGTCTACTTTAACACCCTCGTGAGATACAATATGACCCAGATATTCCACCTCTTGTACTCGAAAGAAACATTTGGATTTTTTTTCATATAATTGTTTCTCCTGCAATAGTTTGAGCACCCTGTCAACATGTTCAACATGATCCTTCCAAGACCTGTCGTAGATTAGTATATCATCAAAAAATACTAGCACAAATTTTCTAAGGAAGGGTTTGAAAATGGAATTCATCAACCCTTGAAATGTAGAAGGTGCATTGGTAAGGAAAAAAGGCATGACCAAAAATTCATAATGACCCTCATGAGTTCGAAATGCTGTTTTTGGAATATCTTCAGTCTTCATTCTAATTTGATGATATCCTGAACGAAGATCCAACTTGGTAAAATAAATTGCTCCATGTAATTCATCCAATAATTCATCAATCACACGAATGGGAAATTTGTCTTTAATGGTGAGCTTATTGAGCTCCCTATAATCCGGACACATTCGCCATGATACATCCTTCTTGTGTACCAATACTATAGGAGCAGAGAAAGAACTTTGACTAGGTTGAATTATACCCGCCTCTAACATTTCTGAAATCATACGTTCAATTTCGCTCTTTTGGAAGTAAGGATATCTATAAGGCCTGATGTTTGGAGGAACAATTCCTGGAATCAAATGAATAGCATGATCATGATCACGAATAGGTGGGAGTCCTTTTAGAGTTTCAAACACCTTGGAATGATTGTCCAAGACTTGTTGGAGATCTGCAGAAATAGATGATTTTGATGTCGGAACTTCTAGTGAGCATAATTGTGCAATTACGCCTCGTTGTTCTTTCTTTAGAATATTTTTCATGACTACGGAATCGATATATTTCAGAGTATCTCATCAAGTGGAAGAACTTACCCACTGAAGATTCTACATGGGAGGATGAGAATTTTATACAGAAGCACCTAGAGCTACTCAAGTGTTGAGAACAACACTTTTTTGAAGGAGAGGGGCATGTTAGGTCCCTATATTACTAGTATAGTCCCTTATTGTTGTTAGTGTAACCCCCTTATTGTTATTATTGTACCCTTTTAATCCCCATTTTATTATTATTGTGCCCTTAAATTATTAATGTTAGGTCGGCTAGGATTACATTATGGCCCACTAGGATTATATTGTGGCCCCATGGACTCCTATATATAGAAGGAGGTTTTTTTCATTTGTATCATCCAAGAATTGTTCATTTATGTAATATATTGGAGGTTTCCCCCTCGAAGTGGCTCATTTATAAGGTGTTGATATCTCTTTTCTTCTATTTTTGGAGCTGGTTAGACAACATTTGGTATCAGAGCTTTGGATTCTAGGGTTTCGCTGCTCCAAACAGGTCATCGTGGAATTTTCGCTATAACTTTTTTTCTATGAAGTTTCAGAAGCTAAAAGTTTTAGGGTGCGAAGCTGAAATCCTGAGGAATCTTGTCTAAATATTTCAGAGCTTGGTTCGCAATATTTTTAGAGATATGATCTGTGGAAGTTAGGTCTTTGTTCAGGCTCCTAAACAGGTCATCGTGGCATTTGCGCTATAAATTTTTTTCTACGAAGGTTCAGAATCTGAAATTCATATGGTACGAAGCTGAAATCCTAAGGAAATTCGTCAAAATATTTTAGAGCTTGGTTCACAATATTTTTGGAGATATGATCTGTGGAAGGTAGTGCTTTTTCAGGCTCCTGAATTTCATCTCAAAGAGGTGATCGTGGGAAAATTTCAATAACTCTCTCTCTGGGCATTGGATTGGAGTGCCATAAAAAGTGGTCACAAGTACACAGACTGTAGTTTCTTGGCTATCAATTTCAGAGACAAAGGACAAAACAGTGACACGTGGCATTGAATGTATCAGATGTACTAGGATCTTGCTGCAACTTTTGAATGAGTGTCCATACATATTTGTCCTTCTTCCATTCATCTCTTGCTTCGGTTATCCAATCTGGTTGGATAATAGAAATGGCACAAAGCAATGCTTCCACCTCTTCATTCTTTCTTGAGAGTGCATCTGCAGCAACATTAAGCTTTCCTTTTTTGTAGATTATTTCAAAGTCATAACCCAACATCTTTGTGACCCATTTTTGCTGCTCTTCTGATGATAGTCTTTGTTCCAAAAAGTGTTTAAGACTATCATGATCAATTTTTACCTTGAAGTGTATTCCCATTAGGTAAGTTCGCCATTTCTTTAGTGCATGTAGTATTGCTAACATTTCCTTCTCATAAATAGGTTTCTGTAAATACTTTCCTTTGATTGGACGACTTTCAAAAGCAATGGGTCTTCCTTCCTTCATTAAAACCGCACCAATTCCATTTCCTGAGGCATCACATTCCACAATAAAGGTTTTTGTGAAGTCTGGCGTAGCTAAGACCGGTGCTAGGCACATTGCCTCTATAAGATGTTCAAAGGCCTTAGTTGCTTCAGGAGTCCATGAAAATGCATCTTTCTTCGATAATGTTGTTAGAGGTGCTGCTATTCTCCCATAATTCTTAACAAACTTGCGATAATACCCTGTTAACCCGAGAAATCCTCGCAACTGCTTTATGGTTGTGGGGACTTTCCATTCCTTAATAGCTTTAATTTTGTTAGGGTCTAATTTAACACCCTCGTGAGATACAATATGACCCAGATATTCCACCTCTTGTACTCCAAAGAAACATTTGGATGTTTTTGCATATAATTGTTTCTCCTGCAATAGTTTGAGCACCCTGTCAACATGTTCAACATGATCCTTCCAAGACTGCTGTAGATTAGTATATCATCAAAAAATACTAGCACAAATTTTCTAAGGAAGGGTTTGAAAATGGAATTCATCAACCCTTGAAATGTAGAAGGTGCATTGGTAAGGCCAAAAGGCATGACCAAAAATTCATAATGACCTTCATGAGGTTCAAATGCTCTTTTTGGAATATCTTCGGTCTTCATTCTAATTTGATGATATCCTGAACGAAGATCCAACTTGGTAAAATAAATTGCTCCATGTAATTCATCCAATAATTCATCAATCACGGGAATGGGAAATTTGTCTTTAATGGTGAGCTTATTGAGCTCCCTATAATCTGGACACATTCGCCATGATCCATCCTTCTTGTGTACCAATACTACAGGAGCAGAGAAAGAACTTTGACTAGGTTGAATTATACCCGCTTCTAACATTTCTGAAATCATACGTTCAATTTCTCTCTTTTGGAAGTAGGGATATCTATAAGGCCTGATGTTTGGAGGAACACTTCCTGGAATCAAATGAATAGCATGATCATGATCACGAATAGGTGGGAGTCCTTTCGGAGTTTCAAACACCTTGGAATGATTTTCCAAGACTTGTTGGAGATCTGCAGAAATAGATGATTTTGATGTCGGAACTTCTAGTGAGAATAATTGTGCAATTACGCCTTGTTGTTCTTTCTTTAGAAGCTTTTTCATGACTACAGAATCGATCTATTTCAGAGTATCTCATCAAGTGGAAGAACTTACCCACTGAATATTCTACATGGGAGGATGAGAATTTTATACAGAAGCACCCAGAGGACAACACTTTTTTGAAGGAGAGGGGCATGTTAGGTCCCTATATTACTAGTATATTCCCTTATTGTTGTTAGTGTAACCCCCTTATTGTTATTATTGTACCCTTGTAACCCCCATTTTATTATTATTGTGCCCTTAAATTATTAATGTTAGGTCGGCTAGGATTACATTGTGGCCCACTAGGATTATATTTTGGCCCCATGGACTCCTATATATAGAAGGAGGTTTTGTTCATTTGTATCATCCAAGAATTGTTCATTTATGTAATGTATTGGAGGTTTCCCCCTCGAAGTGGCTCATTTCTAAGGCGTTTATATCTCTTTTCTTCTATTTTTGGAGCCGGTTACACAACATTTGGTATCAGAGCTTTGGATTCTAGGGTTTCGCTGCTCCAAACAGGTCATCGTGGAATTTTCACTATAACTTTTTTTCTACGAAGTTTCAGAAGCTGAAATGTTTAGGGTGCGAAGCCGAAATCCTGAGGAAGCTTGTCTAAAAATTTCAGAGCTTGGTTCGCAATATTTGAGGAGATATCATCTGTGGAAGTTAGGTATTTTTTCAGGCTCCTAAACAGGTCATCGTGGAATTTGCGCTATAATTTTTTTTGCATGAAGGTTCAGAGTCTTAAATTCATATGGTGTGAAGCTGAAATCCTGAGGAAATTCCTCAAAAAATTTCAGAACTTGGTTCGCAATATTGTTGGAGATATGATCTGTGGAAAGTAGTGCTTTTTCTTCTGAATTTCATCTCAAATAGGTGATCGTGGGAAACGTTCAATAACTCTCTCTTTGGGCATTGGATTGGAGTGCCGTAAAAATTGGTCGCAAGTGCACGGACTGTAGTTTCTTGGCTATCAATTTTAGAGACAAAGGACGAAACGGTGACACGTGGCATTGAATGTATAAGATGTACTAGGATCTTGCTTCAACTTTTGAATGAGTGTCCACACTTCTTCATCCTTCTTCCATTCATCTCTTGCTTCGGTTATCCAATCTGGTTCGATAATAGAAATTGCACAACACAATGCTTCCACCTCTTAATCATTTCTTGAGAGTGCATACCAAGCACATTAAGCTTTCCTTTTTTGTAGATTATTTCAAATTCATAACCCAACATCTTTGTGACCCATTTTCTTTTCTTTCGACGATAGTCTTTGTTCCAAAAAGTGTTTAAGACTATCACGATCAATTTTTACCTTGAAGTGTCTTCCCATTAGATAAGGTCGCCATTTCTTTAGTTCACGTAGTATTTCCAACATTTCCGTCTCATAGATAGGTTAGTGTAAAGACTTTCCTTTGATTGGATGGCTTTTAAAATAAATAGGTCTTCCTTCTTGCATTAAAACAACACCAATTCCATTTCACGAGGCATCACATTCCAAAATAAAGGTTTTTTGGAAGTCTAGTGTAGCTAAGATCGGTTCTTGGCACATTTCCTGTTTAATATTTTCAAAGGACTTAGTTGCTTTTGGAGTCCAAGAAAATGCATCTTTCTTCAACAATGTCATTATAGGTCCTTCTATTCTCCCATAATTCTTAACAATCTTGCAATAATAACGTGTCAATGTGAGAAATACTGATAGATGATTTATGGTTGTGGGGATTTTCCATTCCTTAATGGCTTTAATTTTGTTAGGTTCTACCTTAGCACCATCATGAGATACAATGTGACCAAAATATTACACCTCTTGTAATCCAAATAAAAATCATATAATTGTTTCTCCTCTGATAGTTTGAGCACCCTGTCAACATGTTGAACATGATCCTATCAAGACCTGCTGTAGATTAGTATATCATCAAAAAATACTAACACAAATTTTCTAAGGGTGGGTTTGAAAATGGAATTCATCAACCCTTGAAATGTAGAAGGTGCATTGGTAAGGCCAAAGGCATGACAAAAATTCATAATGACCCTCATGAGTTCGAAATGCTATTTTCGGAATATCTTCAGTCTTAATTCTAATTTGATGATATCCTGAACGGAGATCTAACTTGGTAAAATAAATGGCTCCATGTAATTCATCCAATAATTCATTAATCACATGAATGGGAAATTTATCTTTAATAGTGAGCTTATTGAGCTTCCTCTAATCCAGACACATGCGCCATGATCCATCCTTCTTGTGCACCAATATTACTGGAGGAGAGAAAGAACTTTGACTAGGTTGAATTATACCCACCTCTAACATTTCTACAATCATACGTTCAATTTCGCTCTTTTGGACGTAAGGATATATATAAGGCCTGATGTTTGGAGGAACACTTCCTAGAATCAAATGAATAGCATGATCATGATCACGAATAGGAGGGAGTCTTTTGGGAGTTTCAAACACCTTGGAATGATTGTCCAAGACTTGTTGGAGATCTGCAGAAATAGATGATTTTGATGTTGGAACTTCTAGTGAGCATAATTGTGCAATTACGCCTCGTTGTTCTTTCTTTAGAATCTTTTTCATGACTACGGAACCGATCTATTTCAGAGTATCTCATCAAGTGGAAGAACTTACCCACTGAAGATTCTACATGGGAGGATGAGAATTTTATACAGAAGCACCCAGGGCTACTCAAGTGTTGAGGACAACACTTTTGAAGAGGGCATGTTAGGTCCCTATATTACTAGTATAGTCCCTTATTGTTGTTAGTGTAACCCCCTTATTGTTATTATTGTACATGTAACCCCATTTTATTACTATTGTGCCCTTAAATTATTAATGTTAGGTCGTCTAGGATTACATTGTGGCCCACTAGGATTATATTGTGGCCCCATGGACTCCTATATATAGAAGGAGGTTTTGTTCATTTGTATCATCCAAGAATTGTTCATTTATGTAATGTATTGGAGGTTTCCCCCTCGAAGTGGCTCATTTCTAAGGCGTTGATATCTCTTTTATTCTATTTTTGGAGCTGGTTACACAACAATAAAGTTGTGAAAAATTTCTTGATAGGGTCATATAGGTCACTCACCAAATGAGTAAGGTCTCCTAAGCCATTTCAAGGTGGTGTAGGAAATTTTTTACATTTTTAGCCTATCCTAAGTTTCATGATCACCTCCATTTATGTCATTTCATGTCAAATTAGTCCTCATATGGTGTCAGTTGTCATTTCCAATGCATTCAAAATCAAAAGGGTGCATTTGTCAGTTTTTCAAATTTTCGTAGCGTTTTACATTGGGAAACAACAGTTTTCGCTATGAATTTGTCTAATAGTTTCATAGTGAATCTGTCAAAGGCTTAACTAATTTCACTACGAAAATATGTTTTTTAACCTGTCTTGTCAGATTCGTATGAGGTGTCATTTTATGATTAGAGGAGTTAGGGTGGAGGTCATTCAAGTTTGTTATGATAAATTCAAAGATACATAGTCGTGTTTGATGTCATCATTACCTTTTTGGGATTGTATGTGTCATGATTGAAGCTTGAGGTGTCAGTTAAACCATAAAACCTTACCTCAATTAGCCTTTTTTCATATTGTGATTTATCCTTGCATGTGAGTTAATTTCTAGAGAGTTGCATCATTGAGCCAAGCAGATGGCTGGCAAGTTCGAATTCTGCAGGTGTCATCAAGCAAGTGAGGCTGTGAAGACTATAAGACATCCATGGCTACAAGAAGAAAGTTAAATAAGGGTGACCATTGTCACAAGTATGTGACCATGGACATGAATTGCATCATTGAGCCAAGCAGGTGGCTGGCAAGTTCGAATTCTGCAGGTGTCATCAAGCAAGTGAGGTTGTGAAGACTTTAAGACATCCATGGCTACAAGAAGAAAATTAAATAAGGGTGGCCATTGTCATAGGTGTGTGACCATGGACATGAATTTACTCAATGAAGACCCTACCTCCATGAAGGTTTTCAGAAGAACTGGTTGCTTGCAACTCTATCAGAGATTGTAGGGGTTTCATTTACAAGTTTCAAAATATTTTGCTACCAGCTTCACAAGAACATCTTCAAAGGTTGGAATTATAAACCTTATAGTGACACCAGAGAGCATTTCATCAGCTATAGGAATACCTAGAGGAGGGGAACAATGGTTTAAAGGTATCAAATTCACAATTAAGTATTGCGAAAGAGTTCATCAAGAAAGAAAATAGTGGAATTGACTTGACAAATGCTATCCCTAGGAGTTTCATGAAGGACAATTATTCAAAGTTGTTGATGGTAATTCAAAATTATTTCACCTATGAAGGAAGGTTTCACATGGTCTACTCCTATCATCTCAGACTTCTTATGCATTTTTTAGGTAAGAGGTCACTTGAATTGCCTTTTTTTTTATACATAAGTCTAGGGAAAATGTTAGATAAGGTTCAAATCAAGATAGAGGGAAATGAAACTTCTCTTTTTCATCATGGTTTGATTAAGCTGTTAGTGTTAGAGGAATTGAGGAGGTTAGACAGAGATTGGACTTTGATGTAGGAGCATTAGGCAAAGAGAAAATATATTGTATTTTATTAAAACTTAGGGGTTTTTAAGTTTTTAGAGGAGCTAGATTTTTATGAATGATTTGAGTGGGTTTTATGTATTTTTAATTAAATATTGTAAATAATTAAAATATGAGAGAATTGATCAGTTGAGGATGTAAAGGGATGAGATATTTTTCTAAATATTAATTTAGAAATTAGTTTCATTAATTATGGGTGAGAGAGGATCCTTAGGGATTCAAGAGTGATTTTAACATTTTGTTGAGAAGTTGAAAGGATTGAGCTTAAATTAGATCATTTTAAAATTCTATAAATTATTAAGCCTCAAAGGCATTGAAAATCAGAGAGAGAGAGAGAGTGGAGGTTTATTAGAGTAGAAGCAAGGATTTTGCTGGTAAGCCCGCGGGCAATTGTAAAGGGCCAATGGTTGAAAATCAGGCCAAAGAAGAAGAATGTTGATGTAAGTGCTGTTTATTAATGCAGAAATTGATTTCTGAAGTTCATGTCTCATTATTGAGTATGTGTAGAATTGATTGAGTAATTTATAATCAAAATGAATCGATTCTGATAGAAGGAGAATTCTGTTTAAGACATTGGGTGAATCACGTGTTTATGGTATAAAAAAGGGGTTTTGAATCCTTTTGAATTGTTGAGTTATATGGTTCTGTTTTAAATAGAATGCAATCGAATGTTTTACTGGGTTGGATTAATACTTCACAGTTCTGTTAACAAATATATGAAGTCTAGGTAGATTTTGGAACGAAACAAAAGTTTATTGAAGTCCGACTCCAATACAGCTGGGACTGAAATTTTGAGATCGAGCATGTTTGAATTTTAAGTTGAGATGCTGTTGTGAATTGGCATCGGATTGAGCAGATCTGTAGCATCAAGTAAAGCGGAGATAGACAAGACTGGAAGGTCAGTTTTGTGTTTAAACCCATTTTATAAGCGTTCTGGTTTGATTGGCAAGAATCAATATGATTATGACTTTGAAAGTCACCAATGAAGAATCTATGATATTGTTGAAACATAATCTTCAGCATAGAGGGAAGCAATTCATTTTGTTTGTTAATTTATGATATTGCTGAAACACAATCTTCAACATAGAGATAAGCACTTCATTTTGTTTTTTAATGTTGCTGAAACACAATCTTCAGCATAGAGAGAAGTATGTTTGAAAGGAAGCAATTCGTTTTGATTGCTGAAATCAATTTCTGTTTATGTATAGTTTGATAATCGATGTATAGAAGCCGATTTCAAGCTTTGATGTAGAGCGTTGAATTTTTGGGTGAATCGAATTAAATTCTATGTAATTCTACTTCAAAGCAATAAAAAATTTAAGCCTTGAAGAAGCAATTTTATAGTCAAAAAATGCAGAGCTCTGGCATATTAAAGTTAAGCATTTTAGAAATTGCAGTTCTATCAGTTCAGTGTTGTGACAGGTAATCGATGATGTTGAAGTCCTATTTGCAGCGTTTTGAAATAGCGCAATTTCCAGTGAAAGTTCTGAAAAGTGAAGGATGCTAAACGCAAGACTGGGTTGAGTCTGGTCGAATATTCAAACCGAGAGCAGAGTCGATAGATTGTGATAGAGTATTAGCACAGAGGAGATATCAATCGAAGGATCAATTCGATTACAAAATGGAAGATGTTGCAGAATGGTAAATTGCCGGAGAAATGTGGATTGGAAGTTCAACCGATTTCAGAAATGCACGCTGCTGGTATGAGCCAGCGCTTAACATTTGTATGGTGGCCAGTTAAGTTTTGATTAAATAAGAATTGAATAAGCATGATTCAATTTGAAGCAGATTTGGTCACTGGTGCCATTTTAAATCAGGTTTGTAAGTATTGTATGGATAGACCAAGACTTGCGTTGAACAAGGTGAAGGTAGAACATTAATATGGAATTTATTCGAGGTAAGAGTAATCTATTCAAAGATTATTTTTTGAGCTTCCGCAAAAGTTTATGAAATTGCAAGAAAGTGGACTTTCTTGACATGAAACAGGAATTGCCATTTTATGTGTGCGGTATTGGGAAAGATTCTGGGTATTGCAGGGTTGCCCCTGCATCAAGTGGTATCAGAGTGAGGAAGGCTTCGTTGAAATTGAAGAATTTTTTTTGTTTTTCTGAATGAGTGCAGGAAGGTTCTGTTGAGAACTGAAGAGTGTTTTATTTGAATGTGTGATGAATACTGAAAGGAAGATCATATTCTAAATCTGATATGAAAAGGTACACAATTGCAGTGAACAGGATTGCAGAAATGAATGGAGGATGAGATCATGCAGGATCTTAAAGGTGAGATAATTTTCTGATTTGAAATTTGTGATTAAGATTTATGGTTGCAGACAAGATGATGGCAGTGAACCTGACATTCAGATAAAGGCTGGATAGAGAGGAAAATTGCAGTGTTATGAAGAAAAGGTGAGTTGAAGAGATAGCCTAGAGAGAGCAGAAGAGAGTGCTAAAGAGGTTCCAGAGGCAGTGAACCAATACTTACCAAAAGACCGGGTCCAATGAAGTGGATTGGTGAGGTAAGTGGCAGTAGGAGAGCTTGCTGTTGCAGAGGCTAGTGAAACTCATGGTGAGTGAGAAACTCATGGAGAAGATAATCATGGAGGATCAGAGAAGAGGTTCATAGGAATGCCACAGAGGTAAGATGACTGATAAAGTCAGAGAAAGAGATATTGCAGTGATGAAGGTACAATTGCAGGTACTACAAGAATGGCTGCAAGAGTAGGAAAATCAGAAAGGAGGATGGATCTTTCCACTGAAGGGAAAGAAAGTGATTTGGAAACCATTGCAGATGAGGTTGAGGCAAAGTGTGATTGCCTTATTGAAGGAGGAACTTAGAGTTCTTGAGCCAGAGATGGAATTTGAAAATTCCACACGCGGATCTGTTCAAAGGGAAGTGTTGGAGGAAGCAGTCAAGACTGAAAAGTCTTGCGGTTTTAAAACTAATGAGTTGTGTATGTTTGCAGGTACAGTACAGGGAGATGAGCAAGCTTTAAAGTTTGTTAAAGAGCAGTAGAGAGAATTGAATCTAAAGTCTGTTCAGGTCAATGCTGAGATAGCAAGATCTCAGGAGGAAATGAAGACAAAGGAGTCTAATCATAATATTGGTGTACAGAGAGATGGACCAGCTGATGATTGGTCAAGAACCGGTGAAGGTATAGAAAATTGTGTGAAGTTTCCAAGTTCTACTCCTAATGATATTGTTGAATTGTATAGGAAACTAGATCTTCAGAGAAGAGAATTGGAGAGGCAGAGAACTTATACAGAGGATAATTTGCTGAAGAAGCAAGATAAGAAAGTTTTCATGAATGACAGTTATGAAGAAAAGGATGGAAATAAGGAGAGACTAGCTGACAATCTCATGGTGGATGCAAAATCAACATACTGATGTGCTGACAAAGGAGTTGGAAAGAAACTCAGAGCAGCATACTGAAGTGTTACCAGAGAAAGCTGAGGAGAAAGCCAGTAAGGATTTTCTGAGTCCTGAAGAAGACTTAGAGCTGCAGAGAAAAAACTTGGTGACTGAATCAACAAGTGAGACCATTGGGTCTTGTGATTTTGAAGCTGACAATTTGATTGTGTTTATAGGTGATGTAGAGGACAGTCCATCACTTGGAATTGTCTTGGAAGAAGAAGAAATGATGCAGAAAGAAGATGAGACAATCATGTCTCATACACAAAGGCTCGTTACCATGGGTGAAAAGAAAGAATTGGTTTGTCTATATAGCCAAGAGAGAACTGTGGGGAAGAATTTTGGAATTGCTACAGTGATAGAAGATGAGGCTACAGTGTTTGAAGAACTTGATTTGATTGCCAGAATCAATCAAGGTGATGATGGAAAATTACTGAAGATTGTTGAAAGGGAAAACGAAGGTTATGCTGGAACTAATTTGCAGCATGTTGATGAAATACTTGAAAAGAAATGGCTGAAATGTTTGCTGGAGACATTTGAACCAGAGAAAGAAGTTGCAGGCACTAGAATAAATTTGCTTGAAGTTGAGAAAGGAGCAGATACTAGTTTGCTAAAATTGATTTTGCTTACTAGTATACAAACAGAGATAAATGGATATGTTACTGCAAGAAAAGAATTAGATGATAATTTATTTTCTGAAGATAAATTTGCAGGTGATGAGAAAAAGAATGTTGTATAGGGACAAGAAGTATGGGAGGCAGCAACATGTGGGGTAGCACCTACAAAAGTAAAACCAATGTCAGCAACATGTGGGGTGACATCTGTAGGAGTAGAACTTGAGGCAACTGAGGCAACATTGACAGCAGTAACATCAATGTTGGCAGCAAGAAGAGAAGTAACAACAAAAGCAGCTACAACAGCAGAAACAACAGAATTTGGAGGTAGCAGAAGTAGGCAAAGAAATTTCCAGACAGAGGAAAGGCTGGACATAGAGATTGAAAGCATCAGGAGACTGATGATGAAGGTGTCTCAGAAGCAGCAGACAACAGTAAGAAAACAAAAGAATTTCAGCAAGGGAAGGAAAAAAGCAGAGTATGAAAGCATAGCTGGAGGCAGGATGCAGAACAACATATGGAAACCTGGAGAAAAGCAGCAAGCAACAATAGATGATGACTTGCAGAACAAAGTGTGGGATCTAGGTGGACAAATATTTAAAACACATGATTAGGAGATCATGATCATTTTCAACATTGGGAGTCTGATGCAGGAGCATTAGGCAAAGAGAAAATACATTGTATTTTATTAAAACTTAGGGGTTTTTAATTTTTTAGAGGAGCTAGATTTTTATGAATGATTTGAGTGGGTTTTATGTATTTTTAATTAAATATTGTAAATAATTAAAATATGAGAGAATTGATCAGTTGAGGATGTAAAGGGATGAGATATTTTTCTAAATATTAATTTAGAAATTAGTTTCATTAATTATGGGTGAGAGAGGATCCTTAGGGATTCAAGAGTGATTTTAGCATTTTGTTGAGAAGTTGAAAGGATTGAGCTTAAATTAGATCATTTTAAAATTGTATAAATTATTAAGCCTCAAAGGAATTGAAAATCAGAGAGAGAGAGAGAGTGGAGGTTGATTAGAGTAGAAGCAGGGATTTTGCTGGTAAGCCCGCGGGCAATTGTAAAGGGCCAATGGTTGAAAATTAGGCCAAAGAAGAAGAATGTTGATGTAAGTGCTGTTTATTAATGCAGAAATTGATTTCTGAAGTTCATGTCTCATTATTGAGTATGTGTAGAATTGATTGAGTAATTTAGAATCAAAACGAATCGATTCTGATAGAAGGAGAATTCTGTTTAAGACCTTGGGTGAATCACGTGTTTATGGTATAAAAAGGGGTTTTGAATCCTTTTGAATTGTTGAGTTATATGGTTCTGTTTTAAATAGAATGCAATCGAATTTTTTACTGGGCTGGATTAATACTTCACAGTTCTGTTAACAAATATATGAAGTCCAAGTAGATTTTGGAACGAAACAAAAGTTTATTGAATTCCAACTTCAATACAGCTAGGACTGAAATTTTGAGATAGAGCATGTTTGAATTTTAAGTTGAGATGCTGTTGTGAATTGGCATCGGATTGAGCAGATCTGTAGCATCAAGTAAAGCGGAGATAGACAAGACTGGAAGGTCGGTTTTTTGTTTAAACCCATTGTATAAGCGTTTTGGTTCGATTGGCAAGAATCAATGTGATTTTGACTTTGAAAGTCACCAATGAAGAATCTATGATATTGCTGAAACACAATCTTCAGCATAGAGGGAAGCAATTCGTTTTTTTTGTTAATCTATGATATTGTTGAAACACAATCTTCAGCATAGAGAGAAGCAATTCGTTTTGTTTGTTAATGTTGCCGAAACACAATCTTCAGCATAGAGAGAAGTATGTTTGAAAGGAAGCAATTCATTTTGATTGCTGGAATCAATTTTTGTATATGTATAGTTTGATAATCTATGTATAGAAGCCAATTTCAAGCTTTGATGTAGAGCGATGAATTTTTGGGTGAATCGAATTAAAGTTTGTGTAATTCGACTTCAAAGCAATCAGAAATTTAAGCCTTGAAGAAGCAATTTTATAGCCAACAAATGTAGAGCTCTGGCATATTAAAGTTCAGCGTTTCAGAAATTGCATTTCTATCAGTTCAGTGTTGTGACAGGTAATCGATGATGTTGAAGTCCTGTTTGCAGCGTTTTAAAATAACGCAATTTCCAGTGAAATTTTTGAAAAGTGAAGGATGCTAAACACAAGATTGGGTTGAGTCTGGTCGAATATTCAAACCGAGAGCAGAGTCGATATACTGTGATAGAGTATTAGCGCAGAGGAGATATCAATCGAAGGATCAATTCAATTACAGAATGGAAGATGTTGCAGCATGGTAAATTGCTGGAGAAATGTGGATTGGAAGTTCAGCCGATTTCAGAAATGCACGTTGCTGGTATGAGCCAGCGCTTAACATTTGTATGGTGGCCAGTTAATTTTTGATTAAATAGGAATTGAATAAGCGTGATTCAATTTGAAGCAGATTTGGTCGCTGGCGCCATTTGAAATCAGGTTTATAAGTATTGTATGGATAGACCAAGACTTGTGTTGAACAAGGTGAAGGTAGAACATTAATATGGAATTTATTCGAGGTAAGAGTAATCTATTCAAAGATTAATTTTTGAGCTTCCGCAAAAGTTAATGAAATTGCAAGAAAGTGGACTTTCTTGACATGAAACAGGAATTTCCATTTTATGTGCATGGTATTGGGAAAGATTCTGGGTATTGCGGGGTTGCCCCTGCATCAGACTTCCTTCTTGTTCATGAGTGGTTATGAAATTGATGATGTTACTCCTAAGAAAGCTTCCAAACCTAGAACTACTTCATCACCAGTTGTGGCAGAGGAAGTTGAAGAAGAAGATAGATCATCTCCTCCAAAATCAATGAGCATGGAAGAAAAACCTTTGAAGAAGATTGACACACCTAAAATGACAGTTGCAAAATAGAAGCAGACAGTCAGCAAAAAAGGCAACAAGAGAGTCACTAGGAGCCAGACATTGGCCAAAAGAAATTTGGAGGATATCTTGCATTCCATTGACATTGAAGAGTCACCCATAATGCAAGCTGAAGACATTGAAGATGGAGGAAGAAAAATGAAGAAAGGTAAGGCTGCTAAAAAATTAGATTTTGTAAGTGATGATGTTGGTTTCATATTTCAACCAAGAAATCCAATTACCAGACATGCAAGAAAGGTCATGGAAAGAAAAGAGATTGAAAAAATCAATGAAGCTTCCCAACCACCAAGCATCATAGATCTGTCTTCTCCAGCAGGGAGGAACTAGTCATCAAGCAAAGAAAGGGCAAGGAGAAAATGATTGAGAAATAAAAAATATAAACCCTCAAATAGAAGTTGAAAGAAGTAGGTAAAGAGATATCAGTGTTGAAGTAAGCGGCAAAGAAACACAAAGCTAAGAAGGTTTAATTTGAGGAGATGAGGAAAATATGGAAAGAGCAAGTCACAAGTGTTTCAAAAACCTTGGACAATACAGAAAAGTTGATAAAATGGACTCAACCACTAAGAGGAGAAGTCAAACCCATCAAAAGGATAAACTTGCACTTGCAATCCAAAAACAGGGCATTAAAAGACCAAGTGGAAGATATTTAGCAGCAACTGGATTTAATTTAGGTGGAATTGGAAAAGAAAGGGCTGAAGATGAAAGTGATAGAAGAACCCATGAGCCAACTGATTATAAATGAGGATGAAACACCACAGGAGTAAAAATTAAGTTGGAATGTGTTGGATAAGGTTCATAACATGCAGAGAACCCAATTTTTTTAGCTAGAGAACAATTTTTGAAGACAATCTTGAAAACAACAATTTTTGGTTTTTTGCACAGTTTTGTAGCGTACCTCAGGCTTGAGGCCAAAAATACGCTACGAAAATTCCTATAGGTGTATTTTTTCCTTCAAACTCAGTTTTGTCAAGTTTTATGGAGGGAGATTGATGGCTTGTAAGGTGTCATAGCATAGTAAAGGTACTAGAACATCAAAGGAGTGAAAGAGATAGATGGAAAATCCATTTTTCATACGCTACTAAAACTCGCTACGAAACTGCCTAAACTGCCCTGTTTCGTAGCGAGGGTTTTTTTTGAAGAATTTTGAGCATCTTAACAACATATACACCAGCTTGAGACCTCTAGCATGTCAATGGACCATACCAGCAAAAATTCATGGCTCAAAAGGAGTGCCACACGACTAGCTCATCAGTCAAAACAACATTTAAAGTGAAGGTCATCCATCCCTAAAAATCAAGATTGTGTTCCACATATCTAGGGGTGCTTTGAAGATGTAAAGTGGTGGTGAATTATGGTGATTTTTCCTTCGGGCATGTGAAATTCATTATGTAAACATTATGTAAACATTATGTAACTGTTTCACTGATAGGATAAATGAATGTAATAAATAGGAGATAGAGTCCTATTAGGAGTTTGTTTTCTTTAAGGATAGTTGTCATTTTTCTGTTTCAAGTTAGTGGTTTCAGGTATGATAGGTGTCAGAGTAGAATTCGAAGATCTAGCTAGCCAGGCATATAATCTACATTGTAAATAATGTCTATTTATAGACTAAACATCGAAGAGAAAAGGGTTGGAGAATATTGCACCAAATTGCTGCTTGTATGTTTTATCCATTATCAGTAATACAAGGTGACATTCTACTTCCAGACCTAAGATTCTCATTAGGTTATTGATGTGTTATTGCCTTGTATTTTATGTTTAATCACTTGCAGTAGATTTCATCTCTAATTACTCAGAATTCATAACGTCATGCTTTGACTTCCTTTAGGGGTGAAATTAGTGTGTTTTCCTATGTTATGTGTATGAATTATCTTTGTCAAAAACCTCTATGCCTCAGCTTCCATGTGAAGAACCACTGTCATTAAGACTACTGATGTTGACTCCATAAGCCCAATGGTAGCAAGCCTTCATTTTTCAACCTGCAATCATACCAAAACCAAGTTACAATTCATAGAGTTAGCCATCTAGTATTATCCTTATTCAAAATTATAAAACCCCCTTTGAGAGAGCCCTCTCAAACTGAAGAGGCTAATCTTCAGTTAGAAGTGGTTTGAAATATTTACATTGAGTTGATTTATGAGCAGCCAATCAAGATCAATTTGGTTATAACACATGGTATTTAATTCAGAAAGATCACAAAATTATCCTATATATTCATTGCATTTTGATCTGGACTCATTTATCTTATGTAATTCAGACAATGACAAAGATAAAATCACAGCTGTAGAAGAAAAACACAAAGAAATTGATAGTGATAATATAAGTCATGAGTCTACGTGGAATTTATATTTTGATGGCTCTGTAAATAGATTAGCAGCAGGAGCTAGAGTATGGATATATAATTTAGAGAATGATCATTCAGAAGGACATGCTTTCAGGTTAAATTTCAAATGCACTAATAACATGGTAGAATATGAAGCATTAGTGTTAGGCCTGCAAATTGTAAGAAAACTTGGGGCCAAAAGAGTTTCTATCATGGGAGACTCAGAACTCATCATAAAACAAATCAAGGGAGAGTATCTTGTGAATAACACTAGACTTAGCCAATACAGAGAAACCATCATAGACTTGATAAATTTTTTTCTTGAAACTGAATTTGCTGTTATTCCAAGAAAGCAGAATATACAAGCACATAGTTTGGCCACTTTTGCTAGCACATGCAGGCTACCATTTCAACCAAATCATCAGTACACTGTTGAGGTAAGACATAGGCCAACTATACTTGATAATTTGAAGTATTGGCAAATCTTTTCACAAGACTCACAAATTTATAATTTCATGAATTCTGAGGGAGAGTTTCAAAAATGTAATATAGACAAAGATTATACATTAGATTATACCATAAATAATGAATTAGATGTAAATGATGTAAATAAAATAGAACCAACTAGATTCACTAAATTATAAATAGAAAAATTAGAAACAATAGAAATTGAGGAATTAATCAATGATGAATCAAAAGTTTAAAACCTAAAAGACAACATTTTTCCTAATGTATTAGCCCCATTAGAAGATCTCTTTGATTCTAGTGATGTAGCTAGAAAACCTAAAATGGATCTTGTTATTATGAATCTTTCGTCGTAAAATATCACTTTAGCTACGCATAACAAATAGCCCTAACATCGATTGGCTGCAAAATACCTTTAAGATTTCTGCACAAATTGAGATCTAAGCACAAAAGATATTAAGCAGATAAAAAATAACATAGCTCCATAGATCTAATGAACAAGACAAGAAGAATGTATATGAAAGAATTTTGTATTATATTAAAGAATGGGGCACCTGAGAGGACAACAAGAAAGGTGTTTTCTGGTTCTCCTCAGTGGGATGGGTTCTTGGAAGTCCTCAGTGTTTCAGATCTAGCATTTCTCTCTCTTATGGATGTGGAAAAGCAAACATAAAACTCAATGGGAGTTCACAAAGTAAAATGGAAAATGGTGACCAAGAGAAGATCCAGAGTGATCTAATGCAATGGAGGTGACTCATGAATGGGGAAAACCCCCCTATTTATAACAAAATGTTGGGGCGGTCTAGAACTCGGTGCATGAATAAAATATTATTAATCGAATTATAGAAGCACCTTTTAGGAATATTTTATTATGTTTGTTGGAGGGAAAAGGATTCTTGACTTGGGTAAATTCCTTTATTTATAAATAATAAATAAATAAATGATTTATTTATAATTTTAGGGGAATGATGGGAATATAATTAAATAAATAATGGTTTATTTAATTATTTATGTATGATTTAGTCAAATTTAACTAAGAATATTATTTAAATAATGATTTAAATAACTTGTTATTAAGAAATAATTAAATAAATAAGGATTTATTTAATTAATTTCCTTGTTTTGGGTTAAATATGACCAAATAAGTTATTTTATATAGTGAAAGCAATTTTACTTAGGGTAAAATTGGTCTTACATGGTGTAATTGGGTTCATCTAATAATAATAGGTTAGATGACCAAAAAAATGGTGTAACAGATTGCCCCCCAACGTACGAGTGTTAGGAGAAAATCGTATGACCGAAGTACGTTGTAAGAATTCAATCACTAGATATCAAAAGGGAGGTGAGAGAGAGAAGTGTAATGTTGTCTGATGTGTTAAAGGACTAGACCCTGAGGAGTAGAGAATTACATGTGCAAAAAGTCTCTATGAAGTGGTACATGTGCTAAAGGCGGCAGGGGAGGCATACCTATGCCCGCCGAGACAAAGTACAAGGAATAAGGCGCCCGAAAAACCACGGAATGCAATAAGTACAAAGAATAAGGCGCCCGGAAAACCACGGAACACAAAAATGAAGCATGTGCTGGCCGAAACAGGAGCCAGATAAATAACATGATGGATCCCACATACATGCGATGCTTGGAATGATCGTCAGGACTTATACAATAATATGGTAGTACATGAGGTAAAAATACACCCAAATTCCCCCTACATGCGGGGAAGGGCTCGCAACATCTGACTAATATTTGCAAATCGAAGAGGCGCCGCAAGCGGTGGAGGCTGATATCATCAAATGGGAGGAGCTGCATCAGGGGTAGAAATGAAGTCATCTAGGCATGTGGGGGGCTACCTGCAAGGCCACCCCCTCCTGAGGGTTGAGACATCTCACACATGCCCGGGAATCACCAATAGCTACTGCTGCATCACTATACCACCTAGTGTATAGATAACGATCATGCTGCGAAGAGCTCAAACCAATGGTACACTGCCCCCTAGACCGGGCTTCTGGAATAAATGAGCTGATGTCGACAGAAGTAGGTCTGCCATAGGTGAGGCAATAAGGGATCCCCAACTAAGGCACGAGGGAAAATAGTAGAGCGACATCCAAGTAGACACTGATGATGATGATGGAATGATGAAAGGGCCAAAGGGGACATGAAAAACATGAGTACAAAATGGTATCTCATGATGGAAATCGACACGAACAAGAATAAATATGGGGGTCAAGCGATGCCCCAAGGAAAAGTGTTGTAAGTGAGGAAATCCGGTTTGGAGAAGAGGGAAGGGAAGACTTCGTGGACAACATGTGTCCTGGTGAAGTAGTGAATGATAAAAACAAACATACGCTAGCTATCTACAAGGAGATAAAACCTGCATTTCAAGTGGGGAATGCTAAGGGTAATATCTCTTAAGATAGAGTGCATTGCGAGGATTAGGAAGGGGGTGGCCTTAAAATTCCTCCAAAAGATATGCTCCCTTCTCCAGATCTTTACTGATGATGTAAGGACCTAGCCATAATGAGTCGAAATTCCCATGACCAAGGGTATCGTGGGCCTGGTCGTATACTGGAACAAGGTCACCTTCATGAAAGGTGCGAGGGTGTAATTTTCGGTCATACTGAGCTTTGGTGCGCTTTTTGGCTGCTTCGAGAGTTTACAATGCAACACGACGGTCTTCAGAGGCGCACTCAAGCATGATAAGTCGTTGTTCGAGAGGTTGGGTATCAGGAAGAAGTTCGATGACCAAGTGAAGGGAAGGGATTTCACATTTGATTGGTAAGACGACCTCCTCGCCAAAGACAAGATGGAAAGGAGTGAAACCGGTGGCAGTTTTAACAGAAGTACGATAGGCCCATAAAGCTCCGAAGAGCATGAGATGCTATTTGGTTCTGTGCTTATTCACTGTTCGTTGAAGCATGGTCTTAAGAATTTTGTTGACTGCTTCAACTTGACCATTACCTTGGGGGTAATAGGAAGATGAATATTGGTGTTCAAAACCTAATAGGGAGGAGAGCTCATGCCAAATCTGATCTTCAAAATGTCGGCCATGGTCTAAGACTAATTGTTTGGGAACACCGAATCGGGAAATGACATGGTTAAAGAAAAAGAGGGTTGCAGTAACTGCCGTATTGTTGAATGTGGGCATAGCTTCAACCCATTTAGTAAAATAATCAACTGCCACGATGATATATTTGTGGTTACCAGCAGATGGAGGTCGACATTCCATGAAGTTAATGGCCCATTTACAAAAAGGACCGGCTGTGACGACAAGATGGAGAGGAGCAGGAGGAGCATGTGCCTTGGGGGCGAAATTTTGGCAATTGGAATAGTGTTTGACTGCTTCAATGCAATCAGTGAAGAGAGAAGGCCAAAAATACCCAGCCTGCATGATTTTTTGGGCAGTGGCGAGGCCGGAGAGGTGGCCACCACAAGTGCCAATATGACAGGCATTTAGGACTTTCTCGGCTTTAGCGTGGGTGAGGCAACGACGAAGGACAATGTCTACGCCACGACGATAAAGGTCATCGCCAATTAGAAGGTAGCGAGAGGCTTGGTGTCGGATACGTCGTCGAGCATCACGATCAAGTTGAAGGACGAATTTTTGGGTTCGCAAGGAAGTAAGAATGTCACCATACCAAGGATCGTTGTTGGTGATGGCAAACAAATGTTCATTGGGAAAAGTGTCATTAATTGGAGTATCCTGCGTCTGGGTAGGAAAATCAGAAATGAGTTCATCTAGGACTAAACCTTTCTTACTTTTTGGGGTGACAAATTCAAGGTTGAATTCTTGGAGAATAACGACCCAACAGGCGTACTTCGCATTGAGGATTCAACGACTCAATAGGAAAGCCATGGGGTTGGAATCAGTCACCACCTTGGTGGAATGCATGAGGATATAATGACGCAATTTTTTGACCGAGAACACAATAGCTAGTGCTAATTTTTCTTCATGCGAGTAGGACACAGGTGGACTTGCAAGGTTTTTATTGACATAATAGATCACATGTTCAGCACCGTTATCATCCTCCTGGATAAGGACACCAGCAACCGAATAGGTGGAAGCAAAGATGTATAGAATGAAATATCGGTCAAAGTCAGGGGGACGGGTCAAGGGAGCGGATGTGAGGGCATGCTTAAGGGCATCAAAAGACTCTTGAGCATATGTATCCCAGACAAAAGGGGTGTGAGATCGAAGAAGTCTAAGGAAGTCGTGTGCGGTAGTGGCATAGTCAGGAATGAATCGACGAAGAAAATTAGCTTTGCCTTGGAGACTTTGTAGCTAGCGTAAGGTACGAGGCAGAGGAAGTTCAAGAATGGCTTGAACCTTCAAAGGGTCGAGAGTTATCCCATCTTTAGACACGATGAAGCCGAGGAGATGACCAGCGGGAACACAAAAGACACATTTCAAAGGGTTAAGGCGAATGTTATACTTGCGGCATCGGAGGAAAATGGTACGCAAGTCATGAAGGTGTTGCGCCCGATGTTTAGAACGTGCAGTAAGGTTGTCTAAATAGGCAAGGATAATATGGGTTAAGTCATGGAAGCAATAAGACATGGCTCATAGAAAGGTGGCACCGGAGTTTTTAAGGCCAAATGGCATGACTCGGTATGCGAAAGTGCCCCACAGACTAATGAACGCGGTTTTAAGTTGATCAACATGACGGATAACAATTTGGTTGTATCCGGAGAAGCCATCCATAAAGGAGAGGATCTCGTGCCCCGCACACTCATCGATGATTTGGTCAATAAATGGTGTGGGGAAGTTGTCTTTGGGACAAGCTTTGTTGAGATCGCGAAAGTCAGTGCAAACACAAATGGTGCCTTGTTTTTTGAGGACGAGAACTGGGTTAGACACCCAAGTGGTATATTCAATGGGGTAAATGAAACCAGCCTGTCAGAGCTTGTCGATTTCAGCTTTGACGGCTTCACGTCGGGAAGGATGGATGGGTCTCAACTTTTGATGAACTAGAATGGCATCAGGCCATGTGTCGATATGATGTTTGACAATGGCAGGATCGAGTCCGGGCATTTCTGAGTATGACCAGGCGAAAACATCACGAAATTATTTGAAGAGTTTCGTGTAGGCTTCAATTTCTTCCAGAGTGCATTGGGCGCCCATGGTGATATTTTCTTCAATACCTGGCTTGATAGAAATGTCAATTTTGATGGTGGGAGATATATTAGCCATATTTCCTTCTTCAAAAGCGTCAGGTGCAGGGATGGAGTTTTTGAACCAATCAACTTTACCAGGATTGAAGTCTTTGGATTCGAGGGCATATTGGTCATGGGATGGATGGGGGAGGAAATATGCGCGATGGTGCATATCGTCCCATGGAAAATCAGGGTGGGTCATGGCTTCCATGATGTCTTCATCGAACTGGAAGATGGGAAGAGAGGATGGAAGAGGTGGACCTGAGGAGGTAGAGGGGTGAGACTCTTGATTGTGAGGGGAAGGGCTCACAGGTACGGTGTCATGTGAGGTGACAGAGTGAGCAGTTGAATGATTAGACGAAGCATCGGGGGAAGGTACTATGGGGTTGGTATCCGAGAATCGTGGGGATGAGGAAAGGTAGGAAATGGTAGCTGAAGTTTCGGTCATTTCAGTATCAGGAGGAGAAATGGTAATCGTGGTGGATAGGTGGTCCGGTGTGAGGGAAGAAGGATTATGGGAGAGGGCGGCTTCAAATTGGCGGTATGTGGCTAAAGAAGCATGATACTCATCAAGGCGGGGGCAAAGGTGGATATAGTGGCCATGGAAATTGCACAAAGAACAAGGGTGATTGGTGTGCAAGTTCTTAAGTTTAGGGGTAGGAGTAGGTATGGTGACATGGACTTTTGGGATGTCTGATTTTGGAAACATTTCATTAACCATGGTCTTGAGAGGTGCTAATTCAGAACAGGTATGAGTGGCGTGACCAACAACATCACATAGAGCACACTAGATGGGATGCTTGGGAGGCCGAGGAGGGGTAGAGTTGGGTGGGGTAGGTTTGTCTTTTGATGCCCCCTTGCGAGCTTTGCTATGTTTACTCGAAGCGGTTGTAGCAGGAGGCAGTGCTTGTTGAGGTGACTGAGGTACCAGCGTAGCAAGAGAAGTGGTGGGGATTGGTTGAACCGAGGTCAAAGTAACATATGGTTTATGTTGACCTGTCGGAGTGGTGGCGGGAGGGTCAAGATACTAGATGGGTATACCCAAGGTCAAGTTGGGGAGGGATAGGGTGGCCAAGGCAGGGACTAAATAAGTGCCGGGAGGGGGAGCGAGGAAAGGGATCTGTCCAGCATGGAAATGGCCAGGAGGAATGGTGCCAAGGGGGTTGATTTCAGGGGAAGTCAACCCATGAGGAATGGTGGTAGAAGAAGATTCAGAAGGAAGAAGGGTGGCTAACGGGGGCGAAGGGCTAGGAGCTGGTTGAGGTTGAGGTTGCTGACTAGCCAAAGTGGGCTTTGTAAGGTTAGCCCATGATGATTGCATCATGCAAACGTTCACCAAGTTAGGATCAGAGACGGGAGGGGAGTCGAAAAAGGTGCCGAGCAAGGAGGAGTCTTTGTAAACGCCAGGGGAGACATTGGTCAAAGAATCAACAGATTGCTTGTTGGTGACAGTAGAGATGGTGGACTCAGGGGGGGTCTGAGATTTTGGTTCAGGGTAAGTCAATTGGTCAATGGTGACGATATTGCCATTATGAGGGAAGAAAATCTTGCGGTGGACTGCGGATGGGACAACAGACATTGCATAAGTGTAACTACGCCCAAAAAGGATGTTGTAGTCAAGAGGGGCATCGATAACTTCGACATCGACACAAACAGTATTGCCGGCAAGGGTGATAGGACATTTATAGAATAGGCCAATGGGCTGGGAGGCATGGCCATCCCATGCACAAAGGGTGATGGTGGACAGGGCCAGTTCAGGGGATCCGAGTTGTTTCCAAACCGAAGCGGACATTACGGAGGTAGATGCCCCCTCATCAATAATGCACCGAGCAACATTGGCATTTCAGATTTTGACTGGGATTTGGAAAGCAACCGAAGGAGGGCGAGGGGGATGGTCTAAATGACGGGTGTCAAAAATGATCAATTGGTCATCAATAGGATCTACAATGCCCACGGCAGATAGTAGAGCCCTCTTTTGAGAAGGAAACGATTGGAGGAGTTCCAGGGTTGACATGGCAGTAGGAGATTGTGCCAGATCCTCTACTATGCTGTATGAATGGGCAACCCGAACATAGGCAACATTTTAGCGTAATAGTCCCTTAGGAGGCATGGGATGAACCTCGACTTTGGGCAGAGGGAGTTGCAAGGGACGATTGGGTGTCGATAGAGGTTCTGTAGGACCTCACGATGGAGACTCAGAGACAGACGAAACAGGAGGTGTGGAATACTGACGGGACCGAGTTTGAAGGTTGAGGTCGACAATGAGAGGTGGGTCAGAAGCCACCATGAGAATTTGGTAATCAGAGGAACCAGAAGGGGAAGGGTGAGTGGTTACCGGGGTGTGAGGTGGTTGAGTGGCCACGAATCCTTGTTGCGGGAAAGGATCGGTACACAAAGTAGGTTTAGAAGTAATGATGGTGGGAGGGGCAGTAGGGGAGGAGTGCTGTCCCCGTACGGTGGCTTGAGAATCCCAAAGTTTCCACATTTGTGGTAATAAGGGACAATCGTGAGTGTAGTGACCATAAACACCGCAACACGAACATGGCTTATTAGTGCGGAGTGGCCTATCTGGCTTGGGCTGAGAGCCTTGTGGCTGGTTGGCAGTGGTAGAGTCGATATTGGAAGGATTGGGTCCATGATTACCAGAAGTGGATTGAGTGCCCCTTATCCTTCTTTGAGAAGGAGGAATGTTAGGTGCCCCCTATTGTGCAAATAATTGCCCTGGGGGGGGAAGTAAGTGCGGTTGTGGGGGTGGAAAAGGCAATGGAGTGGAAGGTCCAAATGTGGGAGGAGCGGGGACATTAGGTTGCGGATATGGATAAGGGGTAGGGTGGGCAAAAGGATGAGGCATGCCGTAGCCTGAATACATGCTACCGGGAGGGGGGAAAACGCCGGAGGGGCTGGCCCCTGAAGGAAAACCATGGCTCGGAAGAGGTTGGGCGGAGGTATGTGATAGGGCTCCAATGAGACCGTTAGCAGAGTGAGATGCCCCCAAGGCATTAGGGCCATCGGGTTTGGGAAGGTCAGGGAGGACGGTATAAACATAACCAGATTGGGAGTAGATAAGGTCATACTTAAAGGCTATTTGGAGGGTGGCTTCTTCGGTTTGGGGAAAATGGGATGCGACATATTTTCCAATGGGAGGTAAGAGGGAGAGAAGGAACCAGTCCATGTAAACCCGATCTTTAAAGGGGGGAGCGCGGCACAAGCTCCGTCTTCGCTGCCATTCCTGGACATGAGCAGAAAGGCGGGTCGAAGTGGATTGATGGAAAGAGGTTAAAATCTTGGTACGAGTGTCGTATCGGAGAGGGAGCTGGAAGTAGGATAAAAAGGCTTGGGAAATGGTCGCAAAAGTGGTATGGGAGGAGGTGGCCTATTCAACATACCATATAGAAGCATCGTCTGTAAGCGTGCGTTGGAACAATCTAAGATGGATGGAGTCATCGGTGATGGAATTAGAGGAGCGCCACATGTGGAAAGATCGGATATGGTTAGAGGGATCTTCGCTAGCAAGGCCTTCGAACTTGGGAATGTCAGAGGGGAGCTTGGTGGGCATAGCAGGCCAACTCACATCGTGGGGAATGGGATCATTAATCGGCTGATTGAAGTCGGGGAGACTGAGGCCAGCCATACAAGGGAGTAATAGGGAAGTCGAGGTAGGTCCCGTATTGGTTCCACTGGAAATGGACCCAGTGGTAGAACTGGGGTTAGGGCTAGGTCCGGAACTAGACATGGTGAGGGGAAAAGAGGGGGAACCAAAAGTAGGGGGAGAACCTAAACAATCAGAAGAGGATTCAGAGTGCGGACTCAGGGGAAGATTGACTCGATGATGATGAGAAGGAGGAAGTTGTCCAAGCGGAAACTGAGGATGAAGGCCAAGAAGGCTCTGGGAGCGGTGCCTTGGGGGCGCAATGATGACAGGAAGAAGATAAACTGATGAGGGCAGGGGGGGACAAAATCAAGTGAGGTCAAGGGCAGAGAGGTGCAGTGATAATTGATTTTAAAGTCTTTTCTAGGCGGTGTTAACCAGGCACTTCTTCACTTAGGGTCAGTGTGTGGCGTGCGTTAATTTTAATTGTTTAAACCTAGACGTTTTGAGAGTAAAAGAAAAAGTGTGCTGCGTAATGGAAAAGAAATATGCAGTAAATAAGACTAAAAGAACATAAAATTAATAACTAATAATGCAGCAATATAACCCAAAAAGGCGGGTCTCTCAAAACTAGTCTACAAGAGGGAAAAAACTAGGAAAAGCATGCTAAAAGATGCCAATAGATCGAAGGTCTGGAGGGACTGGGATCCAAAGGGTGAATCTGCTGAAAAGTGGTGCAGAGAACAACAAAGAGGCAGAGGCAAGGTTGCTGCTAAAAAGGAGGAGATCAGCTAAAGATAGGAGAGACAAGGCAGTGGCCTTAGAAATGAACCCAAACAAAACGATATGAGGTGGTTTTGAGAGGGAGAAGAGCTGATCTAAAGGGATCTGAAAAGGAGGTATCAGATCTGAGAAAAAGAGGGCTGAAACTCTGGAAATTCAGACTTCTGAAATAGTAAAGACTCGTCCAAAAAACGTGGAGGGTACTAGTGCCCTAAGGGGCAAGATTCCCTCTTAGGTGAGTGAAGCAGATCAGAAACAGGTCCAAACGGGCAGAGACAGAGGCTGGAAAACCTTGACAGAAGCTTCAGACAAACCCATAAAAAGTGCTGAAAAATTTGCAGAAAAAGTGCAGGTCGTAGGTTCTGACCTGTTTTTAGTCCAGGTCGCAGGTTTGGGGCAGAAAAGTGTGTCCTGAAGCTCAGGTCGCACTTTTTGGGCCAATAAGTGCTACCTGCAGATCCGGCTGTATCGGCTGCAGATTTCAGAAAAAATTTGTCGTCTCAGCTGCGGCTGATGTCTGTCACCTGCGCAATAAGGCCAGAAACACACGGAAGTTAAAAATTTGTCTGTTTAAATGGTTTTAGGGGTGAAAATCACCATAAAAATAGGAAAAACAAAAAATGGAAGATAAAATTTAGGGTCTGAAATAGTTGGATATGCAGGAATAAATAAAACGAAAGTGGTCGCAAAAGAAAACTCATGTGGAGTCACCAATTGTTAGTATGAATCTTTCGTCATAAAATATCACTTTAGCTACACATAACAAATAGCCCTAACATCGATTATGGCTGCAAAATACCTTTAAGATTGCTGCACAAATTCAGATCTAAACACAAAAGATATTAAGAAGATAAAAAATAACATAGCTCCATAGATCCAATGAATAAGACAAGAAGAATGTATATGAAAGAATTTTGTATTATATTAAAGAATGGGGCACCTGAGAGGAAAACAAGAAAGGTGTTTTCCAGTTCTCCTCAGTGGGATGGGTTCTTGGAAGTCCTCAGTGTTTCAGATCTAGCATTTCTCTCTCTTATGGATGTGGAAAAGCAAACATAGAACTCAATGGGAGTTCACAAAGTAAAATGGAAAATGGTGACCAAGAGAAGATCCAGAGTGATCTAATGCAATGAAGGTGACTAATGAATGGGGAAAACTCTCCTATTTATAACAAAATATTGGGGTGGTCTAGAACTCGGTGCATGAATAAAATATTATTAATCGAATTCTAGAAGCACCTTTTAGGAATATTTTATTATATTTGTTGGAGGGAAAAAGATTCTTGACTTGGGTCAATTCCTTTATTTATAAATAATAAATAAATAAATGATTTATTTATCATTTTAGGGGAATGATGGGAATATAATTAAATAAATAATGGTTTATTTAATTATTTATGTATGATTTAGTCAAATTTAACTAAGAATATTATTTAAATAATGATTTAAATAACTTGTTCTTAAGAAATAATTAAATAAATAAGGATTTATTTAATTAATTTCCTTGTTTTGGGTTAAATATGACCAAATAAGTTATTTTATATGGTGAAAGAGATTTTACTTAGGGTAAAATTGGTCTTACATGGTGTACTTGGGTTCATCTAATAATAATAGGTTAGATGACCAAAAAAATGGTGTAACGGATCCCCTAAGGTTAGATATAGAAGAATGCAACATAGGAACAAAAGAAAATCCCAAGCTTATCAAGATATCCAAAGCATTACCTCCAGTTAAAAAGTTGAAGTACATTAGTTTGTTTAAATAATTCCAAGATATATTTTCCTGGAGTTATGAAGACCTCAAGTCTTATGATAGCATCATAATCTAGCATAAGATACCAATTAAAGAAAATCATAATCCCTTTAAACAAAATCTTAGGAGAATTAATCTTGTTCGTATTCCATTAATAGAAAAAGAATTCAAAATAATGTACGAGGCTCAAATCATAACACCCATTAGATATTCTGATTGGGTCTCTAATTTAGTCCCCACTAGAAAGAAAACAAGAGAATTAGGCTATGTGTTGATTTCAGAAACTTAAAAAAAGTATCATTGAAGGATAACTATCCCCTCCCTAAAATGGACCACATTATATAGAGGGTATTAGGGTCATACAAAATTTCATTACTTGATGGATTTTCTAGATACAACCAAATCCTAGTCCAACCTGAAGATCAAGCAAAAACTGCATTTACCACTCCCTGGGAAATTTCATGTACATGAAAATGCCCTTTGGACTAATGAATGTTGGAGAAAACTTCCAAAGAGCCATGGATATAGCATTTGCAAAGGAAATCCATGAATTTTTATTCATTTACCTAGATGATATCACAGTATTTCCAAAATCAGATAATGAACATCTAGATCATTTGAGAAGAGTATTCATAAACTGAAGAAAATTCGGTATATCCTTGAATCCTAAAAAGACACTTTTTGGATTAGAATAAGGAAAACTCCTGGGACACATTATTTCAAAAGAGGGCATTAGAATTGGTCCAACTAGAATTGAAGCAATCCTAAACATTAGTAATCCTAGAAACATTAGATAATTACAAGCATTTCTAGGCAAAATAATTTTTCTTAGAAGATTCATCCCTAACTTAGCAGAAATAATTAGAAATTTAAACAATATGTTAAAAAAGGATTCAAAACTTAAGTGGAAAGTTGAGGCTAAGGAGTCTTTTGAAGCAGTCAAAGAAGCACTTACTAAAACACATGTCCTCATAAGTCCTAACTTTAACAAGGATTTCATAATCTTTTCATTTTCTTCAGAACACACCATTGAAGCAGTCTTGTTGCAAAAGAATGATGAGGGTCTTGAACAACCCATTGCTTTCTTCAGTAAAACTTTGAGAGATGCAACACTAAATTATAATATCATGGAAAAACAAGCACTTGATTTTGTGAAAGCCATAAAAGATTTCAGAGTCTATATTCTATACTCTCACATAATAGCATATTTCCAAACTTAGTTGTAAAGGACATTCTAACTCAGAATTGGCCTGATGGAAAAAGAGGCAAATGGAGTGCCACAATACTGGAATATGACATTGAAATAAATCCTACAAAATTAATCAAAGGCCAAGGTTTGGCCAAATTCATGGCTGAATCGAACTGTCAGGCCTTAGATAAAAATTTCATTGATGGCCTAGATGATCAGGAAGAGATGACGACTCCACAAATCAATGAAGCTTTTATAGATTCACCCTGGTATGCAAACCTTGTATTTGTTTTACTCAACTTACAAGATCCTCTTGGTTTATCTAGAACTAAAAGTAGATTCTTAAAAATGAAAGCAATGAAATATTGTATCTTTGATAATTCTTTATTTTGGAAAGATCATGGCAGAATCCTATTAAATTTTTTATTAAAAGATGAAGATGAAAAAGTCATGCAGGAATTTCATGCAGGAGATTGTGGAGGACACCTTTACTGGAAAACAACTGCTAACAATATTTTGAGAGCATGTTTTTATTGGACCAGTCTTTTTGTAGATGTCCAAAAGTATGTGACCTCCTGTCACAAATGTAAAATATTTGAAGGGAAGAAGAAACTCTTACCATTACCCCTCAAACCTATCTCAATAGAAATGCCATTTCAACAATGGGGTTTAGACTTCATTGGTGAAATTCACCCACCTTTCTCAGCCCAACATAAATGGATATTGACAACCATTGATTACTTTACCAAGTGGATAGAAGCCATCCCTTCTAGACAAGCCACAGACTGTGTCATTATTTCATTTCTTGAGAACAACATCATTTCTAGATTTGGATGCCCAGAAAATCTCATTACTGATAATGTTGCTGCCTTCAAATCCAAGAAAATTATTGATTTTTGTAACAGATACCACATCACCCTAGGCCATTCCACTGCCTATTACCCCCAAGGTAATGGACTAGGAGAATATTAAAAAAAAATCCTAGTCAACATCATCAAGAAGTTGTTAGAAGATAACAAGAAAACCTGGAATAAAAGGTTGATTAATGCCCTATGGGCAGACAGACTAACTACCAAGAAATATATTGGTACATCTCCCTATCAATTTGTATATGGTATGGATGCTGTTTTTCCATCTTCATTAGGAGTACCAGTAATGAAAATTATTCAAGAGCTGCAAGTAGAACCAAATGACATCCAAAGGAGGTTAAATCAAACAATTGATTTGCAGCAAACCAGGGAAGAAGTTTATATCAAATCTCGAGTGATTCAAGACAAAATCAAGAATATTTTTGATAAGAAAAATAATGCGATGATTTCTTCACAGGTCATCAAGTAGTCAAATGGGATTCTAGAAGAGAAGAAAAAGGAAAACATGGGAAATTTTATTTTCTCTGGAAGGGCCCATACATCATTTATGGTTACAGAGAAAACAATGCATTTTTCTTGAAAGAGTTAGATGGAACAGATCTACCAGGTGGACCAGTCAATGGTAGAATGTTGAAGCACTATTTTTCTCTAGATTAACCAGTAGTTCATTCATTTTATTTTTCTCATTGAAAATACCATTTCAAATTTTAGATTGGATTGGATGATTATCTTATAAAGTTGAAGCCTGAAGAGAAGGCCGTAATCTTTAAAAGATATAACATCATATGTTTGAATAAAGGAGATCACAGAAAATAGTTCCGAGTCAAGAAAAGTCAAAGTTCCAAGGCCACTAATTAGAAAGTCCTTGACATCTCACCAGGAGATGCCATCCCCAAGTGGAGCCACTGTTAGGGTCTTATAATAACAGGGATCATAATTTTGAATTGACTATGTTTAGTCTTGTAATATTTTACATACCTTTTCTTTTTGAAAAAATTTTCCACATTAAAAAATGAAAAGAGGGTATGTCCTAAAAGAAAAATAAAAGGACCAAAAGAAAATAAGATAAAAAAAAAGGATATAAAGTATGAACCCCACAAAAAGAAACAAAATTAAATGCTGAAAGTGTTGCACATTCAAATGACACTACTCTTAGTTTACTTTACTTATGCAAATAAAATTGTGTGCATCTTTTCCAAAATGCCACAATTCATGATGATCATACAGTTTAATCTTGATTTTTTCATGCCTTTAAATTTCTTGTCATGATAGTTAGTGAATAAAGATCTGACCAAACCATTTAATCTTGGCAGATCAATAGTTAGGTAGAGAATAAAAATGAGCTCATAAGTTTAATATGATCCATTGGAAGATATAAGGTTAGAATAAGTTAGTTTGCTTATCAAAAGAAAATAAAAGGGTCAGCAAGCTCAAATGCACCAATAAAGGAAATAAAAAAAATGTTAGGATAAATAAAGGATAGGTTGAATACTTTCACAAGTTATGGAAAGTATCATTTGGTTTATCTCTTATCACTAATATATTTCTAAACACATTCTCCTTGCTAAAAACCCTATTTCCACTATTGGAAGTCATTTCTCCCTTGTAAAATCCCTTTCCCTTTGATAAAATCCCTTTTCCCCTCCTAAATCCCATTTACCTTGTAAAAGCCCCTTTTTCGCTTGAATAAACTTCATATTCTCATAAACCACACAAACCCACTTATCCAAAGTTTTAAAGCGCAAAAATAAATATTAAGTGGACCTCCCTTTAATTAACCCCTCCTCCTAATGTATTTTTAACATCCCGCTTTATGTATTTACTAACCATTCCCATATTATATTAACCATTCTGTTTTATTTTTATTCCCAACCCCTTTCATTTAACCCTTCCACATAATATATACTCCTCGACCCACTTTATTATAACCCTTTGCATATAAACTACCCCATCGCATAAGTAATTTGCCTGACCCCATCACTTGAAAGACGCCTAACTCATCCAACCACCTGATCACCATTGATCATATCCTACGAACAATAAACATTTTCGTACCCCCCGAAATTCAGATGTTTAAAACCGGGGGGTGTGCGAAATGGGTGGTTTTATCCACCCCCTCCCTTTCTACACAGCATCACCACATTTCATCGCACCCCCCATTCCCCAAACTGCCAAACTTCTTTTCGCAGTGCAATAATCCACTAATCCATCTCCGCGCCTTATGATTAAACCACTGATATTTGAAATAAACCCCCGCTCCATTACAATAAGCCCTAAAGATCAAAAGTAATAAAACACTGCCCGAAACCTTTATTTCACTATTTCAATTGAAATTGCAAAAATATCAAAAGAGCCATTGCAGACCAAGATTGAACCCTGCTACCGCCTAAATCCTTCCACGACCAAATTCATCATTTTCCAAGTAATTCTAAGTACCTAAAACCATCTAATTTTATGATTAAATAAATAATTAAATGAATTAATGGCTTCCCAAAGTATTTAGATGGTAAACCCTCTTTAACCACCAGTTTTAGATATCGAACACACCCCTTTGGCTGATAAAGACTTCAAAATCAATGATACTGTAACTTATTTCAACCTTTTTGAGCTCCACTGTTGGAGCCATGATAGATTCTTTGATCAGGAAGATGAAATTCATCTGTGGGATTCAAACCTACCCAAATACATATTCCCGTAAACCTATCAATTCCTAGAACTCATCAGACTGTGCCAAGTAAGGTATTTACCCAATGAAAGAGCTTTAGTTACCCCAAACCAAGAAATCCTATTCACAATCACTGCTCAATCCATCGATCACATGTTGCAGATTAAACCATAACCTGATGAAGTAAATTTCTCAATTGAAACCCTTACTAAACTCTACTTAAAGCTGTAATTTCCTAAAAGATTCCAAATCTTTCAGACTTTCCTCCCTCCATTAATAGAATTCCCTAAGAACAATCCTCCATACTTAGCTTCTATGTTTTCAGAAAGAACCAGGTAGATTGTAACCATGCTATCATGTATTTTAGGATATTTCACTGATGATAATGTAGATGCATCCATCCTCGGTTTCCTATCCATATTTTTCCCAGGTCAGCCTCAAGCTACAACCTTCAATTTTTCCCAATACCTAGTAGATGCCATCCCTGATCGGCTAGTCAAACTGCCAGAAGAAAGAGTATTCAAATACTTCTTAGTTTTTTTTCATATGTTTATATATTTACAATCAGAAAGGTTTGCAGTTAACCTCCAAAAACTAGACACAGAGGGTAATCCCCAATCTGTTGTCTTTTTGACATCCTTGATCAGAAAGGATTCCATTGAATTCAGCTTCAAATACTTCATTTATTCTTTTGTTTATCAAGTAGTTACTATGCTAAGTAGTAGCATTCAACCTAGAGTCAATGAAGAGATCAAAAAGATTTTACAATTATCAGAGCAGAGGAAAACATGAGACTGGTATTTATACCAGAATCATACAGAAATCAGCTTGTATGGAAGCCAACTAGTTCCATACAAGATTCCCAAATACCTCCCAATGATGATATTTTCTTTAGAATACATCAGAAAGATTTTGAATTCAGATGAAGTCAATTTACTTTCATCTAAAAAGAAGATCCAATTCAAGATTAAAAGCCAGTTAGGGCATTTTATATGTAATAGTAGGAATGCTGGACAACAAGCAAAGAAATGTTTACAAGAGTTTAAGTTCAGCAGCAGTTTCAGATGGCCATATGTAATATTCCCAATTAGCCATGAGCTAGTTGGAATACTAAATTTTGTTTTATTGCTTTGTTTAAAGAATAAGAGGACAAAGGAGGTCCATAATTCTCCTTAATAATGAATAAATAAATGCTAAATGTGAAAGAGATAAATCTTGGTAGCTTAATTAAGCACCCCTGGTGTGAAAAGGAGTTGGATCATTTTGATTGGGTCAACCTTGACCAAATCAACAACGCTGTCATGGAGGAGTGGTCATCAATGAAAGACAATGCAGTTTTAGACGGAGATGCTTTGTGTGGAAGTAGTGCCATTATTAGATGGGGCTTAGGGTTTTCAAGCTCATATCTTATTTAAGGAAGAGGATGGAAGCCATATTCATCATGTATGGGTTTATTGTATTTCTGAATATATGGTTTGTTTAGACATATATCTTTCTCTTGCTGTTTAGCTGAGATAGAGTGTTGTTTAGCACAGGGTGTTTCTGATTGGGAATCCCACCTCTTTTTTTGAGAATCTCTTGGAGGAGTCTTGTACTACATTGTCCACTACCAGGCTAAAGTCCAAGCTTCATCTTTCATTTATAGCACGGATCCTGTTGAGGGTTTGGTTATTTTGTAGGTTGCAACAAGTGGAGAATATATCTCTAGATCTAGGCCATTTCATTGCTCATTTTCAGTGGAGGAGGTTTCCTTTCCATTGGGAGGACAATATTGAAGGCCTTTGTGCTTATTTTTAGATCTTGGCATCAAGCCAACTATTTATTCATCCCTACATCGCAGTTTACTTCCAGATCTACGTTATTTGTGTAGGAGTTGTAGGGTGGTTTGGCACAAAATTTGGAAAGCTGATTTTCTAGTGAAGGGGATCTGTCTGTCACTTAGAGGATCTATTGGAGGAGGCTATTGTATTGATTATATCAGATCAGACACACTTTCCAAATATGTATTTTGAAGTAGATCTACAGCCTTAGAGCTTAGATCTACATCTTGTACTTGGTGTTTTGCTGAAAACCCTTAAGGGGTTATTCAAAGGATGTTGTATAGTGCTCAAACCTGAAATAGATCTATCTTTTGAGGCATATATCAGCCCTGGATATGATGTATAGTCATTTTCTATAGCAGATGTAATAAAAAAACGCTATGAGGGTCGTCCAACTTTTATATATAGTTGCAACACCCCATTTTGAGGGATTTTTTCCATTGGAAGCTTATACTTTCTTGATAATGTATCTTATGGCCCATTTCTTATGCATATTTTGCTGCTGTTATACCATATGAAAGGTCTCCATATTGGCCTCTTTGTTTTAAATGATGTTTTACACTATTGTTCCAGCATTTTACACTATATTCCTACTTTTCACATTTGGGAATATTACAGTGGTATCAGAGCATAATCTTGGCACAACCTATTCATCTTGAAAAGCCAATATGTCATCTGAAGAAGGAGAGCCTCTTACTGATAAATAGAAGAGGTATCAAATAAGAAGACATCGGAAGTTTAATTATACAAATGAAAAATAAGACAAGGGTAAAACCCCTTTATCTAGAGGTGAAGATGAAGAGAAGGAGTTCCCTAAGATCCTTCTTAGAACCATGCAAGACATTGCTAGAGAGATCAAGGATATGAGAATGGATAGATTCAAGGAATCCACTAAATGATTTCATCATGGTGAAGGCTCTAGCATGTCTCATCACTGGAAAGATCAACCAGTGCAGCAACCACAAGTTTCCCAACACTCTATAATGCCTACATTCTTGGCTGTGGGAAAATGAAAGGTTTCAAGAGCAAGAATCCCTTGAAGACTAGTTTATGGAGTATTAATCTCAAACTCAGAGATTCAAGGACCACTTGAGTTTTTAGGAGTTTTGTAAAATCAATGACAACAGAAGACCAAGGCATCAGAATAGAAGTGGTGGATTCATTCAGAATCATGATTGACACCACACTATGGGCATATTTTTCTTGCCAAAATTTGATGGATCATCCAAGTGCACTGCCAAATAATGGGTAGAGAAACTTGACATCTACTTTCAGTTGAAAAAGGTTCCATAAATGGAGGCCATTAAGATTACAGTGCTGCACCTTGTGGGTGAAGCACATGACTGGTGGTTCAATGGCTTGTCTACATTGGGTCATGCCAATGTGACTGCATATTCAGAGTTCACTAGAAGGCTGGTGGAGAGATTTGATAGAAGAGATCCTGAAGAACCATTCATGGGGCTTTCAAAGTTTAAAAAATTAGGTAATCCAGAAACTTACATTTCAGAATTTTTAAGACTTTATGTTATGGTTCTTGATTTATCTGCAGCAAGAAGGGTGTATATGTTCATTGATAAGTTAGATGAACCTCTTCATGGGTTGGTTAAGTCTACAAAGCCCACTATCCTACAATATACCATTGAAAGGGCTATAGATCTTCAAGATGCCTTGCCAAAAGCAAAGGAAAATTTTTAGCACAAGCCCTCTTTTCCATCAAAGGGAAAAGAAGAGAAGGCTCCTCCTTCAAAGGAGAGCCAAAATAAAACACCTCTTGATGATGATGTCCGAAGAGATTTGAGGAGGAGAAAGCTTTGCTTCACACACCAAGAATATTCGGCACCCAGAGATAGATGTGTAGCAGGAAAGGCACACTACATAGAGGTCTTCTTAGATGATGAGGAGGAAGGATAAGATGAACCAAGAAAAGGTCATAGCACTGACATTACAGGAGATGAACCAACACCATCAGGAGATGGGAATGGAGCAATTTCTCCTATTGGAGGGGCTCTTGAATCATTGAGAGGAGTACCTAAGTACTTGACCTTAAGAGTTCAAGGTTCCATCTTGAATCAGAGGGTTTCTGTTTTGGTTGATAATGGGGCCACCCACAATTTTATTGATGCCCAACTAGTACAAAGGAGGGAAATACCCACTGATGATTTTGAGGGATTTTCTGTTTTAGTCCCAAGAGATAGAACTATGCAATGCATGCATTATATTCCATCATTATCAGTCACCATGGGAACATATATATTGACTGATCATTTCTTTGTGGTTCACATACCTGACACCAATGTGATATTGGGTGTTCAATGGTTGATTACTTTGGGGAAAGTCACCACTGATTGGGAGACTTTGCAGATGGAATGGGTGGATAGAAAGAGTGGCAATACTCAAATGATCAAAGGCATGCACACATATCCGTCACATAAAACTTCCACAAAGAAATCAGAGATGGATTTGCGCAGTGGAAGCAAGGACCTTACATCCCATCTATTATGCTTATGAGATTGCTGCATGGG
This sequence comes from Pinus albicaulis, assembly GCA_034641835.2. Classification (NCBI taxonomy): domain Eukaryota; kingdom Viridiplantae; phylum Streptophyta; class Pinopsida; order Pinales; family Pinaceae; genus Pinus; species Pinus albicaulis. The sequence goes on from CM076577.1 coordinate 96,572,640, forward strand.
ACACTATTATTTAGTGGAAAACCACCTGGGAGGCCACCTGATTTAGATTTGGTGAGAGATGTCTCACAACATGATGTGCCAAGAATAGATCTAGGAGGGATGGGAGCATTAGAAGGCCATGATACATTGCTGAGAGTCTTGGGTAGACTCAAGGAGGAGGGAGATATTCTCCCAACATCTTCATTACCCACTCTCATTTCAGATTCTGCACCGTGGGAGGAGAAGCATGGAAGGAATGACCTTCCAACATGTACCTTTGACTTGGGAGGTGTCAAGGAGGAGAGTATCCATATGACATATGTTCTTTGTGATAGATCACCAACGCTGTCACTATGGAAGATTGATCCATATTGGAAATCCCAACTATTGGTGGATTATTCCAAGGATCTTTTCACATGCATGATACTTGATGACCAGCTAAATAAAGAGGAATATTCAGTACAAGAGAGATTAATCTACTATAATGGTAGGATCTTATTATCTAGAGCCTCCAAGCTCAAGGAGAAGTTGCTACAAAGAGCTTATGAAGAGTTCTTTTTCAACCATACTTATTCCATGAAGCCCTACAACACTATCATGGAAAGCTACACTTGGAAGGGCTTTGAAGAGGAACTATATGATCATTTTAAAAGATGCATGAATCATGTGGATTTGGAAGAGAGACATGACTCTATGAAAGATTTAATTTAGTCACCTCTTTCCTCTTTAGGAATGAGAGGAGATATATCTATGCACCACTCCATTTGTATGAGGAGAAATTTTGGTGAAGAATATGCTTATGTACATATTGTTTTATTTGATGAACACATGCATTATTATACCATGTATATTGAGGCCATAGCTACAAGGAGGATCATTATTCAATATAAAATTCATGGCCAACTTGGGGCCACAAAAATTTCTGAATATGGCCACTCCCTTGAAGATCATAGGGAGATTTTGTATCATTGTGGGTGCACTCCAAAGGCACCAAATATATCTCACACTTTCAGCCATGATGAGATGATTTGGGAAGCAAGTAAGTGGTGGGGAAACCACTTAATATATCATTATATGATGTAGTCAGGAGATTTACTACGCTGGTTCCACATGTGGGACTATGACCCACCTCCATTTGCACAAATTTTTATTTGTATGTACTTAACTTTGATCCCATACATTGATGATGTAGTTATAATTTTTGATGGGAATGTTTGGAGGGAGGATGGGAGGAATATATGTGAAATATGGAAGAGATATTCTCCATGTTCATTATGCTACATGTTTCAGGGAGAACGTTGGGAAAAACATGTTCGTTTTATTTGAACTATTGTCTCCTTATGGGATGGATTATTTGCATCTCATGAGAACTTTGGAGGTTCAATTCATGGAGGGATGGATTGGTGAACACTTATCTTATGAGGGAAGCTTATCACATGTTGGCCTCACCAATGGAGGAGGAGAAGAGTTGTAGGACTCACCTTGTCAGTTGCTTGCGGACAAGCAACATTTTGGAAGGGAGGACTATAATATTCCCAATTAGCCATGAGTTAGTTGGAATATTAAATTTTGTTTTACTACTTTGTTTAAAGAATAAGAGGACAAAGGAGGTCCATAATTCTCCTTAATAATGAATAAAACAATTCCAAATGTGAAAGAGATAAACCTTGGTAGCTTAATTAAGCACCCTTGGTGTGAAAAGGGGTTGGATCATTTTGACTAGGTCAACCTTCACCAAATCAACAACGTTGTCATGGAGGAGTGGTCATCAATGAAAGATAGCGCAATTTTAGATGGATATGATTTGTGTGGAAGTAGTGCCATTATTGGATGGGGCTTAGGGTTTGCAAGCTCATATCTTATTTAAGGAAGAGGATGGAAACCATATTCATCATGTATGGGTTTATTATATTTCTAAATATATGGTCTGTTTAGACATATATCTTTCTCTTGTTGTTTAGCACAGGGTGTTCCTGATCAGGAATCCAACCTCTTCCATTGAGAAGCTCTTGGAGGAGTCTTTTACTACATTTTCCACTATCAGGCTTAAATCCAAGCTTCATCTTTCATTTACAACACAGATCCTTTTGAGGGTTTGGTTGTTTTACAGGTTGCAACAAGTGGAGACTAGATCTGTAGATCTAGGCCATTTCATTGCTCATTTTCAGTGGAAGAGGTTTCCTTTCCATTGGGAGGACAATATTGAAGGAATTTGTTCTTATTTTTAGATCTTTGCATCAAGCCAATTGGTTATTCATCCCTATAGTGCAGTTTACTTCCAGATCTGCATTATTTCTGTAGGAGGAGTTGCAGGGTGGTTTGGCATAACATTTGGGGAGCTGATTTTCTAGTCAAGGGGATCTGCCTTTCACTTAGAGGATCTATTGGAGGAGGATATAGTATTGATCATATCAGAAAAGCCACACTTTCCAGATCTGTATTTTGTAGTAGATCTACAACCTTAGAGCTTATATTTGCATCTTGTACTTGGTGTTTTGCTGAAAACCCCTAAGGGGTTCTTCAAAGGAGGTTGTATAGTGCTCAGATATGAAATAGATCTGTATTTTGAGACACATATCAGCTCTAGATCTGATGTATAATAATATTATATAACATAGCTAATAAAACAGAGTTTTAAGGGTCTTCGAGCTTTTATATATAGTTTCAACACCCCATTTTGAGGGATTTTCTCCATTGGAGGCTTATAATTTCTTGTTATGTATCTTATGGCCCATTTATTATGCATATTTTTTTCTGTTATAACATTTGAAAGGTCTCCATATTGGCCTCTTGCTTTTAAATGATGTTTTACACTATCGTTCCAGTATTTTTCACTATATTCCTGCTTTTCCCATTTGGGAATATTACACCATATGACCCTTTGGGTGTCATAATAAAATTGAGAGTTAAGTTCAAACTCACCCCATTCATTCATGAGTCAAATCCTGAAATTGAAAAGTATTCCAACTAGTCAGAGTGGTTGGAAAATACTTTACAGGAGGTGGATAAGCAAGTTGATACTAGTTCCATCCTGCTTACTCCAGCACCACAGGACAAAATTCAAAGAGGGAAAGAGAGGAAGGATCTTATTCTACATAAACTACTTCTGACACTAAATTCAAGCTTATGTATAGGAAGCGTTGTCGACAATTTTTGTCTACCCTAGAGATAGCCTAGAGTTGCTATAGACCAGTGCCTAGGACATCTTAGCATAGCAAGGAGCTCATAATATATCTTGGGTTGTCAATCCAAAAGCTCTCTTACTATCTCTTGTAAAACAAGGAAATTAGTTTAAATGGAACTAAACTCTCTCAGAAGCTGATACAAAGATAAGAATAATGTAGGAACAACATGCAAAACTCCAATACAAAAGCATCAGATAGTTAAGAGGAAACTTACTGCAAAGAGGGCCAGTTCAAATAGTATGGCATAGAAATCAAATATCAGAAAGTGGATGCAGTGAGGAAAACATGAAGGAGATACTAGTTAACATGAGGCTGATACCCATATACACAACAGAACCACATATGGGCTTATCCAACTAAGAATCCATACATGACAATGGCATTTTAAAAGCACCCTCCTCAAGTAACTAATATAGCAGAAAATATGAATGACGTGAACATGGAATAGTATATCATGACTAGGCCTATTTAAAGCGCTTGACTAATCCAAGTATGGGCACCAAATAGGATGAATCCTTACTTAAGATCAGTGAGCCACTCGCATTCTAGAACATGATACAAGAAGATAAATGTAATGAAATGAGATATTATATTAACACATAAGAAAAGATTACATACTGTGGGATACCAAAGACCAGAATCCTCATTAAAGTTATAAATCCTCCTCACTGAGACCCTACGGGCTCTGAGCCTTCATACAGAAACTTTACAAGATGTATACAAAGCCTTTCACTACACAGTTTGTTGATAGACATCTGGAACCCTTACAATGTTTTTCTTCTATAGTTTTATAGGAGAGGTAGAAAACTCTAGAGAACCAGGTAGATGATGCACATTTAATGATTTGATTTGAAACAAAGTGGCGGAAACATTGACGCCCATACTGTTAAATGACTAGGTGGTATTATCTTGTACTTTGAGATCTGCCTGCTGAAATAAATGCACTGGAGCAAATCTTTTCAGGAACGCAGTATAGGGGTAAATCTTCATGAACATTCTGTACTTTCCTGAAGAAAACTCAGCCAAAGTAACACCTTGAGAGTATTTCTTCCTGTACATTATACTCTCTGCCTTTAAATGCTTGAATTTGAATTTGAAACCTTTCATGCCGGACATTGAATTCATTGCTCCTTCATTAATATTTTGCTGCTGCTGCATTAATGTTTTCATCCGTAAAATCTTGGTTTGGAATGGCTCTGGAGGTTTGGATAGATTTTGAACCTTTCTGTTTTAATGAGTGTCATGTCACGGCAGCTCCCCGGGGCTTCCCTTCATAAATTTGTCTCTGAAAAATTATCTTTGGAAGAGGCCTCGGCTTTTGTAATGGAGGCGGTAATTAATGGCGATTTTCTTCCTCCCACACCCTGCAAAATACAAAAACCTTGTTAAGAAAACAGATGCACAGGAGAGTGGATGCGGTGACGTGGAGGAGTGGAATAGTGAAAAGCGGCAGAAGAAATGATATTAGTGTAAAGGCCCAAAGGTTTTCACTTAGGTGAATCACAAAAGGAAACGGGGAAAAACGATGGAGCGGAGCCGTGGATGTGGGACCTGGTCACAGCGGAGGGTGATTCATTAAGGTTTAATGAAAAATGCAAAGGTTTGTCTATACATGGAAATACAAAGAAATATGATGAATTGCAATGGGAGCGATCGTACGAGGTGGGGCCTGGGAAGCGCATCGCAAAATCGCGAAGGTAGAAAATGTGATGGCGGAAAGTGGCACCAAACAGAAAAGAGCGCTCACAATATTGCGATGGGGCGGGGTTAAAAAGGGCGGAAAAATGTGATGGGGAAATGTGATGGGGGGAAAGACTGTATGGTGGGCCCAAGATGGATCGTAAAATCGCAAATAGAGAAAGTGCGATGGGAGAAAATGTGACCGGCGGAAAGTGCGATGAGGAAAAATGCGATGGCGCGATCAGACGATCGCATCACAAATATTTGCGATGGATCTAACGAGCATAACACACGAAAATGTGATCTGCGATGGATGTGATTTGCGATAAACACTCTAAGGGGCAGCGCTTGGTCACAGCGCTTGGTTACATGGTAATCAAAACAGATGGGGCTGAGACCTTAGGGGCTAGGCGCGATATAACTTTAATCACAGATTTTTAGCCTTTGTACAGTGTAATTTCTGGGTGGGCAGGATAACGATAGACAGTATATGGAGGTCTAAGGCCACGACGGGGGTTTTAAGAGGATTCAAAAATGACAGCAGGCCAAGAATTTGTATGTATGGGCTGACATGTACAATAGGAAGAAAAAAAAATTGAATCTAGTGATAGAGACATTTGAAACAGTTGAAACTATTGAATCAGATATTGTTGTTAGAGATGATGCACCTCCAACATTTTCAGAAGAAACACATCTGCCATCCACCTCCAGTGCACAAATCATTCAAAAGAAGAAAAATGCAGAGGTTTCACCATCTAGAAAACCAGTTGAGAAAGAGAAAGATATCATGGAGAAATACAAAGAGATCAAAATCAGAAATGAAGCATTGAAAGCTATAACATATACCCAGACCTAGAAACAAAATCCAAGTGACCAAAATAGATTGCTTTCAGCTTTTGACTAAAAAAAAAAGAATGATGAAAATGACATATCTACAACCAAAAGTGTAGGCCTGAAAAATATCAAAAGATTATAAGAAGACAAAGTGCATGAAAACAAGCCAAGAGGTAGTTACTATTACTGCTATTCCTATAGCTTCTACATCATCCCCATTGCCTAAAGAAATTTGAGTATCAACAAAAGTTACAGAAACTACATTAGCAACAACATCAATAGTACCAACAGCCCATCCCACTGATGAGGCCAACAAATTGATCAAGGCAATGCAAGATATGTCAATTCAAACCATAGAGATCAATAAGCTCAAAGAACAACTAAAGAGTTTAGAAGATAAAAAGAAATTGGCAGAAGTAGTGTACCAAGTAGAAGCATAGAAATCCAACAGATTAATTGAAAGAACTCACAAGTTAGAAAAATAGTTATCACTGAAAGAGCCTTTAGCCCAAGAAAAACAATAGTTGTGGGCCAATATCATTAACTCAATTAATGATATTTGGCCTTCTATACAGGTTATATTTGAAGAGAAGGACTTGATAAAGGAGGCTGGTGATGCAATTCAAAAGGTCAAAGTAGACCTTGGAAAGAAACTAGAGGAAGCTTCTGAGATAATAAAATTCCTGAATTCTAAAACTAAACAAGAATTAGAGGAGCTTAGGATATTAGATAGAACAAAGAATATATTAGAGGTGAAGAAAGTGATTTCTAAGAGAAATCTAATGATACAGCTTGAAGAAAAATTTCAGATAATGGAACTTGCAGTGAAAAGTTTTATGAACAAGTTTGATGTATTGAAGCAGAAAGGTCTGCCTAATCCTTTGGTAATCAATGATAAACTCATGAGACATGAAGACTATGATAAGAAGATCAGGGAAGTAGCCAAAGAGACTTCAAACAGTTCAGAAATGAAGAGTGTACCCAAAGGAAAAGTGCTCGTTCAAACTTTAGAAAACTTAAATGATTGTAATATCTAAAACTATTCTAAAGTTGGAGCTTCAACAAACAGGGATTTTCTACAACAAATAGAATATCTAAAGATATTCTAAAGTTGGAGCTTCAGCAAATCACGAGCTTAGAAATGTAAATCATCTCATTAGATTTAAAATATCATCTCATCATCTAATGAGTGGATATCAGCAAGAATATGGCCTACATACTCCTTCCCAAGTGGGGAAATGCAACAATATAGGGAAAAAAAGGGTTGTCTTTAGAAAATAACGCTATCCCTGTGAGAAATGGGACTTGTATCCCTTAGAATAGTAAATATACAACTCACATCTAGAATTAGAGCTGATAAAAATTCTTCTAGCCAACATAAACAGATCTCTCCCCAAGTCAATATGACTCAAATAAGCCCAAACCCCATAGCTTAACTCATGCAGAAAGGACCGAAGCAAGTAAATTGTTATTTTAATGAGGTTTTATGTAGAAAATAATGAGAAACAAAGGATATAGATACTACAATCATCCAATGGCTAAGAAAATGGAGATTCCTTCCTTTTTATACAAAATAAGATCAACCCGGCAAGGGTTTCATGAGAGTACAATGTATAAAAATGCAGATCTGTAGATCTGGATCTGAAAAATGTAGTTGTACTACAACACTGAATAAATATGATTGAAATGTACAAATGATAGAATAAGAATGAAGTACAGAGCTTTCTGGGAGAAGGGTTGGCCCTTCCTCCAAGGAACAAGCTCACAAGCAAGGGTTCAAACCCTGCTACTGCAACACTCTAAAAAATGACGCAGTTTCTTTAGAGAACTATGTTTTAATGATGGGCCACATGCCAAGATGTCCAATATGCTCAGAAATCTCCTGTATAGATCTTGAAAAGAAAGGGGAGCTCCCTCCTTTGAAAGATAAGCCTAGAAGCTGGTGTTGTAAGCCTCCCACTGCAACACCCTGCAACACAACGTCCCCTGCTACAGAAATAACGCTATGGCTGAAGGAGGATGCTTGGCCCCAAGCCAGATGTGGGAAAATGAAGAACATAACCCATCCAAGAGATCACTCAATGAAGGAGAAGGAATCCCTAAGTAGGAATGCCTTGTCCTGAACAACACTGCATACTCAACTCAACAGCTGAAGAATGCTCAAGAGTCTAAGCAGACCAAAATCAATAATCCATAAGCTAACCCAAAATTTCTTCTATCTTCATCCTTATAAGGTTTGTGAGCCTCCTCACCTTGGGTCCCACCTATTAGGATTTCCAACACCATGTGAACACTTTCCCTCCAAAACTGCATTGTAGCTCTATCAAGACTGCTCCTCCATACTGCGCTGTTGACTTGGTCAACTTGACTGAATCAACATGATTCTTTTCCTATTCACACATGGGAAGTGAAAAATATAGCCACTAAGTTATCCCCTTTTCACACAAAGAGAGATTTTATGCTAACACAAGACAAGTATGGGTCTCTTTCCCCCATTTATTCACCTACTAAATGCAAGAAACAAAATTTAATATTCCCATTAGCTGTAGGCTAATTTTAGGAATATTACATTTACCTCCAGCATGAGGTAAATCACCTTTTTGTGAATAAGCCCACATTTTCCAAATACACAGAGGCAGATGAGATTTACCATAGGTTGATGAAGATTAAACTTCCAAATGAAGAAACCTCGGAAAAATGGTGTGATTTACTATGATAGGTTAAAGAGAAAACAGGTAAAAGAACACACAGGTTAAAGAGAAAACAGATGAAAGACAATGTAAAAGAAAGACAGATTAAAGAAACAAGTAACAACAATAAAATAAAATAGGGACAACTTTCAGTTAGTTAATAGGCGTCTCTATCTTTTTGCATAAATATATTTGTTTTCCTAGAATAAATCCTAGTCAGTTGATAGGATATTTTGTGTAAAGTTTTGTATAAATACTTCATCAATTCGAAGTATCAAGAGTAGATTTCTAAATATTTCTATAGCTGATTGATCTACTACCTAAGGGTTATTGTACCATTTCCAGTTGACAGACAGGACAAGTAACAAAGGCATTTCTTTACATGATTCATGTGTTGAGATATTTGAGTGAAGTATAATTTCAATTGTTCATGTTATTTTCTTAAGTATTCCATAAAATTTAATGTGTTCTAAGTTTGAATGTTATAACTGGAATTTTATTGGAGAACTTGTTTAATTACACTCTTTTTTGAACTGTTATACATTTTTATGTTTTCTTCTGATATTTAGTTTAGAGAATTCTTAATTTCCCTGTGATCCCGATTTTCCTCCTTCACCTTCCTTCATTATCTAGTTTAAGGAATCCTTAACTTCTCCTTGATCCTGATTGAAAACCACTTCACCATTCAGTCTTGAGATTTTATTTTGCTCAACTATCCTTCCCTATAACACTTCCTTTATAATTTGATCCTGTTCTGCTTTCAAGGTATATTGACTCCATAACCCAATGGAAAATAGAAAGGCACTTATCCATCTAAATCAGTAATTCCACCAACAAATCAAAACCAAACCAAACAAGAATACATAACTAGCCTAAAAATTGTTAAATCAACAAAGTTAAATCATTAAGAGAGAGCCATCTTTGAGCATTAGGAAGGCTAGGTCTTAATCTCCAAAAGTGGAGGATAGTTACCTCTGATATTTCTTTTTTAACGCACATAACAACTCTTGGGAAATTTTGGAGTGATAACAATTTCTTCTCTTGATATTTCCTGATGTTTTCTTTGGGAAACTGGAGTCTACAAAGTGGAGGTAGAAAGGATATATTCCTCTACTTCCTGCAATGTATTTTCAGTCCATTGCTCCCGATTCATGAAATTTTCAATTTCAGGCCTTGGTATATGATTATATGGATTTGTTTTTAATTCAACTCTTAAATTTGAAATAATACTAAAGGGGTCATATGACCAGGTGAAGCTTGGCTAAAAATTCATATTTTTCAAAATAGCAACTGCCTCAATGCTAGCTGATCTGGTATTGCAAATGAAGGAACCAATCTTTGACTTAATCTTGAACTGTGACTTCCTTTTACCTGAAACAAAGTGTAGATCATCCATATCAATAATTTTCCTAATATATTTCAAAGAGAAAATTCTCATTGGAAAATATTTTGGGAACTTATATGGTGCTAAATCACAACCATATACCCCGATTTCAATGCAATTCTGGTATAAATACCATTCTCCAGTTTTGACTTGGTCATTCAAATGAAAGATTCTTTGAATATCCTGACCAATTTTGGGCTCATTTTGGCTACTATGAAGTTGTGCTCCTAGATTGATGAATGAGTAAATGAAATCTGAAAAAGAGAATTTGGTTGAAATGTACATGACCATCTTTGTCAAATGAATTACTGGCTAGTTGACTTCCTGTTCATCCTACTTGTTGAGTGTAATAGGCAATGAATCTCTTTTTTGAAATAGAAACATATGTATAATTACATAGGTGTACTTAAACATTACTTGGGTTGTCAAATACATCAATTTCTCATGCATATTATCAGCCAAAAATTGATAGTAATTATACATGAATGTAGGTTGATGATCATTAGAGAAAATGGAGAAATATCCAAGGATGGGTTCATCTACTGTCTTGTCATCTAGATATCCTAACAAGAAATGAAGTAGAGAGATGATGTGTCTGGTGGCTTTAAGGAACATGGAGGATGGATAGGGTGGGTTTCTCTTTGGTAATTCATCCTCAATGGGTAAAAAGGTTTCAAAGATTTGGGCTCTTTGAGGGAAAGTAAGCTTATGGTACAAATCATTAAGAGCTGCATGAGAGAAAAGGATTAAGGAGTCATTCTGAGAAATTAAGAGCATACTGTTTATGGTCTCTGCAGTGATGGCTATCATAATGTTTCCATTCTGAGCCACCACTGCTCTTTTGATAGGGTCATATCTAGTTTGACACCAGATGAACATATCTAGGAAGTCATGGGTTTTAGGGAATGAAAAGAGGGGCAGAAGGGATTTCCACAGCTTGATTTCATCTTGTTGATCTAGGTATTTTTTCTTCAACCAAAGGTACAATTCATGGATTTATAATTTGTACTCTTCATCAGTAATTTTGAAATAAGAGTCAGTAAGGGGGACATGGTCGAGATCAATTGGGGTAGAAGTGGGAGGATTTTATTCAGAGGTAGGCTTTTGGCTCTTTCCCTTTGGTGCCATGTTCTCTGCAGAGGGAAATGAGGAAGGAATAGGATGATAGTTATCTGTGTGGCACAATGAGATATTTCTGAAACAATGAGCAATTTTTCTCTAAAAAAACGCAATCCAACATAAAATAGTGGATACAGAAAAAGTGGTAAAAGGAAGGGCGAGGATTTATTTATAATAGTGGCTATAATGCCGTTATGAGGTGACTATTTGAGAATGTGACTGTAGCTGTTAAATGGCAACGGTACAGGATTTTGGTGCTAAAATGACTAAGGTCACAACTAGGGAGTGGGTCTAATGGGACAGGAGGCATAACGGTAAGGAGCAGATCTAACGAGACAATGTGGTGGAAGTGTCTTATTTAGCATCTGGAAATGGTCAGGAAGAAAGGTCAACTGACCATTGGCAATAGTGGAAATCACTGTTGGGGAGAAATCAGATTTTGGAGGGGGTAGGTGGTGGTTTGTGGTTTTGAGTGGGGGGGGGGGGGGGGGTGGTGCAAACTATGGTGGAGCTGACATGTAGGGAGGGCCCACCATCTTGAAAACAAATTTTCGGGCCTCGCCCCGCTGTTAATGGGAAATATGAAAGGGGGGTGCGAAAAATTTTCCCCTTCGTTGATCTGGGCGGGCAAGAGATCCACCCTTCGAAGTTGCTCGAGCAATAACACAAGCGACAAATGATTTTGTATTTTAGCGAACTTATGATAAAAAATGTGCTCTATTATTACAATAAGGGTTAATTTCTTTAATGAAGAAATTAATAAAAATTTAAAAACATTTAACTCATAAATTAAAACATTGGCGCATTTAAACAAGAAGACATTTTTCAAATTTATTTAAAACTAAGCAAATAGTTTTTTATTGCTTTTCCTAACATTTTTTCAACAAATTTTCCTTCATTTTTTAGGGTAACTATTCCTATCATTTTCTTGACATGAATAATTTTATTGATCATGAGTCCTAACATTTTTTTCTTTTTTTCTATTCATATCCAAACTTAACATTTTTATTTTTTTTATTTTTTCTAAAAATTATACCTTATTAAAACCAAATAATGTTAGAACATTGACTCCAACTAGGGACTGCTTCTCTTGTAGGATGCAAAGAACAAGAAAATCCAAGTTCCTTCTCCTCAGGCTAATGGAGTCTTTTCTATGAAAACAAACAGACTTGAAAATTTTAAACAAACCGGTAAATGTAAAACGATGAATTTGAATGATTCTTCTACATATTTAGTACTGGATGTAATGCTTCAGAAAAATTCCATTGACTGGAAATGAAGAAAACTATCCTTCCAATTTCTGTAAGATGAAGGTATTGTTACCCTTGACTTCAACAATGATAAAAGGTCCAAACTAGAGGTTATCAAATTTTCCATGTTTTCCTCCTTCCTCCCTCCTAGCATCCCATATCAACACTAGATCTCCTTCCCTGAAATTTCATCCCTGTTTTCATTTAATTCAATAATCTGATTTATCCTCCTAGAGAAATAATCAGGTTCTTCATTAAATTCTTGTAAAAAATTTAAAGCAGGGAAAGCTAAATTGGTAGGAAAAATGGCCACTTTACCATAAACCAACTGAAATGGAGATTTTCCTATAGACCTTTTGGGAGATATCATGTTAGCCCAAACTGCATAGATGAGGTGACTGTCCCAATTCTTCTTATGATCTTCTAAAGTCTTTAATTACCTTGACCAGGCTCTTGTTTGATGATTTTGCAAGACCATTTCCCTGTGGATAGTAAGGAGTAAAATGACGTAATAAGATTTGATACTTCTGACAAAACTCAATCATTTTTACACTACCAAATGATGTTGCATTATCAGTTACTATCTATTGAGGACATCCAAATCTAGACATAATGTTTTCTTCAATGAATTTGATCGTTACAGTATCCGTGGAATTCCTAATTGGAATTTCCTCCACCCATTTGGTGAAGTAATATGTGGCAGTTAAGATCCCTTTGTGTTGGTTTCTTGATGTTGGATGAATTTCCCCTATGAAATACAATCCCCATAGTAAGACATGAGGGCGTCATTGACAAAGAAATATTATATCACGTGCATTCATGTTCGGGTAAAAAAAATTAGAAAACCTGAAAACATTATATTGGCTATGTAACTAAGGGTTAGTGGGTTTTTTTTATTACATATTAAATATAAATATTTTAAGTTATTGTTTTTTTTTTTAAATTTTTAGGCCAAGCAGGCTTGTTTTTTGGGTTTGGAAAAATAAAAAGAGCGTTGACGGATATTGTGTGAGGGATCATTGGCATTCGAGCTCCATTGGAGCAAGCTAGGTTAGGTTGAGCCAAAACATAGAGCGTCGACTGAGCATTCCTTGTGCAGATCTAAGAATTTCTGTGACAGATCTGAGCATTCCAGCACTTCGTCATTTGACTTCGCATTTGAGAAAAGAGGGCAAGAGGATTCAATTGAGAAAGAACATGCATTTGAAAAATGTTGTGAGAGAGGGAAAGAGCATTCATCTTCAGTTATCAGAGGTTCGATCCGGAGAGGGCATTTGACTATGAGACAAATCTGAGAGGGCCTTTGAAGGATTTCACCCCTCAAGCCAACAGACGATATTGATTGAGTTCCACGGATTGGGAACTGAATACTTATGTCGATGCTGCTTGCCGAAGGTAGGGCTCTTTATTTCTTTATCGATCTTGCTATTAAAATTGTGACCGTTTACTTGCTTTCTCATTGTCCCGTTACCATAGAAGAGATTGATCAAAGTTGTTATCATATGAGAATATTTATTTCATCCATAGTTGATATATTTGTGATAGCAACACTAGATTTTCCAGTTGCTCTTTTTAAATTCTGTTGTGTAACCAACTCCAAAAATAGAAGAAATGAGATATCAACGCCTTAGAAATAAGCCACTTCGAGGGGGCAACCTCCAATACATTACATGAATGAACAATTCTTGGATGATACAATTTACAAAACCTCCTTTCTATATATAGGAGTCCATGGGGCCATAATGTAATCCTAGCCGACCTAACGATAATAATTTAAGGGCACAATAATAACAAAATGGGGGTTACAAGGGTACAATAATAACAATAAGGGGGTTACACTAACAACAATAAGGGACTATACTAGTAATATAGGGACCTAACATGCCCCTCTCCTTCAAAAAAGTGTTGTCCTCAACGCTTGAGTAGCTCTGAGTGCTTTTGTATAAAATTCTCATCCTCCCATGTAGAATCTTCAGTGGGTAAGTTCTTCCACTTGATGAGATACTCTGAAATTGATCGATTCCGGAGTTGTCGAGTTCTTTTTTCTATGACTGCTTCAGGTTCCAATATGATCTTCCCTTCCCCATCAAGTTCTGGCAATACTGTTTGAACTGGAAGATTTTCACCTATAACCTTCTTTAAGCATGAAACATGGAAAACTGAATGTACTCGCGAAGAAGCAGGAAGCTCCAATTTGTATGCCATAGTACCAATATTTTGCAACACCTTGTAAGGACCATAGTACTTTGGCGATAATTTATTATCCTTCTTAGCTTGCTTGAGGGACATTTGTTTGTATGGTTGTAGCCTTAAAAATACCCAGTCTCCTACATCAAAACTTCTCTCCTTGCGATGTTGATTTTCCTATTGTTTCATTCTATTTTGTGCCAAATTTAGGTTATCCTTTAAGAGTTGGAGAACTTCTTGTTGATGCTCGATGTGATCTTCCACTCCTTGAACCTTCGAATTTTCCCTTAAAGATGATGTGATGGATGGTGGATGATATCCATAAAGTGCCATAAATGGGGTCATTTTTGCTGCAGTATGGAAGGAAGTGTTATACCACCATTCAGCAAGAGGTAACCACTTGACCCATTGTGTTTGTTTATCAGATACAAAACAACGAAGATGTCCTTCCAAACATTTATTTACTATCTCAGTTTGACCATCAGATTGAGGATGATAAGATGAGCTATGAGCTAATTGAGTACCCAAACAAGAAAATAACTCCGTCCAAAAATTTCCCGTAAAAATGGGATCTCTGTCGCTCACAATAACCCTTGGGCTTCCATGTAGCTTTTGAATTATGTCCACAAATGTAGTAGCAACTTTACTTGCTTTAAATGGATGAAATAATGCACAAAAGTGTGCATACTTGGTAAGTCTATCAACTACCACCATGATGACATTCTTGCCTTCGGACTTCGGTAAACCTGTGATAAAATCCATTGAAATCTCCTCCCAACGTTGACTTGGAATGGATAAAGGTTGTAGAAGTCCCGGGGTCTTAATTGTCTCCACTTTGTTCTGCTGGCAAACCAAACATTCCGCCACAAACTTTTGAATATCAGATTTAAGGCCATCCCAAAAAAATTCTTTCTTCACCCTGTGGTAAGTTTTTTAAAATCTTGAGTGTCCTCCTAAAGGAGAAGTGTGCAATTCCAAAAGAATCTTTTGTTTTAGTTGGGAATTCTTACAAAGATATAAGCGATCTTTGTACCATAAGGAATCATTTTTCCAACTAAATGTATCGGATGTACTAGGATCTTGCTGCAACTTTTGAATGAGTGTCCATACATCTTTGTCCTTCTTCCATTCATCTCTTGCTTCGGTTATCCAATCTGGTTGGATAATAGAAATGGCACAAAGCAATGCTTCCACCTCTTCATTCTTTCTTGAGAGTGCATCTGCAACAACATTAAGCTTTCCTTTTTGTAGATTATTTCAAAGTCATAACCCAACATCTTTGTGACCCATTTTTGCTGCTCTTCAGAAGATAGTCTTTGTTCCAAAAAGTGTTTAAGACTATCATGATCAGTTTTTACCTTGAAGTGTCTTCCCATTAGGTAAGTTCTCCATTTCTTTAGTGCATGCGGTATTGCTAACATTTCCTTCTCATAAATAGGTTTCTGTAAATACTTTCCTTTGATTGGATGACTTTCAAAAGCAATGGGTCTTCCTTCTTGCATTAAAACAACACCAATTCCATTTCCTGAGGCATCACATTCCACAATAAAGGTTTTTGTGAAGTCTGGCATAGCTAAGACCGGTGCTAGGCACATTGCCTCTTTAAGATATTCAAAGGCCTTAGTTGCTTCAGGAGTCCATGAAAATGCATCTTTCTTCAATAATGTTGTTAGAGGTGCTGCTATTCTCCCATAATTCTTAACAAACTTGCGATAATAGCCTGTTAACCCAAGAAATCCTCGCAACTGCTTTATTGTCTTGAGGACTTTCCATTCCTTAATGGCTTTAATTTTGTTAGGGTCTACTTTAACACCCTCGTGAGATATAATATGACCCAGATATTCCACCTCTTGTACTCCAAAGAAACATTTGGATGTTTTTTCATATAATTGTTTCTCCTGCAATAGTTTGAGCACCCAGTCAACATGTTCAACATGATCCTTCCAAGACCTGCTGTATATTAGTATATCATCAAAAAATACTAGCACAAATTTTCTAAGGAAGGCTTTGAAAATGGAATTCATCAACCCTTGAAATGTAGAAGGTGCATTGGTAAGGCCAAAAGGCATGACCAAAAATTCATAATGACCCTCATGAGTTCGAAATGCTTTTTTTGGAATATCTTCGGTCTTCATTCTAATTTGATGATATCCTGAACGAAGATCCAACTTGGTAAAATAAATTGCTCCATGTAATTCATCCAATAATTCATCAATCACAGGAATGGGAAATTTGTCTTTAATGGTAAGCTTATTGAGCTCCCTATAATCCGGACACATTCGCCATGATCCATCCTTCTTGTGTACCAATACTACAGGAGCAGAGAAAGAACTTTGACTGGGTTGAATTATACCCGCCTCTAACATTTCCGCAATCATACGTTCAATTTCGCTCTTTTGGAAGTAAGGATATCTATAAGGCCTGATGTTTGGAGGAACACTTCCTGGAATCAAATGAATAGCATGATCATGATCACGAATAGGTGGGAGTCCTTTGGGAGTTTCAAACACCTTGGAATGATTGTCCAAGACTTTTTGGAGATCTCGAGAAATAGATGATTTTGATGTTGGAACTTCTAGTCAGCATAATTGTGCAATTACGCCTCATTTTTCTTTCTTCAGAAGCTTTTTCATGACATTAGAGCTTATTATATCCTTCCTGGCTTCCCTTCAATACCCCGTAATTCGACTTCCTTTCCTTCTGAAAAAAAATTCAAGAAAAGTTCTTGAAAATTAAAAGCTACGATCCCCAAAGATTGTAACCATTGTACTCCTAGTACAACATCAGCACCTCCCATAGGAATGGAAAGCATTGGACTAGTCAATACATATTCCCCCATGGTTAGCTTGATATTATGGCATTTTCCCGAGCAATTTATAGTTCCTCCATTTGCAACCATCACTTGACATTCTGGTGCTGGGTATAGGAAACAATTTAATTCCTTGGCTACCTTACAATGAATAAATTATGGGTGCTACCTGAATCAATCAACACTATTGCCCTTTTCTTCTTGATCTGTCCTACTATCTTGAGAGTTTGAGGAGTGGTAATTCCGGCCAGTGCATTACATGATATGGTCGGATTCATTTCTTCCTCTTCTATGGCTGGTTCCTGGTGTATATCCTCTTCTTTTTAATTTTCTTCTTCTTCTTCACAATCTATGTAAAATAATTTCTTTTCAGCACACTTATGACCTTTAGTGTATTTGCTATCACAACTGTAGCGAAGCCCTTTTGCTCTTTTTTCTTCCAATTGTTGTGGTGTCAACCTTGTAGGTTGTGGAAATCTAGGCGTAGCAACACTTCCTTCTTTATAGAATTGAGTGGTAGGCTTCCTTGTCGCCATAATTTTACATTCAACTTTTCTTGCCAACCTGAATGCCTTCTCCAATGAATCGGGTTCCAAAACACGAACTTCATGTTGGATGTTATCCTTTAGAGTACCTATGAAGAGATCAATCCTGTGTTCCTCTGGAATATCAGTTACCCTTATATTCAATTTTTGGAAGTCCTCAATGTGCTGCCCCACTAAACCCTTTTGTTTGAGATTTATCGATTGGCTAAAGAAGGTGTTTCTCTTTGTATCCTCATAATGTGCTATCATTTCCTCCGTAAAAATTGACCAAGTGACAATTTTTTTATGGGAGCAAAGCCATCGATACCATACAAATGTATTTTGTTCTAAATGTAAAGTTGCAATGCGTACCTTTTGTGTGTTTTGCACATTATTGAGATCAAAATATTGCTCCATGTTATAGGATCCTTTCGATCAAACTTCCTCATATCCATTTTTGGAATATGGTGGTTCTTCCCACCAACGTTAGAGTTTATGAAATCATGATTAACATTTATTTTGTTCTCATCATGAGGTTCTTCTACTATATTTTCGCCATTAGGAATCATTTCTGGTTTTAAACTTGTCATCAAGCCTTCCATGTACGCTTTTAGATCATTCTTCATGTTTTCCATGTTGTCTTTCATGTCATCCATCTTAGCTTCCATGCCCACTTCCATGCCATCCATCTTAGCTTCCAAATCAATCATCTTAGCTTCCACGCCTTTCTTCAAACCATCCATCTTAGTTTCCACGCCTTTCTTCAAAACTTCCATTTCATTTTTTGTTGTTCTTTGCGAGAGCGAAATTTGCTCTTGTAATTTTGATATGTCATGTTTCCATTCTTCATCTTCATGAGTCATAGTAGAGCCTTCTGTAGGCTTAATGGGTGTTGAATTCTTTTTAGGGGCCATTTTAGAATTCAATACTGATATCTATTCTACAATATGCCCTTGGGATCAATTTAACTTGATTATTCAAACAAGACTTGTGCAATTTGAAAAAAATACACACCTTTTTCTTGCTTTGAGGAGCTCGATATTGAAATTGTATTATCTCTGTGATTGCAGATCTTCAATATTTGAAATTCAGCACTGTAGTAGCCCTCTGAATTTTCTTTTGAATGCCACAGGTATGACCTGATTTGGATTCTCCAAGACAAAGTTGTGTCCAATCTCCCACAATGACCTAATTTTGGACTGGTTCAGTAGAGTGAACTTGTAGGACTTTCCACGTGTCACTTTTTCATCCTTTGTCTCTGAAATTGATAGCCAAGAAACTACATTCCGTGTACTTGCAATCAATTTTTACGTCACTCAAATCCACTGCCCAGAGAGAGAGTTATTGAAATGTTCCCACGATCACCTCTTTGAGATGCAATTCAGGAGCCTGAAAAAGCACTACCTTCCACAGCTCATATCTCCAAAAATATTGCGAACCAAGCTCTGAATTTTTTTGAAAAATTTCCTCAGGATTTCAGCTTCGCACCATATAAATTTCAGATTCTGAACCTTCGTAGAAAAAAAATTATAGCGAAAATGCCACGATGACCTGTTTAGGAGCTTGAAACAATACCTAACTTCCACAAATGATATCTCCGAAAATATTGCGAACCAAGCTCTGAAATTTTTAGACAATATTCCTCAGGATTTCAGCTTCTCACCCTAAAAATTTCAGCTTCTGAAACTTCGTAGAACAAAAGTTATAGCGAAAATTCCACGATGACCTGTTTGGAGCAGCGAAACCCTAGAATCCCAAGCTCTGATACCAAATGTTGTGTAACCAGCTCCAAAAATAGAAGAAATGAGATATCAATGCCTTAGAAATAAGCCACTTCGAGGGGGCAACCTCCAATACATTACATGAATGAACAATTCTTGGATGATACAATTTACAAAACCTCCTTTCTATATATAGGAGTCCATGGGGCCATAATGTAATCCTAGTGGCCACAATGTAATCCTAGCCGACCTAACAATAATAATTTAAGGGCACAATAATAACAAAATGGGGGTTACAAGGGTACAATAATAACAATAAGGGGGTTACACTAACAACAATAAGGGACTATACTAGTAATATAGGGACCTAACAAATTCCTTCTTAATGACAGACTCAATTTTGCGTCGAGTGATTTTTTTTTCTTCTGAAAAACTGTGGGCAACTGATAGTTTGTAGCGGTCCATACCATAGATATTTGATTTGTTGTGGTGATAGGGGCGATGGAAATTGATTGAGGAATGTACGCTTCTGGATTCATTTCCAGTAACTCTTTTGGTGCATTAAACATGGAAATGCACAACTCGTCGTCTTACATTTCTTGCTGATGTAGTACATCCAAACATTTTTTAATTTGAATATCCCAACCATTCTCACCTATCTTCACTTCAAAATTAGTGTTGGAATCCATGTTTCATGGCAGGAGAGAAAAAATCACAGAGAAAAAAATAACATAATAGTTGAGATTCTGGGAAGTATCATTGGGAGAGTTAGTGAATATGGAAAGCCATATATATGGATTATATGGTCAATATATAGGAAGCCATATATAGAGATTATATGGTCAATGAGGTAAGCCATTCTTAAAACCTTTTATTACAACATCTCATTAGTCGATTTTGTATACTTAGGTAGTGCGTTCATGGAGTTAGGCCCTTCCTTACAATGATTCATTCCTGATTGGCATTCATAACGGCAAAGGGGAAAATATGCTGGGTCCCTTCCCTTTCACAACTTTCACTTTTCCGCTCATACAAATAGTTTACAACACGACATTCAACAGCCATGCAGCACAGTTGGTGGGCATAGTTTGGCTATATAGCAAGGTTTGGATGGAGTTCAAGGGGGGTGTTAGAGAAGTATGCCTATCATCAAAATATAGAACCAAAACCTCTAAAATTTCTTGATTATTTTCAAAGGTCAAAATAGGGACTTAGTTTTCGACAATTCATGATCATCTCTTAGTTGGTCTAGAAATATTTCTTCTTCTAGACCTTGATCCTCTTTTTCATTAATTCCATGATTTCCTTAACAAAAAAGAAGGCCTTTTTGCTGGAAAATCTAGCAGGCCTTAGAGAGGGTAGTGCTACAATGTATAACTAGACTATGGGACACAAATGGGCTAGTGATCCTCTATCACCATAGTCAAAACCCCTCGCTCTTTACATACTCTCACCGATGGGAGGAGTCTCGATAGGAGGGATATCACTTATAATAGATATTATAGTGTTGATGTATGAAATGATCTGGTCTTCAAGAAAGACACAATGTAGGTTCAATGCTTCACAAGGAGGAAATTCGATTTCTATGAAAGGACCTAGAAAGGAGGGCACGAGACCTAGGTTTGATAAATATGATGATTTTTAGAGTATCCAAAGGTCAATGCTAGGATAAAAGGCTTACAATAATGTATATCAACTATATCAAGGCTCATGAAACCTGTTTTCCACGGGGTCATGTCCCCTCACCTATGGGTCGAATTTCCTAGCTCCCATGCGCTTCATGGACTTGGGGAAGGAAGGGGGGCATTTCCCGATGCTCCCAAAAATCAGGGTTCATGAGAAAAATCCTTAGGGATTGTTTCCCCTATTGGAGTCTCTTCCTAGGGAAAAATGGTGTGTGAGGGGGCATCTTCCCAAATAAAAATTTGCAAAGGAACTTGAACCAAAGGAGTACACTTGATGCCATTATAAACAAACATGATTTGGTGATTTAACTGAGAAGGGGAAGCTTCCTTACCTTGAAATATAAAATTTTCCTGGCAATCCAAATGGCCCAGTAGACAAACAGGGGAACCATTAAAAAATTCTTCAAAGTTTTATTAGTGAACCAATTTGTATAGTTGATTAAAATATTTTTCTGCCACAGTATCTCCATGCCTCATATATGCACAATGTAACTTCATCGATGTTTTGAATCCCAATGGAGATCCATCATTCACATCTCTCTTGAATATGGATCCCCATTTGGATTTGAAACGTCGATGAAGTTTGGTTAATACTGTGGGAAATCCAAATTTTTATTCTTCAATAAACGACCACAAAATCTTGAAAACCATCAGGAGATAAATAGTTTGTCTATTACACTTGCAAAGTGAAAAGAGGCTAGGACCTTATGCCCATTTTTGCAATACCTGCCAGAAACACTTTGTTGGCTAAAGCGAGCCACATGTAAAAATTTGTTTTCATCTGAGCTTTCACCTTCCAAATGGGCCGTCACCAATAAACATTTCTCACCAATTTCATCATCAAAATTTTTTCTATAACCTGGCTTGCAAATGAAATAATATGTTGCAATATTTCTAGACCATTTAAAGGAATCATATCTATTCCTCACTCTAACAAAGGATACAATATGTTGCTGAGTGTATAGATTCCATTAAATTGCATCTGGTCCCACCATATTTACATGTTAAATTTTTTTCCACCATTGCTCCAAAATATTAGTGGTTAATGGCTCTAAATTATCAGTAGAGAAGAGTAAAGATTGGGTATTGAAGCATATTTTAAACCATCTGTTGTCGAGTTTGATGTTTTCCACAACCCATCCAAGGGTCTATTCACAATCTAACTCTTCTACCATCCCCACTTCTCTAGGCCACCTAATTTATCCACCAAGGGAAATGATAAAAGTTAAAACAAGTGCTTTCAAAAATGGAGAAACATTAGAAATAGACCTTACTATTTACGTTGATTTCATTTTTTTCAAAAAGTTGTTCCATGACTTCTTATGGAGAGATATATACATCACCAAACCCATCAATTTTTAAGTCATTGATACTTTTTCTGTCACATGACTGTCACCAATATTTTGTATAACATTTCAATCATGATCTTCATGGTGGCCTTCATTGGTGTAATCAACACTGTCATATTCTTCAAGTTCTTGGCACAAATGTTCTTTTGGATCAGAGTCACCATCCATGTCTTTTCCATAAAGGTTTATATGTATTTCAAGGGTGTGTTGCACACTCTCTCTTAAAGAAGTATGCACATCATCAAAATTTGGAACAAAAACTCTAAAATTTCTTCATGCTTTTCAAAGTGAAAAATAAGGAATTCCTTTGGAAGTTCTTTGTCATAACCTCCAAATGCTACAAGAAATTCCCCCTTATTATGATGTTCTTCATCATAAATACTTTGTGCATTAGTTTCAATATGGTTTTCATGTTGAAATTTATTTGTGGGGTAATTAGTGTTTTCCCCTTCAAAATTTGTTTATGAGCCCCCTTCTAGAGCAGTAAATCTATCATCATGCTCCTGTAGCAGGCCAGTGACAGGGTCATATTCAGATTTTTTTTTCTCTTGATGGTCATCACAAAACCTTGGTGGACCATTGAATCATATTATATATGATTTTCCCTCATTTTTTTAAAAAGACAAGTTTAGATCAAGGGCACCAAAAATTTATTCTTTTGGATCTACTGTATATTCTTCATGGGACTGTACATCACTTGGGGGTGCCTATTGATGGTGGTTTCATTTTTTTCGAAAATTTGTTCCATGCCTTCTTATGGAAAAATATACACATCACCAAACCCATCAATGTTTAAGTCACTGATACTTGTACTATCACGTGACTATCACCAAGAATCTGTATAACATTTCGAATATGATCTTCATGGTGGCCTTCAATGGTGTAATCAACATTGCCATATTCTTCAAGTTCTTGGCACAAATGTTCTTTTGGATTAGACTCACCATCCATGTCTTCAAACATCAAGGTTTTTATGGATTTCAAGGGTGTGTTCCACACCCTCTCCTAAATAAGTATGCACATCGTCAAAATCTGGAACCAAAACTCTAAACTTTCTTTATGTTTTTCAAAAGTAAAAATAGGAACTTCCTTTGGAATTTCTTTGTCATAACGTCCAAATGCTACAAGAGATTCCCCCTTATTATGATTTTCTTCATCAGAAATATTTTGTGCAGTGTTTCCATTATGGTTTTCATGTTGAAATTTATTTTTGCGGTCATTAGTGTTGTCCCCTTCAAACTCTGTTTATGGGCCCCCTTCTAGAGCAGTAGGTCTATCATCATGCTCCTATAGCAGGCCAGTGACAGGGTCATATTCAGATTTTTTTTCTCTTGATGGTAATCATCAAACGTTGGTGGACCAGTGAAGCATATTATATATGATTTGCCTTCATTTTGTTTAAAATACAATTTTAGATCAAGGGAACCAAAACTATTTAATTTTGGATCTATTGTACATTCCTCATGGGACTGTACATCTTGAGGGTTACTATGGGTGGTGGTTTCAACATCTTCAAAGGGGTGTTCCAAACTCTCTCCTAGAAAAATATACCTATCACCAAAACCATCAGTTTTTAAGTCACTAATACTCATACTGTCACCAATATTTTTTGCAGAAATGCGGTCATGATCTTCATGGTGGCCTTCATTGGTGTAAAAAAATGTTGTCTTCTTCAAAATAAGGACTTCGTGTAGTGGTTTCATTATGGTCTTCATGGTGAAATTAATTTGTGTGGTCATCAATGTTGTCCCCTTCAAACTATGGATATGTGCCCCCTTCTAGAGTAGTGGGTGTATCATCATGCTATTGTAACAAGCATCTGATAGGGTCATATTCGGATATGTTTTTCTCTTGATGGTCATCATAAAACCTTAGTGGAACATTGAAACATATAATATATGATTTTCTCTAATTTAAAAAAAAAATACAAGTTCAGATCAAGGGCACAAAAATTGTCTTATTTTGGATCTACTGTATATTATTCATGGGACTGTACATATTGAGGGTACCTATTGATGGTGGTTTCATTTTTTTCAAAAATTTGTTCCATGCCTTATTATGGAGAAACATACACATCACCAAACCCATAAATGTTTAAGTCACTGATACTTGTATTGTCACAAAACTGTCACCAAGATTATGTATAACATTTCAATCATGATCTTCATGGTGGCCTTCATTGGTGTAATCAACAATGCCATATTCTTCAAGTTCTTGGCACAAATGTTCTTTTGGATTAGACTCACCATCCATGTCTTGTCCATCAAGGTTTGTATGGATTTCAAGGGTGCATTCCACATCCTCTCCTAAAGAAGTATGCACATCGTCAAAATCTGGAGCCAAAACTCTAAACTTTCTTCAGTCTTTTCAAAGGGAAAAATAGGGACTTCCTTTGGAATTTCTTTGTCATAACCTCCAAATGCTACAAGAAATTCCCCCTTATTATGACGTTCTTCATCATAAAGAATTTTTGAATGGTTTCATTATGGTTTTCATGTTGAAATTTATTTGTGTGGTAATTAGTGTTGTCCCATTCAAACCCTGTTTATGGGCCCCCTTATAGAGCAATAGGTATATCATCATGCTCCTATAGCAGGCTAGTGACAGGGTCATACGCAGATGTTTTTTTCTCTTGATGGTCATCATCAAACCTTGGTGGATAATTGAAGCATATTATATATTATTTTCCCTCTTTTTTTTTTTAAAGAAAATTTTAGATCAAGGGCACCAAAAGTGTCTTCTTTTGGATCTACTGTACATTATTCATGGGACTATACATCCCTTGAGGGTGCCTATTGATGGTGGTTTCATTTTTTTCAAAAAGTTTTTCCATGCCTTCTTATGGAGAAATATACACATCACCAAACACATCAATTTTTAAGTCACTGATACTTGTACTATCACCAAGATTATGTATAACATTTCGGTCATGATATTCGTGGTGGCCTTCATTGGTGTAATCAACACTACCATATTCTTCAAGTTCTTGGCACAAATGTAATTTTGTATTAGACTCACCATCCATGTATTGTCCATCAAGGTTTGTATGGATTTCAAGGGTGTGTTCCACACCCTCTCCTAAAGAAGTATGCACATCGTCAAAATCTGGAACCAAAAATCTAAAATTTATTCACGTTTTTCAAAGGGGAAAATAGGGACTTACTTTGGAAGTTCTTTGTCATAAAATCCAAATGCTACAAGAAATTCCCACTTATTATGATGTTCTTCATCATAAATACTTTGTGCAGTGATTTCAATGTGGTTTTCATGTTGAAATTTATTTGTATTGCCATTAGTGTTGTCCCCTTCAAACTCTGTTTATGGGCCCCCTTCTAGAGAAGTAGGTGTATCATCATGCTCCTATAGTAGGCGAGTGGTAGGATCATATTCAGATTTGTTTTTCTCTTGATGGTCATCATCAAACTTTGGTGGACCATTGAAACGTATTATATATAATTTTCCATCATTTTGTTTAAAACACAAGTTTAGACCAAGGGCACCAAAATTTTATTCTTTTGGTTATTTTGTACACTCCTCATGGGATTGTACATATTGATGGTGCCTATTGATGGTAGTTTTAGTGTCTTCAAAAGGTTGTTCCATGCCTTCTTTCAAAAAAAAATATACCCATCACCCAAACCATCAATATTTAAAGTGAAATAATCTGTAGCAATATTTTTAGACCATTTAAAGGAATAATATCTATCCCTCAATCTAACAAAGGATAAAATCAAGTGTTGAGTGTATAGATTCCATGAAATTTCATCTAGTCCCACTAGATTTACATGCTTAGTTTTCTTCCAGCCTTGCTCCAAAATATTAGTGGTTAATGGCTTTGCATTATCAATAGTGAAGAGTAAAGCTTTGGTCTTGAAGTATATTTTGAACCATCTATTGTCGAGTTTGATGTTTTCCAAAGCCCACCCAAGGTTTTTTTCACAATATAACTCTTTTTCCATCCCCTCTTCTCTAGGACATCTAATTTATCCACCAAGGGAAATGATAAAATCTAAAACAAGTTCTTTCAAAATTGGAGAAACATTAGAAATAAACCTTACTGGTAACCAAATTCATTCAAGATCCAGATATTTATGTTGTATAACATCCTACCATAGTCCCCCCTCATAAATTTTCCCCCGCTAATTTTTCACTGCTAGTGCCTTTCCAATTGATGGATATCTTACAAACTCCACCCACCAACACCCTTGGGTTTAGCTATTCTTTTCCACTATACAAAGACAATGCTATCTCTTTCCTTTTTAGTTCTCCATGAGAAATGGAAGCATTTCATTCTAATATTTCCCAATATCTCCACAATAATGTAAGCTAATGAATGCTGGTAAACCATAATTGTTTCCAATATTGATTTAACAAAACTAAGCCTTTCTAATATGAACAACCACCTAGTGCACCAATTTTTAATCCCTCTCTCAATTTTCTGATATAACCAAGTGTAGTCCTGGAATTCATATTTACATAAAACACATGTTCTTTAGGCGATGGTTGAAAGGTGTTATAGAGTATGAAAAAATATGAAAATTGTCTCCTCTTGTCCTTGGTGCACTTTGTTTAGAGAGAAGATCTTAGAGTATGTATTTCCGTGCCAGTTGCAAAAAAAATACAAATCTAGTGTTTCTTTCTACTTGAGAACTTCTTTGTAGGTACAATTAGGTTATTATATCATGATAAAGACAATTACATTATAAATATTAAAATTTCAATGATATATTAACCGAGTATCCTTTGTGAACAAATTCATAACATAAAATAGTCATAAATTCCTCAATACTTTTCAAAATCACTATTATGATACCACTTTAAAAATGGCATAATAATTTGGCCTCTCATAACATACTTCAATCTAGTTCCTAGGAAAGGAAAAAATTCCCTCCCAAGATAAGGCTTTGAAATGTATGGAAGGACAACCTCTTGAGGGCATAACACCTAAAATACTGCACAAAATCACTATTATGAGCCTAATGTTGAAGTGGAGCCAAAATTTTGTATCTTGTAGTTTGATTGTAATCAGCCACATTAGTGTAAAAATATGCACGTCACAATTTTTTGGTGGTTGAAGGGAGTAGATCTAGTGGACGTTGAAAACTAAAAAAGCTCAATGAGACAAGTTATAGAGCCCTTGATTGTAAAAACCCACCATTGTTAGATCTAGTAGCTGTGTGAGATGGAAACCTTAAGAGGTGACTAGATCTATAGGCCGCAATAAGTGTATTACAACAACAACTAGTGAAACCTCCTCATCTCATTTTGTAAATAACATAGCAGAGGCCTATAGCTTGGAATTTGGAGGGATTGAGTGCTTTGTTCTATTTTGGAATTAGAGTGATGAAGGTAGCATTTATGGTTGGAAAGGCACCTTATATTTGGTGTAACTTTTCTTTTAATGCCTAGACCTTATTTTAAATGGTGAGCCAAATTTGTGGTGAAAAATTTAGGACTTGGAGATTTTCTATAAGGCATATCCATGACATTCAGTTTTACATCTATTAAAGTGATGGGTCTCATGGGATTGGTAGAAATCTAAGTACAAGACATTGCTGACAAACAATGTAAATTACTAAATCATTCCATTCACACACACACACACTGTCACTGCAATTAAATATCAGCAATCTAATTACAAGACATAGTTGAAAAATAATGGAAATCCTTCCATTCACACACACACACTGTCATTTATATAAGAGATCAAGTATTTTCCTTATCCATTGGTACCTCTAGAAACATAAAATATGTCTTTATCTCTCACAAGCCCTAGATACTAGCGAACACTAAATTGAATAAATTGCATTTGATACCAACGAATATTAAAAGCTATGAGGGTTTGGTTTTGACCTCTTTAGGACACAAAAAAATGATGTAAATAAGGCCAAAATTGAGGCAGATCTATGGTCTAATATTGCTTATAATTTTTTCAAAGTTTTACTCAATAAATCAACTCTCAAATATGTTTTAGTACTCTGTTTTATTTTTGGTTTTAGTTCCATTTGAGGAATCCATCTATAATAAATTTTGAATCAAGGTGTTTCCTCACAATAGTAAGAGTTCTTCATGTTTTTTTGAGCTTTGAATTGAAAGTGCATACCTTGCTTCTTTGCTCTTTTTTTTCATAATAAACCAATATGTTTGTGGAATTTGACTTACTTTTTCATTTATTTATGTGCAAAAACATATGGAGTTGTCTTATAAAATTGCTACCGATGAAGGTAAATCTATCATTGGCATTGTCAGGTGTCGAGAAGGTTGTACATTTGCTATAATCCGTGATGAAATTGTGGATGATGAAATTGTTGAATACCCTTTTGATTTTATCCAGGATGGATTAGCTTTAAATCCAAAGCAAGCGAAGAAATGGAAAGTTTATACAACACTTTTAGGCATCAAGAGGAAACTAGGCACATTCTATGTGGAAACAAAGGGTTCAAATGTAGTGGAAACAATACCCATATTTGAAAACATTGAAGAGAATGTGGAGAACCTATGAATAAACAACCAAGAGTTGAAAATATGCCTTTTTCAGTGGAACAAGCCACAATTGTTGATCCTAATGTATTTGCATCTTGGGAAAAAAAGTGAAAAGTTTAATGGAAGAGTTTGTTAATGAGAAACTTACTCTCAGAGTATATTCAGAAAAGGGAGAATCTAAAATAAAGATCCATTTTCAAATTTGTGGCATTGATTATGGAATAGGTGATGTATCCTTGGTAGCGCGAACAATGCACAACTTCAAAAAACCATCATATGAAAACAGGGTCCCATCAACAATGCCTTTCAATGCCAAGTGGTAGTGAAATTCCTTCATAATAAAAAAGTACAACAAAAAACGATGGTTGGAGATCGATTTCATAGTGATCAAGAAATGAAAATTCTAGATGATTTCAACAAGACACAAAAGCCTAATTTGTTCAAGGTGGTGGAAGCAACACTTGCAGACTATAAGGACATGAAAAAAGTGAGATTCGAATGTACACGATGCAATAAATGGATTTGTTTAGTGCTAAAAAGTGGTAATATTGTCAGTTCTCTAAATGAACACATGAAATCAAAGAAATACACTACTACTACTACAAATAAGGCTTCACATCAGGATATTGGGTTGAGGAGTGGCATAGTTGGGAGACCTAAGAAGCCTACCAATTATAAGTCCCAACAAAGTTTGACTAGGTTCTTAGTGCCATCATCACCATCAATATTACATAGGGGCTCTTCAAGTGCAAATTGTTCTACTACAGGTGTGTTAATTAGTGGTTAATTAATAGTTTAGACTAAAATTGAATATGAATTTGTATATTATTTTATTTATCTTACTTCTATTTTTTAATTATTATTATTGTGTTTTCATCTAATTATAGCTCAATTGTATC
The DNA here is from genome assembly GCA_034641835.2 of Pinus albicaulis. Classification (NCBI taxonomy): domain Eukaryota; kingdom Viridiplantae; phylum Streptophyta; class Pinopsida; order Pinales; family Pinaceae; genus Pinus; species Pinus albicaulis. The sequence continues at coordinate 96,602,418 of CM076577.1, forward strand.
CCTTGTTACTACAATGTTCGGGGTATTGGTATCCTTATATTGATAGAAATGGGGAGAGATTGGAACCAAAGGTCCTAATGGATGATCAAATGGATGGAAATTTTGGGTCATAGAGAAGAATACCAAGATCATGCTATGCTATGAGGGTATTGAATATCATATTGATGTTACATATAGGCATATTCATTGCTAGAGGGGTTCTGAAATAGGGATCCCATTTGATTCATTAACATGTAGATTTTGTAAGTTGGTTCCAGAATGTAATGATTTCAGGATGCAATTTTATTTTGAATCAAGGTGCACCAATAAAAGAAGTGAACGAGATACTGGAAAAGGTAGAATATTAGACTATTTGACTCAAAATGAATTGAAGAATGCTACAAGGGTTACAAATTCTAACCATAGATCAACAATGCGAGCTCTTTGGTGGGAGAGGACAAAGGTTGCTACACTCTCTATTAGAATGAGATCTATTTGAATCGGCAGAAAGGAAGGATGTCTTTAGGTTTTGTAAGGATGTGTGTGAGGCACATAAGCAAGGAAAATTACAAGGTAAAGATGCAGTTTGGGAATTTGTCAAGGATATATTTCATATCTTGATGCATGCTAAAGCATGGATAAAGTATAGTACATCCACAAAATCCCTTTATGAGATGATCAAGTTATGGGGAGGTCCTATATTGCATAACTTTATTAGTTTGAATCTGGATGGTCCTTCAATATCTATAAATTTAAGGAAAGTTAGAAAGTCATTGACATATATCTCAGGGGAGTACGAGCACATTTTTGAGCCATTCAGAAAAATTTATGCTTCTTATAAAGCCAAACATGGTATATAAGGACCAATTCATGTATGCCTTGCTGAATGAAACAATTGAGAAAAAATATGCTAGGTGGGTAGCAAAAATCGATACACTGGTGGGGTTTTGTGGTTTGAAATAAGAACATCAATGCCATTCAAATTTCTTGGTGACAGTTGGTGAGGGAGATGTAGGCTATGAGATTATAACAAATTCTTTTAAAAACAATGTTATTGGGCATTATGCATGTGTTATTATTGCAAACCCTTTACATGAAAAAATTCCTCATTTGGTTGTGGTTGTTCATCCAACATGCTATAAATTCAATGCAAATTTTGTTTATCAACAATGGGAAAAGGTAGAATTTATGTTGAAGAAACACGCAGAAAAAAATTTGGGACCTATTGTTGGTCATTCCTTAGATGGGGATGGCAGAAGAAGACAACTTATGTTGAAGGATTATTTTTCAACATCAGGTCTTCGATATCATATTCCTTGGGAAGGGTAGAGGCTAATTGGGTTGTACAATGATTGCAATGTAATAGGATTGCATGACCAATATTACATCCACAATGGAAAAAATATAGTGAATCCTTTGTTTAGCGGTTGGCGAGAATTGGTTTTAGGAAATGAGTACATAAGTTTGGGCCATGCCAGAATGGTTTATCAAAATTTTAAAGTGGATGATCGCAAGCTTAAGTGTGAAGATATAGAGAGGATGGATCGAAAAAATTGGGGTTCTGCACAACACATTTCTTCAAGGCATGTTCAGAGGTGTTTGAAAGAGTTGAGAAGTACACCAAGTGGAAAGTTAGAGAGGACACTAGCTACAAAGACTTACCTAATGATTGTTTCTGACTACATTGACATATTTATGTATCATAGTTTTAGCCTTTGGGAAAGAGTGCGAAATGCTTCACAAATTCATCATTTCTTCACATTATGGTTATGTTGGGTACAAAAAAAATATCATACTAATGTCAACATAAATTTCATCAGCAGAGAGGCATATCAAGATGTGAGAATTTATTTCCATTTTGCAGTTTTTTTGATGATATTGTTTCGAGATAAATACTCTAAGTTTCCATGTGTTTTGCGCTTGACTGGGTCAAATGTATGTGAGAAATTCTTTAGCAAAGTTGGTGGGATGGTTGGAGTGGAGAGGGCCTATGATTTCACTGACTTGCTTCATGCTATGGGAATGCTTAATAGAGTTGTTGAAGAATAATAAAATCTCCAAGGGCTTCATTTTAATAAATCCCATAAGAAGAAAGAAAACATTTGGAATAAATTGCACCAAGAAACAATACAAAACATTGACATGTTTTCGCAATATGATTCAATATCCCAGACACTAAAATTGTAGAAGCCTTTAAGTTTAGATTGAAGGATGCACAAGACATTTTATCAAATCTTGGAATGAAACCAGAAAATTACACTCAATATTCTTGGTGGGTTAAACAATGGACAGAGGATAAATATTATCCAACATTCCAAATTGTGGATGAAGTAGTTAATGATTCTCTACTGAGATGTTCCAACTCTATATTTCAATATTCCTCTTCATTGGTACACAATGAAAGTGAATTGAAAATAATGGAAAGTGAGTGGAGACATGAGTTGGATGAAATTTTAGATTCCATTGACGAAAATGTAAGAAAAAATATAAAACCAGTGGTGAATATTGATGGTAAGGATATGTTCAAAGTATGTTTGGTTAGTCAGTTGAATGGAAATCCAACATTATCCAAATATAGGTTGATGAAAGTGAGAAATGGGGTCTACTTTAGGTGAGATGGGAATACTCTACAAAAGGGTGTTTGAATTGGCTTTAGAATTGGATCAGATTGTGCGGTGCTATTTGAAAACAAATCAATTCCCCCCATTGAATGTACTGTAAGAAAAGGTGTTCCTCGAAGTACAAAACAAGGTGTTTCTTGTGGAATGTGGTACATTGGAAGGGTTCAAATAATAAGGAAGAAGGATGGTAATAGGGTGCTTGATTACCATAATGACATCGACCTTTTGGATAGATTAGAAGGCATCGAGCTTCAGTTATGTTGGTATAGTATAATTTGACTGATCATGATTTTGTACAACTTGAATCTGTTGTAGCAACCACAAACTTATCGTACAATGCTAAGAATGATAAATACAAAATAGAAGAAAGTGATTACAAAGAATTTTTAGATTTTGTGAAAATTTTGAACAAGGTTAATTTTCAAAACATTCTACTTTCACTTTCCTTATGTATTTCCATATGTTGGATTATTTATAAATAGTTTTTGGTTGTATTTATGTTGATTTGTTTGTATGGATCTGATGTTAATTTTGTACTTTTTGGCTTTAGGTCTAGTGAATACTTCAAATGGTGAATGTTCGAGATAACTAAACCTTTTTTTTCTACCTACTTTTTGGTGTAAGTTTCTTTCACTAGCCATTCATCTTTTTGTAGTTGTGTTTCATTCAAACATTAATATGGTATTTCCTCGATAAAAAAAATATAATTACATACCTATATAACTATATGTACCCCTTACCTCAACACATATATACAATTTGAAGATAAGGGCATCCCTTACCTCAACACTTATGTTGGATTCCTTCTACTGTGGTCCTCTGAAGTTGGTCCATTTAATCATGAAAAGAAAGAAGATTTGGTTCCTTTTTCATGAATATGTTTTGTAGAAAAGTATGTGGTTCTTCTCACTAATGTTAATTTTTTCCTTGAATTTTTAGCTTAATGGTTCACTTGCTAGAAACGATATCAAGGATCTAATGGCATGAGGTTAAATCAGGATGGTTTCTACTCACTCAAGTCAACAAATTTACACCAGAGAAATTGCTAACACATGAAGTGCATTTTATTTTGAATGTTTGTGTGGTAGTTGGATTTCCTATTTTTAAAATTGGACATATAAATTAAACTCTGTAGGTCAAATATGCCATCATATTCTTTTTGGAAGTATTTATATTTTGGCCATACGTAAGAGGTATACAATAGTTAAATTGCACTTTTTTATTATTTACAATAGTGTTCTTACTCATATTTTGGGAATTACCTTTCACTAAACGAGATTAAGATTAATTACTATCTGTAAAGGTTTTTGGATAGGTGATGGTAGTTGGTTTTCAAATTGTTTGAAACTTTATTGAGATATGTTGTTCTGGTAGATTAGAATGATGATGGCACTTTCCTTTCTTATTTTTTCATATATTGATATATATGTGTTCGATGGGCCTTGCAATTTGTGCATCTGATCCAAGGGGTATTTTAAGGTGAATGGTATCATATTTTTTGCAACTTTTGGATTGAAAATAAGTTGATAGGGTGAAGTTTGAAATGGCACTTTTCTTTCTTATTTTTTCCTATATTTATATATATGTGTTTGATGGGCCTTGCAATTTGTGCATCTGATCCAAGGGGTATTTTAAGGTGAATGGTATTTGATTTTTTGCAACTTTTGGATTGACAATAATTTGATAGGGTGAAATTTGAATGGTATGCAAATTTGAATTGATTTTATTTTTCCAAAGAAAGAATGCATAAGTTTCTATTTCATGGTTTGGAAAAGGAAAATACATAGAAATTTTTTTATTTCATGACATATCACCTCCAAAAAGGAAAAGCAGGCAACCTGCTGACCACTTTTCACAAAATTTCATACAAAATATAGCTATGATATCTCTCGGGAACACAACTAGAAAAAAAAATTATGCTTTGATGAGTGAGGCAGGTTTTCAATGGGAGAAGAATATGAGGAACAACCAAAGAACATAAAGTAATTTTGATTTAGTGTTGTCACATTTTCCTTGTAGCAGAATGTTTTATTATTGTATATGGATAGATTTTTGACAACGTTTGGAATGGGAGCAATATCTTTCACATCAAGCCAAATTTTGAAGCTTCATTATAGACTCTTTATGGCCTTGGGGTTGATATTTCAGTTGAAGAAGAGGAAATTAAGGTACAGGGCCTATGGTATTTTATAATTGCAATACTTTTGTTTCTTTCTTTTCATAATCTGACTTTGTATTAATTCATAGTTAATTGTGATTTGAAGCATTGACATCATAGATACATTCATACTGTAATAGAACCTTATGAATATGTCTGAGTGGGTGAATATTTATAGGAAATTTATGAAGGTCTGGATTTCTCTATGTATGAAGAACAATGCTCATTTGGGATTTTCTACATTAAGTTTTCAACAGATGGATGGAAACTTGTTTCTGACAACAATGAAACATATATATATCTTTATGAACTAGAAATGAACATGTGTTCTTTAAATATAACAACTCATGAGGTGTTGTATAATTTTCATTGGTGATACATCCACAAATCGAATAATTTTCTTGATGCACATTGGTAATTCATTCATAATGGGTGATATTCATATGGGTGGTATTCCAGAAATCCACACCAGAGTACAAGAAGGTATCTCTATTAAATTTTTCAGATTAATTTTATATTTGATTGAATTTTCTATCTGCAAGCCGTTGTAATATAATTTGAATGAATTATGGAGATTCAAAATTCAAGCCTTGGTTTGATCAAGGATGCAATACAAGAAGGTATGTCTGTTAAATATTTTAGATTGATTTTATATTTAATTGAACTGTTTATTTTCAAGTTGTTGTAATATAATTTGAATGACCTTGAGAGATTGGAACTTCAGGCTCTAGTTTGATCAGGGATGCAGATCCAGGAAGAGGCCCCAATAGAAATATATTTGCAGGAAAAAGGAAGACCCATTGGGTGCTTGTAATATTTAGCGTTTTGTCACTTATTGTGAGTCAAGTTGTTGCTTCACTTATTAATAGGTATTGCTTTGATGATGGTGGTAACAGTAGATGGATATCAACTCTGGTGCAATTGGTAGGATGCCCTATTCTTTTCATAACCCTGGTATTTTATCAAGGAAAACAAGCCTCTAAGATTACCCTTCTCACACCCAAATTGGTGCTAATTTATGCTGGTTTGGGCTTGCTTCTAGTTGGAGATAATCTAATTTACTCGTGGGGTATCTCTTATATGCTTGTTTCGACCTATTCACTTCTCGATTCAAGCCAACTGGGCTTCAATGCTGTATTTGCATTGATATTGAATAGGCAGAAAATTACTCCATATATCCTAAATTCTGTGGTTTTGCTGACTTTGGGTGAAATTCTACTTGCGGTTCATTCAGATGGTGATAGGCCTAAGGGAGTGAATACTTCCAAGTACATAGTAGGCTTCATTTGCACTGTTGCGTCTTCTGCAATCTATGGGCTGCTTCTCCCATTGATGAAACTTGTATTAAATAGGGTTATAAAGAAGGAGACCTTTGCAGTGGTTCTGTAGATGAAAATTTTCACATCCATAGTTGCTATTGTGGTTTGCATAGTTGTATTGTTTGCTAGTGGGGAGTTCAGAGATATGAAAAACGAGGCTAAGAAGTTCACAATGTGGACAATTTCCTATTATACGACCTTGATATGGTCTGTAATAGGTTGGAAGGTTTGTTCTGTTGGTGGAGTGGGATTAATATTTTTGGTTTCTTCCCTATTCTCAAATGTGATGAGCACTCTGGCCCTCCCTAATGAATCTAGCGTTGGGGCCAAATCTCTTATGGGAATTGCTCACAGGAAGAAAGTTATTCAACAAAGATACTTTAGCAGGTCCTCTTCATTCTCAAAATGGATCCTAGATATTAAGATTACTCAAGTCAACTCGGCCCATTCTCCTTGAGAAGCTCACTTAGGTACCTAGAAATAGAAGACAAATCTACTTTGCTAGTGAGAGTATTTTGGGCAATCCACCTACACAATTTGATCCGGTTGATTCATGAATTTTTTGATTGGCCATATCAGCACTCTTCGAATACCCTCTATGATATTTCTACATGGAATGAAGTATGGAAATGGGTTGACTAGAACTCTAGTCTGGTCTTTTGCAAGATTGTCCCTTTCCAGATGTGCTCTTATCTCCACATCCAAGAGCAACAACAAGGGCTGGGGGAATCTTATTACTCTGTTAAGCAGGGGTATCTCCATCAAATATCCTCCCTTCCTTTCCACAGGCATAGTTTCCTAAGGTAATTTCCTTCTACTACCTATTAGTGCATAAAAATATCCTATGTCCCTATTGCAAATAATTTAAGGAAGCATGGGACAACTGACCCCACTCATTTTGCGTTATTCCAAAAAGCATAAGAAATGGAGCAACATCTCTTTCTCTAATGTGACTTCACAAGGAAAGTTTGGAAATTCCTTCTATAGGACATTAGTCATCAATACATTCAGGCCACATCATGCATGTAGTTGTTTAATAAGTGGGTTTACCAATATGATGGATCCTTCCACCAAAATCCAATCTTCAAATTTAGTATACCATTAGGTATGCATTATATAGATATGTAAAATTCCACATATAGTGTAGGTAGATTAGCAATTTTTCTTTGGTTGCACATGTCTAGCATATGCAGTTTTTCAAAAGTGTTCCATTTAGTGAATTTTTTATTTGATCCATGTTTTCTCTATATCGCTTATTTTATTCATTAATTTCAAATAGTTGTAGGTACATTTTACAAGGTGATGAAAAAGAACAAATAGAACTACTTGCTAATGATGGGGAAATATATAACAATCTTGCATGTTCTTTAGCTATAGAAATATTTGGACACGAGGATGTCAAAAAAGCCCTTTTTCTTCTTGTTGGTGCCCCAACTAGAAAATGCAAGGATGGAATGAAGGTATAATTATTTTACTGAAGAGATGTTACAAAGAAACTTTATTATCCCATTGGTGACTGTCTGAGAAAAATGTCTTGTTATTCTCCATTATCTGATCTCTTGAGTCTATATACAAAGGAAAATTTATATTTATTTCTCACATTTCTGTTTTACTTGCAAATAAGAGGTGATTTTCATGCCTGTTTGATGGGATATCTTGGAGTTGCAAAAAGTCAGTTGTTGAAACACATGATTGATGTGGCACCTCAAGGAGTTTACACCATAGGTCGAGGAAGTTGTGGTGTTGGTTTGACAACTGTTGTTCAAAGGGATATGGTCACCAACAAAATGGTCCTTGAAGGTAGGACAAATGTTTAAGTTATTGGTTTCTTTGGAGTTGGAAATTTTTTTATTTTAGAATGAATGCATTAGAGGTTTCACCAGCATATATCTTTTGACACCTTCGGAGCAATGACAGAAGTAATGGATCTTGTATGTGATGAATTAGGTGTGATGCTATGGATGAGACATGCCGTACTGTTTTTCATGAAGTGATGGAGAAACAGAGTGTCAACATTGTAAATGTGGGCATAACAACCTCTCTAAATGAACAAACTGTTGTTATGGATACCGCTACTGCTATTATTATTCAATTCGAAGGTAGCTTCATATGAGGTCCTACCATGAATATGAGTTTGTGAATGTCATGAATTCTAGAGATAGATCCCATGGAGTTGCATCCACCTAGTGGGGCACATGGAAGGTGCCCTGTATAAAAGAAAATGTTTTTGTTTTATCAATGTTTTTATATAAGAATATATATGCAATTGGAATGTTGTGCTTATTCGAGGATTCATTCATCTCATTTTTTTCTGAAACTAAATATTTTGTGTGTCTTTTCTTCCGACTTTTCCTTGTTAAAGTTTTTATGTGCTCTTCAGTCTTGGATCTTGGATAGAAAGCATGAGGTATATTTTAATTTTTGGAGCTGTAAACCATTAGGATACATTAGAGGATGGATAAATTTGAAACCTTTTTAAACTCCTATATTGACTTGTACAAATATCCTAGTGCCCTTATTTTTTCTCCTATTTAGGAACTCGAATTGGTTAAAAGGGATTAATCTATTTTTACAGTGATTTTGTTTCCTTTTTCTTAGATAATTTTTTTTTACATAACCTGTTTTCAATTAGTAGTTTTTTTTATTTAAGCCTGAACTATCTATAGTTTCCTCAACTTTCTTTTCCTGCTTTAATTTCCATATCTAATTAACAACTACTTATATACTCTTCACTTGAAAGGAGAGTATGGCTCATGTTTGCTTTCTGGTATTTTACTGTACATTGTATCCTACTTCTGTGATGGGACTTTAATTTTGAGTTTTTTTTTTTATACTATGTTCTGTATGAAAAGGGTTGGTATGATCTACGAATAACACCTATAGAGAATATCAAACTTCCTCCAACATTTCTTTCTCGTTTTTACTTGTTGTGGCTGATACTTGATAAAGTCAGTATGGATGGTGATCTAGAAATGACAATACATGTGTTATACGTGCATTAAAAGTGTGAGCCACTAGCTTTAGGCTTTACTCCTCTCGAGTCTTCTATCCTCAGGTGAGTTGTTGTCACCTTTTCTTTAGATATTTATTCTTGAACCGACATACACTAATGCTCACTATTTTTTTATGTTATGATGGTAAATATTTTCTAGGGGTTATGGCAGCAACAGAAAGAAGGGTATCACCTTCTGTGCATAAAGAGCTTACCGAATATATTGCCAGTGTTTATTCTTCCATGAGAAAAGAGGAAGCACAAAGTGATGCACCACATTCTTACACCACTTCCAGAAAAATTCTAAGAATTTTTCACATCTCAATGGTAATTTATATGTTCCTTTGTGTAATTACCTAGTGTTGCGTGCATGTTCTAGGAGAAGTGACTTTTCAAGTTCTTATATTTTCAACACTAGAGTGAAGTTGTGACTAAGAAATGAAATTAACCCAAATTTGGCCTTTTAATATCAAAAACTCATTTATTGACAAAATATTATATCTTTGCTTCTTTTATCTAGATTTATTGTTCAAAGACCCTAAGTTGGCTTATATTCTCGAAAACAGTGGCTCAAAGTGATGTAGATGAAGGCCCCAGGCTTATGAAAATGTCAAATTTCTCCTTATATGCTGACGAAAGAAATAAAACTGGTCTAGATGCCATATCTAACATCTATTCAATCATAAGGGATGAATATTTGTGAATGAATACTATGGATGTCTTCTATGGTAAAGCTTTGAACTGGATTTCTTGAAAGGCACTCATCATAGACTGTATAGAGTATAAGAAATATCATTAGTTCAAATTTCCTAATCAAGGTTGGTTTAAATGCACCTAATTTTGTCTCTTTTATGCAAGATTACAATGGAGCTCAACTAAATGAGTGTTGGGAAGAGTATGCAACATTGAATGTGTGGAAAATTGATCCCAATATATTTGATATTCATTTAATTGATGCCTAAAATGTTGAAGAAGCGAATAATGTATCATATAGTTGGAAAGTAAATATCTTCATTGTTAAACTCTTTTAGCAAAGATATTTTTGTTTTTTAGATGTACTTAAACTAATATGAAACTCAAGGTTGAGTTTCCTCTGGGGAAAATCGTGAGGTTAGACTTGTCATGAGTTATCTTCTGAACAATGGTTGCATGTGGACTTCCATGAACATTACATTAGGAAAATAGTCAAGAGTTCTGTTATGAAGTGTCATTGTATGTATTTATGTAAAAATTACGTGTTTCCATATAAAATCTAAATGGTTTCTATTGTGACTTAGGCACATGGTATCAAATTATGTTCCTAAAGACCTTAGCGAATATATTTCCAGTGCTTATTCCTCCATGAGACAAGGGGAAGCACAAAGTGATGCACACATTCTTACACCATTGCCAGAACACGTCTAAGAATTTTTCGCATCTCAATGGTAATTTAAATGTTCCTTTGAGAAATTACCTAGTGGTGCATGCGAGTTATAGGAGAAGTGACTTTTCAAGTTCTCATCTTTTCAACACTAGAGTGAAGTTGTGACTAAGAAACAACATTAATCCAAATTTGGTATTTTAATCTCAGAAAACCGTTTATTAACAAAAGCTTATGTCTTTGTTTCTTTTGTCTAGATTTATTGTTCACGGGCCCTAGGTTGACTTAGATTCTCAGAAACAATGGCTCAAAGTGATGTAGATGAAGCCCTCAGGCTAATGCAAATGTCAAAGTTCTCCTTATATGCTGATGAAAGAAAGAAAATTGTTATGGATGCCATATCTAACAACTATTCAATCACAAGGGAAGAAACTTCGTTAATGAATACTATGGATGTCTGCTATGATAATGCCCTGAACTGGATTTATTGAAAAGTACTCTCCACAGACTCTATAGAGCATGAGAAATATCATTAGTTCAAGTTTCCTAATTAAGGTTGGCTTAAATGCATCTAGTTGGGTCTCTTGCATGTAGGCATACACTGAAGCTCAACTAAAGTAGTGTTGGGAAGAGTATGTAGCATTGAATGTGTGGCAAATTGATCCCAATAAATTTGATATTCATTTTATTGATGCCTAAAATGTCCAACAAGCGAATAATGTATCATATAGTTGTAAAGTAAATATCCTCATTGTTGAACTCTTTTACAAAAGAGATTTTTGTTTTTTAGATGTCCTTGAACTGATATGAAATTGAAGGTCGAGTTTCCTCTGGGAAAACTCACAAGGTTAGACGTGTCAAGAATTATCTTCTAAACAATTATTGCATGTGGACTTCCATGAACATGACACTGGGAAAAAAATAAAGAGTTATGTTATAAAGTGTCACTTTATGTGCTTATGTAAAAAAATATTTGTTTCCAAATAAACTCTATATGGTTTCTATTGTACATGGTTTCCTATGCATTTCTTGCTTTCAAGCTTAACCTTGAAATGTTTCTTAAACTTTAATTTATGTAAAAAAATATGGGTTTCCAAATAAACTCTATATGGTTTCTAGGGTACATGGTTTCCTTTGTGTTTCTTGCTTTCAAGCTTAACCTTGAACTATTTCTTAAGTTTTAATTTAAAGAAAATTGGTGGTCAGTTCTCATCAATTACAACAAAGCTCCATATGAAATTTAAGTTTGCAACAAAGCATGGAACTAGGTAGATAGGAAAGGTTGAAATAAGGAAAGGTATGCTCTGAATTCTTTTTATTTGAAACAATCTTATTGTTAGGTGGCAAGATTTGAAAAAGTATCCCTTGTATCTGAAAATTCATGTGCTTTCTTCCTTTATTGAAAATGGTAAAGGAGGAACAAAATTGTTACTAACATAGCTTCTTGAACAGTGGCATATTCTAAACTATGAATAGATTTTCATGGGCATGTGACATAAAAATATTAGGAATGAATTTATAGGTAGGAACCATATGTAAGTTTTACTTTTTCGATTAAGTCAAATGTTGGGAAGTTATGCAGAGATGCAATATGAAAAATTTGCAAGAAAACAAGTCGAACATTGAGAATCCTTACATTAGCGATAGATTTTGCTGTCTCAGAAATTCAATATTAACTAAATTTAATCTTTAAGGGCATGAGAAGTTGAATTTGAGTCTATTTGTAGCATTTGATGAACCAAAATTAGTTTCCTAATCATAGTAATGTATGGTTTTCTGATGTTCTTAATGAGGGACTGCATCATTCAAGGTAGTTTTTGAAATGAGGCATAGAGGCCATACTATCACTCATTATATTTTTTGATGTAAATAGTGTAATAATGGTTAGGTATGTTGCCAATTCAACACTGATTAGGTTAGTTGAGATGCTCAAAGTGTAAATTATTTTGTGTCTAAATATTTCATGGAGGGTATGATAGTTACTTCGTTAATTTGTGTTTTTTGTAAATTTTCTACCAGCAATCTGTAGTTAGCTCAGGGCCTCTTTCTCATGATATTGTACAATTGGATTTTTCCCTGATGCATTTTGTTATTGGATTGGGCCTCTTTCTCATTGTTATTTTAGTCCTCAACATGAGTACAAATATAGTATTGAATTATTATAATTGTTAGAAATTATGAGGAGCTTGAAGTTGGAGGTGTGAGCTATAACATTGATAACACAAGAATGATAAGGACTCAAGAAAAGAAAAATCAGTTGAACACATAACTAATATAAAGCTTAAATCAATTTTAGAGGAAAATGAAAAATGATTCACTAATATATATTTTAAATTAATTAGAGGCAAATGAAGAGTGGATCAAGTTTGTGGAAAGAGGGGGAACACAAAGAATATTCAAATATGGGGTCTCAAGGAAGCCTCTATGCACATAAGAAGTGCTATTAGAGTTCGAAACATCACTATGCACCATCTTATTCAATGAAAATGTCTCACATTTGAAGAATCAAAGAGTAGTCTAAAAGTACCTTTTTGAGCATTACATAGGCAAAGATACATAGGTTCTTTAGCGAGTCGTTTGCATTTTATAGAGACAAGATTTTATGTGATGCAGCTAAAAATCTTGATATGAAAATCAAGAAGCAAAACTGCTTGTATGATTAGAACTTGGGTGAAGTAGACTTCTAAAACAACAAACAATATCAAACAAAGAAGGGAATTAAACTTCTTTTCATTAAAAATAATCCTGACACATTGTCAATGTCAACCAATCTAGAATGGATTCAATATGGAATAATATTTGGGGAAAATGGGAATGGCTCATTCAAATTTTAAGGTTGTGAAGGGGATCATTTGTATAGATATTATCCTCATAATGAATACAAAATGAGGAATGTGCACAATATCCAAGAAGCAACTATAATGGAATATCCAGTGAGATGTAGCTAAGCAATTTTCCCTTAGGCCATGCATTGCCTAAATTGGAAATCACCCAAGTTTCCAAGTGGTCTCTTCAATTAAATCAATTTTTGTTTATTTCCTAGAACATTAGATCATGAGTTTTTTTCATAATATTAAGTTACACCCATGTGTTTCTGGAAAAAATTTGTTTTAATAAGCCCATAAATTCAATGCCAAGCAATTTTTCATCAATTAATCATATTGTGAATGAGGAGAGGAATGGAGTGAAGTGTTATGAACGTACATTAAAAATTAGACTGCATTTATTAAATTTACACAATAGAGTTGTTTAGTTGTTGGCCATTAAATACAGGTTTATTTCATTTTTAAATTATCCTCAGTCTTGGCAATACAAGCAGTGAACCAAGCCAACTAATCTTGACCAAATAGAGCCACTCATTCATCCTTGTCGGAAAATATGCCATGAGCTTAACTTGATAGAGAACACATTTTTTTAATTAATTCCACAAAAGTGTCCATGTTTATGACATGGATAGGCCATAATCACATCATCTACATATCAACATTAGAGAAAGCTTTCACATTGAAGAAGGAATAATCCATGCTAGAGGATTGAAGAAAAGAGGGTGATAATTGAAGGTTGAGTGTAGCTTCATGTAGGGTATTCTCTCTGTGAATGCCATTTGTCATTAGAATTTTCTAGAGTTTTCATTTGTATATGTTGTTGGTGTGTTACTACACATTCAATATGTACTAGATATTTTTCATTAGTTTATAAGTGAACTAGGAAAATCACAACTTAAAATACAATACTTAATCAAGCACACATGCCTATAAATAGGACACAATTATTTGACTTGGCAACTTCGACCCCATTAAAACTTCCTTTTGGTACATAAAATAAATGACTTATCTTATTGAGAATTTACAAAGGATCACATCACATCATTGTAGAGACTAGACAATATTTATCTAGTTTAGTGTTCCTATACCATAGTCTGTATAAACAACATTTGCCAAAAAAATAGAAAATTGCTCGTCTATTGCTTGTAATTTGTAAATACTACAAAAATAAATGTTGCTACTTATAAATATGGGTGGTTTTTCATGTCGATTAGAATTCACCATGAATGCATGAGTATAGAAATATTATTATATATGCATTACAATAAGACACAAGGATGTTTCTCTCTTTATTCCTCTTGAAAGACCCAAATAGGTTGTAATAATTTCCCTTGCTTGAGAGATAGTGAGTGAATGAGTAATTGAGTGATGGAGATATAACCCATCACTTTATATGGATTTGAGAGTTGGGGCCCTAACCTTGGTTGTAGATAGTGGCCTTGCATCTAAAGGGTCTGTACTTGTGATTGAACACCTTATTTGGTGCAAACATATTCATAAAGATTCATCATTTGATTTTTCATCATCATATAGATTAATTTATATGTAATTTTATAGATATGCACATAATAAATCTTCCTAAAACATGGCTGATCTTTGTATGCCTTAGACCATTAAATGCCACAAATCATAGTGAGATGTGCTTGAGTGTGGATTGAGTAATCACATTGTGGGAATACTAATATGCATATCCTATGTATATCAAAGAATAAAGGTTAATTGTAGAATGCATGTGGGGTCATAAGAGAGGCATCATGTCATTATGTTAAGGATATAAATATAAATGGGTATAGAAAATGTTAATAAAAAAATGGATACCTACAATATCTAGTGAAAGTAGGGGTTTTTAAAAATGGGAAAATGTATTGGGTTAGTATTGGTAGGTGGTTAAATAGAGTGATTTTTAGAGGTATTTTCCAATATGTAGTCAAATTAAGGGTATTGTTTAGTATGCCACAAATTCATGTACTATGTCATAGGTTAATTGAGTGATGCCCTTGTGCTGTAAGAAGGGTGTTCAAACTAATATTGGAACTAGTGGAAGATCTGCAAGTTTTTGCTTTCTAGAAAACATCTGACATGGAATCTAGCTTCTAGGATTTTATCCTACTTGTGAAAACACAGTAGGCCAATAGAATCCTTATCTTAGTATTTTTTATGCTGTGGCTCTCCATGCATAGTGTCCACCACATATACCTGCATGAAACTGCTCAATAATTCCTTCTGTTTCACTTTCTGTTAAGAAAAGAAAAAGGATATTGACAAGATCCTTCCAGTACAAGTTTGCATTTATGATACAGTACTTTACAGCCTTTAACTTAAGCGTCTTACATTTATTTCTTGAAAATTGAATAGGAAACTCAAAGTTAATCAGAAAATGTACAATATTATAATAGCAATCTGACAGTGGGAATTTTTCATCAACATGAAAAATGACTGTCTGATTTGAAGATGAAGGTTCTTGTGTGTTCTTCCCTTCGAAATCCTGAGAAGGTTCTTATGGATTCTCCCCTTGAGATATGGTAGAAGGTTTTTGTGTATTCTTCTCTGAAACTTTGAAAACAAAATTTATCCCTATAACTTTACAGTTAGATTCAACTAACAATTTAGACAAACCTTTACCTTTTACTAACTTAGTGGTTTTGATACTAAGATCAAATTTGAGGATATGGATGATCCCTCTTCCTCTTCTTCCACCAGTCTTTGGCTGAGTGAGAAAATTTTTTACAGCACTATTTGGAACATAAGCAGTAATGGTTGAGTGGAGGACATAAATTCTGAAGGACTTTAAAGCTTGGACTAGGGAGTAAGCTTGTTTTTCAAAAATGTCATACTTAAGTTCTACATTTTTCATGAATTTACTAAAAAATTCTATAGTTTGATCATCACCATCTTCATTTTTTTGTAAAAGGACAACATCTAAAGTGGTTTCAGAAGCAAAGGAAAATATACTAAAGGGTTCAGAATAATTGGGGCTAGCTAAAGTTGGTGCTTCAAAGAAGGTATTTTTAATATGATGAAAAGCATATCTAGCAGGTGTATTCCATTTAACTTCATGATTGTTTTTAAACATATCAGTGATAATCTTAACTATTTCAGCAAAGTTAGAAATGAATCTCCTCAGGAAGTTAATATTTTCAAGAAAAGCTTCAATCTCCTTCTTATTTCTTGGCAATGAAAGTGATTGGATTGATGATACCCTTTTAGGATCAATCACCACTTCTTCCTTTTAAATAATGTGACCGAGCAATTTTTTTCTCTGATAGAAAACAAGGACTTCTTGGGGTTGAGTGATATCCCAAATTTTCTACACCTATCAAAAAGTTTCATCAAGTGTTTTAAATGTTTATGATCTGAGTTAAAAAATACAGTAAGGTCGTCAAGTTATATAACAAAAAATTTGTTGGTCTTACCCACAAAAGCTGAGTCAATATCTCTTTGAAATGTTGCTCCAACATTTGTTAATCCAAAGGGTATCTTGGCATACATAAATGTACCCCAAGGAGTGGTAAAAGTAGTCTTGTATATGTCTTTTGGAATCGAAATAATCTGGTTATACCCAAAGAAACCATCAAGAATAGAGAGTCTATTAGCACCTGAAACTTTTTGAAGCAACTGGTCCATTTTGGATAATGGGTAGTTGTCTTTTAAGGATGACTTGTTTAGGTTTCTGAAGTCTACACAAAGTCTAATTTCCCCAATTTTCTTCCTAACAAGAACTAAATTAACTACCCAATATAAGTATCTTAATGGAACAATGATCTAAGCATCAAGTAACTTCTTAAGTTCTTTCTCTATAGCAGGGAGAAAAACTGGATTAATCCTTCTTAAAATTTTCTTATAAGGTTTTGCTTTGGGTTTTAATGGAATTTTATGCTCTATGAGAGATGTATCATAAGTTTTAAATTCAACATAAGACCAAGCAAAAACATCCTTATAATTTATAAGAAGTTTTAAATACCCAATTTTAACTTCGTGAGGTAGAGATGCACAAATTTTAATGTTCTTAATATCTTCATTTGTTCCAATGTTAGACTCTTCAATATCCTCTTCAGGTGAATTAGACAGTGGATTTTTATGAACATCATTTTGGTCAAATAACTTTTGTACAGGGACTAGACCTTTGGGAATAAAATTTTTTGATAGTTAATTATATTATGGTCAACCATCTTTGAATTTAAATCATAGGTTTCATTTTCTTTATTAAGTTCATTCATGTCTGATTGATCTTCTTTAATTTTTAAAACAGATAATTCATGAATGACATGTAGGAAAGATTTAAGTTGTTCATCATCTTCAAATATTTTCCAGTATTTTAAATTATAGGGAATATATGGCCTATATTTGACTTGGATTTGATATTTCACTTGCATTTGGTTTGGAATTTTAAATGAAATATTAGAAACAGCTAGGGAGTCTACATGAATGTTCTCTTTTCTATGTATAACAATAATATTAAATGCATGAAAGAAAATTTCCACTGAATCCCAAACCTCATTTCTATAAGACCTAAGCCTAGGATTATTTGCTTGGAAAATATTCCTTACCTATCTAACTATGAGTTCAGAATCACTGAAAACACTTAGATTTTTCACTTTAAGACTTCTAGCTAGTTTTCAAAGAACCTTGACATCTACCCCTGATGATGGACTCACATAGATAGTCTGAAACATTGGGTGATTAATAAAAACACAGAAACAGGTTATTCCTCTCCTCTATGAACTTCTAGCTAGTTTTAAACCTAGAAGAAAGGCTTCATACTCTGCAACATTATTATTAACATCAAAATCAGGTTTTTAGGATTGGGTTATGTTTTATTTTTCTGGTGAAATTTAAACAACAACAGCTCCAACTCCATATTTAGAACAAGATCCATCAAAGTACAGTTTCCAAATATCGGTTTAGACAGTTTTTGGGGTTTCTACAACATCTTCAATTTTAAGTTAATAATTTTATAAATTATTTGAAGATAATTGGAAACAACCAAAATATTGGTCAACTGCATATATGGGATGATTTATGTCTTGATCTACTTTACCAAAAGTATGAATAAATTTGACCTCTCTATACAACCTTAGGTTTTCTCCCCCATATATAGGAATTGTAGCAAAAGACATATCCATCTGAAGACTCCCTCTATCTTAGCACAACAAGATCTTGAAAGAAGCATTCCAAACTTAGAAGTGATATTACTAGCAACAATATCCAAAACTACACTTTTCACATGTATTTGGGCTAAGGTTACCACTAAGTCCTTTGTTATTCTTAGACATGGTATCATTTTATAATCAAAGGTTATAGGTCATGGTAAGATCGAGTAATTTCTAAATTTAACTGGTCCATAATAACATTACGCATAAGATTATGTGAGGCTCCAGAATCTAACATACAGTTATATAGAAATGAATCACGTGCTTTCAAGGTTACATAAAATGGTGGTATTGTTTCATCTATAATGTCAATGTATAAATTATAAAAACAATATGTATATCAATGGATTCAATCCAATCATGCAATATACTAAAGCAAGATAATGAATCCTTCTACAATTCAATTGGGGAAAATAAACGTGATCACCAATCACAACAAGTAAAAGAAAGAAGAAAATCAATGCACAACACAGATGTTTTCCTGGGGAAAGCTTGCTGCTCAAAACCCCTATATCTATATTGTATAATGAACCAAGGAATCATGAAACAATACAATGCATTCTTGCTCACAATAATCTGCTGCACTCTCCTGACTATCTCACACTGATCCAAAAAAAATCGACCAAGACTTAGCCAATTCTTAGCCTGTCTTTAGCCTGTCGTTCTCACGCAATCCTCGTGGAATGCAATCCATATTATTTAGGAATTTCAACCTTCATTGACTGTGCAAGTATCATGGGAAATCTTGTGATGTTTTAACTACATCTGGTTAGTTTGAAAAAAATACAACTGATAGTTAGCTTCCCTTTAACCTCTTTCTCACCTAGGTATTTGCTGGAACTGACATGCATGCAGCTATTAATAGTAAATCATCAGTTACATGAAATATCATTACATGTGAATTAAATATGATTTAATTCACTTGATCTCTCACTAGTGCAAGAAACAGTTACAACTAGTTCAACTGACTTTAACTCACTTAACTGAGTTAACTGATTTCTCATCCATTAAACTAATACACCAACTGCAACTTGAACTCTAAAACACATAGAATCACTCTGCATGCCTCAAAAACCACCCTTAACTTGAAATTCGTGAGCTAATTGAGTCTATCACACTCAGTTAACTATTACAAGTGATTATGAGATAAGATTACAAGTTATTGTCCAATTTAATTAAGGGAGAATTAAATTAGACACATTTCCAATTTATTAAATAAATTGAATTTCACACTATGTATCACTAGGACCCATCATTACATGACCTGTTGTCCCACACTAGTGTAGGTGTTTTCATGTTGTTTCTGGATGCTGATTTCACTTTTTCTTGTTGCAAACTTCAACACTCCCTCTCAACAAGAAAGGAATCAATCTGTCTCAATCTGGTACCTTGGAATGTCCTTGCATGCACGCATGCACCTCTTACATGCAACATGCAACTCTTGCATGTGACATGCAACTCTCACATTCAACACTTCTATAGTGTTGTTCGCACATGCAAATCTTGCATGCAACACTTCTCTAGTGTTGTTCACACATGCAACTCTTGCATGCAACACTTATGAAACTGAATAGCCTCCAAACAATCAAATCAATATAATGGATCTATCATCAGAGTCTTTTGACTACTATTAGCTACTGCATATGTCTACTAGACTCTCTGTGCTGCTGACATCTACATCCATGCACTCTGCACTGTTGCCAACTCTGATATGCACCCTAGTATCTGACACTTGTCACTCTTATTTCTATCTTCCTAACATATTACTGCATCAATCTAACCGATCCTACTACTGTTGTATTGTGGGCTCCTCATAGCCAGGTTCGATCCATGAGACACACCATCTCAATGAACCCTGCACAATTTCTTCTTGGGATTAATTTTGCACATCGCCCCACTTCACACCTGGAGGTATAGCTACATGTACTCCCTCTGCCTATCTGGCTCGAAATTTCCCCCTCCTGGAGGTCTCTGCATGAGTGGTTTCACACTTCCCCATGGTACATCCATTGCATGTGTCTATCTGTGCAAGAGTACCCTTTGGAAGCCCCATATAATTATGTTGCATAACCTTCAAAGCTCCGTGGTGTAGATGGCCCAATCTCTTGTGCCATAACTCACCCTCATCCTGTCTCACCACTTTGTCTGCCTTACCCATCAATGCTGTGCAACCATATACATCAATTTTACATAGATTCTTCACACGAATCCCAATATTCTTGGCTTTTCTTGTGGCTTTGTGTTGAAGGAAAAATTTTCCTTCACTGAAAACCACATCATAACCTCTATCCTCCAACATTGCGACTCAAAATAAATTATTTTTCAAGCCTGGTACATGCATTACATCTTTTAATAATAAGGGTTTACCTGAATGTCTCTGGAAGGTAACTGTACCAATCCTGGTAGCACTTTACTGCCCGTTATCACCCATTTCGATATGCATATAGAGAAGGTCCTTCTCCTCCAAGCTACTGAAAAGTTCTTTGTATCTCGTCATGTGGAAATATGCACCACTATCCAAGTACCATACTAATCCCATCGCACTTGACACCATGCATGCGATGAGTGAGAATTCCAACTCAAATTGCGAGGCCAAAGCCTCACCAATTGTAGATCTTGAAGCCTTATTATTCTTCTTCTTTTTTGGACAATTATTGGCATAATGTCCATTCTCGTGACAGTGAAAACACTTCACTCTGGACATGTCGGGCTCCTTGCCTTCTTCTCCAGACTCAGATTTGGAATAGGATTTCTTTCCCTTCCCCTTCTTCACCTTACTAGCCAAGGCAAAATTTTCTTCATCATCTATCTTAGATGAAGATCCATCCCTTGTATTCTACCTAAATTCTTCTTACATCAAATCCAACCAAAATTGTTCCCAATATGGAAGCTTCTCCCTCCCATTGATAGAGTCCTAATAACTATGCCAACTCTTGGGAAGTGTTGGAAATATTTTCATTGATGGAAAAGGATATGGAAAAGGAATTGTCATCTAACTGTAGTAGAGAAGAACAGAAAGAATGCATCTACAGTTTGAGCTACAGAGCTACAGTATCAGTCAAGGAAACAGGGACAAAGAGGTTATAGCAGAATTGAAGATGGAATATGTATGCATCCTGTTGGAGGATAAAGAAAATCTGTATACGATTGAGTTTCAATGATACTCTGTTAAGTGGAGAATACCCAGAGCAATTGGGGTATTGATTGGTTTATTTCTCGTACGAAATTCCCTGCAACTCTGTGTAGTGATCTATGGATAGATTCATGCTTTTGTATACGATATCGGGTTGCTAAGGTCACGGCACAGTGAAGTGAATCTACATAATGAAGGGGTTTAATGGTTCTCTGGTTCTGTAAGTTGTTCGAGGAACCAATACGATCGAAAGTAGAGTTATATATATATATTCGTTGATATGAACCTCGGTGACTGGGTTTTGAACCCCTGAATGCTCACAATTATTCGCCTCTGCCCCTGCATAAGTATGAAAGGTCTACGAGTCTCGGCGTTGACTATGTAATAGAACCTGGAGTATGAATAAACCAAATATATAAAGAAACATTGAAGCGGAGCTTTAAATCGTTTGAATAATAAGGCTGACGAAACCATGTGCTAAGGCAGAACCGTGATCGAGAGGAACAGTGACGACGGTGTGGAGCGAAACCGTGGGTTTCTTCGCACCACCCTTCAACGATACGCGGTATTTCCTGGATGGGGAGCAATTCCATACAGGTGTTGACACGCGTCCCTGCAAAACCGCCAAGCGCACGATAATGATCGTCCATCGCACGTTAACAATCGACCCAGGACAGCCAGCGAAATTGCTTTTGTGCCATCGATCTGAAAGGGGGCAATCGGACGGTGATCGTGCGTCGGACTTGCCCAGAGTTTAATCAAGATGCGCGAAGAATAACACAAGTACGACATGCCATCGCGTGTTATTGCTCGTGCAAGTTGCTCAAGCGATATCCGTCGATATTGGAGGCTCGCGATCTAACAGTGATCAAGCAATGGATCTGTGCGAAGTTTAGTTTGGTATGGAAGGGTGCATATGTGGGCCAGGGGTCAAAGTTTTATTAATATTAAACTATTCGAAAGCATTGGATTTTTATATAAAGCTCGGATTAAAATTTCATTGAATTTTTAATTAAAAATAACATTACGGGGGCAGTGTAAAGATTTAGAAAAAACCAGAAGGGATGCCTCCGTAGTTGAACAAGAAATCAAGCGTTTACTGGAAATCGATGGTGGAGATTAAGTGCGGGGGCACCAGCCAAAATTTTCATCCGTATCACAAGAGCCCCCGCAGTGACGTAATGATGACTATGCAATATATTTGTTTGTCAATTGATAAATAAATTAATAGGGAATAAAAACCCCGAGGGCCAAACTATTGGAAATATTGTCAAAGGAATACCATTAGCAGTTGAAATGGTTTTTGACTCATGGTTTTAATAAAGGCGAGAACTATATAAAGGAAAAAGATCATTATTCGATTGGTGATGGGATGAGGGTTGAAAAACAAGGAATTCCTCTAAGGAATATCTGTTTTGGACAGACGACGTGCTTAATTGATGATTCTGAGTCCATGATGCACCCATCGAGATCTAAAGGTGATGAGTCTTGAGATTATTCAACAAAAGAAATGATGAAGAGCTAACGCATGTCTGCTGAAGAACACATATGGATCCGAGTAAGTTTTTGTAGATCTAGCCTGCTCTGCAAACATATTATTATGACAGATCTATACAAGAAAAGCATGTATATTTATGCGAGTCATCTACATTGAAAGTGCATATGACAGTTGGAGTTTCTAAAGATTAATATACACAGAAGGATACATGGGATGTTGAATGCATATATTCTCTGAAGTCTGGATCACTTCTGATGTTTAGGTTACAGTGATCTCACTGTTCTATTCTGAAGAATTGGGAAAAATATGTTTGTTGATAATTGAACAAAGGGTTGCATTGAAATTGTTTGATCCAGTGTGAAAATTGATGAAAAGTGGTCTGCAGTGAGTCTGAGGGTTGAACCCTTCAGTTTGGAAGTAGAAGTTTCCTGCCAGTAGAAACTGGTGTTATGTTCAGGGGGTTGAAGCTCCCTTCCAGGAGAGGCTGGTAAATGTAAGAAGGTTATAGCCTTCCGTAGGTAGGTGCTTGCATGCTGGTATAAGTCTGCACCAGCATATATTGTAAGAAGTTTTCTCTATAATAAAATATTGAAGATTGAGATTACAGCAGCGGTGGTTTTCTCCTGAATTGGGTTTCCACCTTAAATCCTGGTTTCCATATGTGTAGTTCATGTTTGATGGTTTTTTCTGTTATTTCTGTTCATGCTTAATGCTTATCTGATGCAATGCTCTAAGTAAATACATAATAAGATATCTGAACATACATGTTGGATGTAGTACTGTAACATATGGTTTTAAAAATTGTTCAGCCTTAAATACTGATTCACCCCCCCTCCCCTCTCAGTATTTTTCCAATAGGAAGGCCTCAAAGATCTAGGATCACCAAGTCATCATTCGTGATCAAGGAAAATCTCAAGGATGGAAGTTTATCTTAAAGTTTAAAAACCTTGGGGAATCTTATTAGTCCCTAATATGCAAATTTTAAAATTTTTGGTCATATTTTTGTAGAAATATTTAAATTTCCAATGATTTTTTATTACTCGATATAATATTTTGGCAAATTTTAAGGTAAAATAATGGTGTACTATAAAATTTTGGCGAATCAGTTTAGAAAAAAATGGAAATTGGTGAATATTTTTTTGGGAAAAAACATGGAAAATTAGCCCACCTAAGAATATTAGCCCCTAAAATTTTCCCTTTCTACGACAGTAGTTCCAACGCTCCCAAGCTCATCTCGATGTTGGACAAACTTGGTTAAATATTTCAGAATAGTGTCACCTTTCTCCATTTTGATTTTCCTAAGCTTGTCCTTCAGTGCCAATTTTCTATGATCACTGCTGCTCTAAAAAATATTTTTCAAAGCCTT
Organism: Pinus albicaulis; assembly: GCA_034641835.2. Classification (NCBI taxonomy): domain Eukaryota; kingdom Viridiplantae; phylum Streptophyta; class Pinopsida; order Pinales; family Pinaceae; genus Pinus; species Pinus albicaulis. The sequence goes on from CM076577.1 coordinate 96,626,819, forward strand.
TCACATTGCATATGGAATCGATTTTCCATGGAAACTTGAGACAATGTGGTCTCTCACTCCCTCCAATAATATCCTCCTCCCCCTTGCTACCTTATTTTGCCAAGTATCAAGAAGAGCGGCGTCTGCTGCTGCCAGTTTGGGAATATCATTTTCAATGAATTATTTCGACCTATTGTCATCCAACACAGCCTCCATTCTGTCTTTCCATGAAATATAATTAGATTTTCCCTCAAGTGCATACTCCAATCTCAAGCCATTGAAATCCATCTTGATTCGCTATCGCACCAAAGAATACTTCTGCAAATTCGAATGTTATTCAGTCACAAACTTAATTTATTCTCCACTATAGTGATTTCCTATGCTTTGATACCATGTAGAAATTATACAAACAATATGTATATCAATGGAATCAATCTAATCATGTGATCTACTAAATCAAGATACTGAATAATTCTACAAATAAATTTCCGAAAATAAGCAAGATCGCTAATCACAACAAGTAAAAGAAAGAATAAATCAATCTAAACACAGATTTTTCACAGGGAAAGCTTGCTTCTCAAAACCCCTCTATCTATATTGTATAATTAACCAAGGAATCATGAAACAATACAATGCATTATTGTTCACAAGAATCTGTTTCACTCTCCTGACTATCTCACATTGATCCAAACAAAATCGACCAACAATTAGTGAATTCTCAGCCTCTCTTCAGCCTGCCTTGCTCACACAATCCCTGTGGAATGAAATCCCTATTATCTAGGAATTTCAACCTTCCTTGACTGCGCAAGTATCATGAGCAATCCTGTGGTGTTTTAACTACATCTGGGCAGTTTTCTAAAAATACAACTAATAGATAACTTCCCTTTAACCTCTGTCTCAATTGGGTCTTCACTGAAATTGACATGCATTCAACTATTAATAGTAAATCATAAGTTACATGACAAATAACTGCATGTGAATTAAATCTAATTTAATTCACTTGATCTCTCATTAGTGCATTAAACAATTACAACTAGTTCAATAGACTTTAACTCACTTAATTGAGTTAACAGATTTCTCATGCATTAAACCAATAGAATAATTGTAACTTGAACTCTAAAACACATAGAATCACTCTGCATTCCTCACCAACCACCCTCAACTCAAAATTCATGAGCTAACTGAGTCTATCACACTCAGTTAACTATTACAAGTGATTATGAGATAATATTACAATTTATTTTCCAGTTTAATTAAGGGACAATTAAATTAGACACATTTCCAATTTATTAAATAAATTGAATTTCATAGTAATGTATCACTAGGACCCATCATTACATGACCATTGGTTCCACACTAGTGTAGGTGTTTTCATGTTGTTTCTGGATGCCAATTTCACTGTTTCTTATTTCAAACTTCAACAGCCAGAGATTGGACCAAATACTATTGAGGGTTTTTCATATTGAAGACTTATTACATCCCCTTCAACATCTACACTTGAGTTTTGAATCCATTTTGTGACTTGATTTTTGTATCCAGGGTTATTTGAAAGTTTGGATAATGGGATGGGAATTTTTACTCTCTCAACTTCCTTTCAACATTAAAAGCAGTCAAAACAATTATATCGATTTGAGTAGTATTAGTTAGCTGATTTAAAGGTTGAATGGTTGTTGTTTGAATTTCAGCAGATTTTATCTATGGTTTAATTATGATATGATTTTTGGGAGGCCTACCAGGACCTTCCCTCGGTCTTAAATCATACCTTCTATTAAGTTCAACAATTAGGAATTCTGAGAAGGCTTGATACTTGGACACTGGAGAATTTTCTTGATCCTCTTGGGATGTTCGATTTTAGGAATAGGGACAATAACATTATGAAAAATTGTATTTTCAAGGTTGTTAATATATTCTGTGATTGAAAGAGTATTATCATCAGGATGTTGATCATCAATCAATAGGGGAGGTGGTATTTTCTGATCATTACTAGGTATTTGAAGAATTTGTAATTTTGGAGCTTTCTTGAATTCACCTCGAGTTTGTGTTTGAGGTCTAGCAACCATTTTTTGGACTGCTCTTGGTTGTGTTTGAATTTTAGAAATCCTATTTGAAAGGTTCCTAAGTAATGATGTAATGTCATTTATTTTTTTATCTTCATTTTTGGATTTAAAAGAAGAAGAATATTCTTGATTAGCTTTCATTTTTCTTTGAGACTTTTCAACTTTGGCTTTAAGCTTAGATGAAGTAGATATTTTAGCTTCAACTTCAATGTCATTTGTTTTCATATATTCTAAGGTTAGAGAAGTTATTTCCCTTAACACGTGTTACACATTATTTTCTCACCATGACATTTGAATATCTGTATAGGTCTATCACCACCTATATCATGCTCCCTTAGAAGTAAAAAACCTTAATGTTCCTGAATCAAGTCTTGGAATTGGACAAAATCTCTATAAAACCATTAAAAGTCTACCTCCACACTTTTTCTAGCCTTTTCTTGCAGGTCCACGGATGCTTGGTCTATAAACCGCGACAACCCCCACACATTTTGCTACTATTACCCGCGGACCCGCATAAAAATTAAAATAAAAGAAAAAGTAAATTATAGAAGCTTAGCTGGTCAAATATTCTCCCAACTGAAGCTTCTAGAGGCACAATCAGTTCAAGATTTATCCCTCCACTCATGGAGCTTATCCCTTGGTCCATGGATTTCAAATCCCTTCATGAGAGGAATCCATCCCCCTCTTCATGGAACTGAGACTACCTCCATTTCCCTATAAATTGAGCTCAAGTTTTAGTCTCAAGGGTAGATGGTTGATTATAGCTTAAAATATTGTAAATGAGTTGTTGAAGAAATTCCCAATAGTGCATACTCTCTACACTAGTAAACTATTGTTGGCATAAGAATGATCACACCCTTGTGTCCATAAATTTATGCTGGTATTCAAAGAGGAAGGCTTGTCAAAATGAAGGAGGAATGATTTTTCAGGACCCTGAGAGAAATCTGTACGACATCAAGGCATGAGGTTGTAAGATTACTCAAATTATTCAAGATAATACATATAGATCTCTTTTTCTCATTGAGTTGTTCTTATGCTTATTGAATTAAAATCAATACTTAGACTCCTTGATCACTAAGTTGGTTTGGATTTTCTTGATTATTGTATGTTGTAGATGCTTTGATTCTTTTGTCTCGTCTTTGATTGCAGGTTCTACTTATTGGAGAAGCCTCTTTGGAGTGACTGGATAAAAGGTTGCATCGAACGTTGGATTTCAAGGTAGGGGCATGTCCTCTCTATATCTTATAATAATTCTAAAGTGAATTTAATCTAGAGAAAAAGATTTCCAAATGGATGTTTGTTTCTAGATATTTGTTGAATACTAGGGAGATCATTCTTGTCTACAAGAGGGATTAATCCGCATAAAAAAATGGCGACTCCACTGGGGAACTAGAACATAGTTTTATTTATTTGTTTTCAATTTGAATTTTAAGTTTTCTGATTTTGAATTCTCTAATTGGGTTGGGAAGATAAATTTTAAGAATCCATAAAAAAAAGAGTTGATTATTTATTTTTCCAAGTTTTTCCTTGCCACCACAGTTTTCAGCAGAAAACAATGTAGCAACCTTCGCAGTTTTTAGTTCAAAATAGTGTGCATGCGCTCTGTTTTCCATTAGAAACTGCGCACCCCCTGGAAATTTTTGAAAAAGTTAAATTTGTCTTTTTTAGAGCCAGATAACTTGATTCTTCAAATTTTCCCTGATCCATTTATAGTCTCATCAGTCTATGTTAAGTTAATTGGGGGTTTTGAGTTTCTTTTTTGAGAAATTTTTAATTTGATTTCCTTTGGTCATTACTTCGAGGTTAATTTTGCAAAATTTTGTCTGAGTGTTAATCACCTTTGAGTGTTTTTACTTTTGACCTTTGAAATTATCACCCAATTTTCTTTACTTACACTTGATTGGTTCCTTAGATTACACAAGTGAAGGATAATAGTCTTTTTGTTCTTTTGCTTATTTGGAAGCATCTTATGTACGAGAATTATCTTGCATAGATTACATTTGTATAGTCAGAATTCTCATTTTTAGAATATGAATGAAAAATGTGCATATATTACATTTGCATAATTTTCAAGTGAATTATGCATAATTTACATTCTAGAAAAATGAATAATAGATTTAGATCAGTTTCTTTGATTTGAATTTACATGTTTTTATGCTTGATTTAAAAACATAAAGAAAAAATGGAATTGATTAGCATTAATTTTTCTTGCTGAAATTAATGCGTTAGAGTTTGTTATATTTTCTCTTATTTATCAATTTTTGCATTGTTGGAAGTGAATGGAAAATTTCTCCTTACTTTAGTTGGGATTCATCGAATACAAATATTGCATTATCATATTCGATTGCATTCTGTTTTGGGTCAAGTCATAACACTACTGCTTTCATATCTATTTACCATTTGAGTAATAACAACCCAAATAAAAAAACACTAAATAAAATTCATCTAGAAATTTTTAAATTTTCTAGGGTTCTTTCCACAAATTTAGCTTAGGTTAGTGCTTAACTTTCCAAAGAAACTAAACAAAAAATAGTATCTTGCGGTAAGGAAAATTCCAATTGTTGCAATTGTGCTCTAGGAAGCTTTTATTAAAAGAGTCAAGCACGAGATCATGTTGGAACCAATGAGGTAATCGTACCTATCTCATTGGAAAAGATAGAAGATGTGCACATAATAAAATGGTAAACCTCAGATTAACCATTGTCGAGGAACCTGGGGTCACTTGTTAGCAAACCTTAGATTTACCATGTCGAGGAGATTTCAAGGGGATTGAGCTTGATACTCTGCCCTTGCGTGTATATTGGATCATAGATTGTTCCCCCAGGTGCATTTGTCTCAGTTGGTGACCTTAGTGGCCATAATATTTAGGATTTTTCCCAAGGTGACAGTGGAGGGAAGGTTCTAATGTACCTGGAGCAGACGTTGACTAGACTCACTTGGACTTTCCGGAGGGTGTGCTTCACTTCGAGATGGCATAGTGAAGGCACTTGCACCGTACTATTTCATTAAGCAGGTTGTCAGGGTAACTATTATGACCACTAGTTTTTCACATTGATCTCTGTGACATTGGATTTCATCCCAACTAGTGATTTTGCTGTGAAAATTTTTTTTTGTATGTGGTTTGACTCCTAGATTTCATAACGCGTGTTCATTTGTTTGTTTTTACATTTTAGAGACCATAGGTGTAGATTGTGAATTTTGTTGACACCTAATCCTATGGGTTGGGTGTGGATATGTAATATTGTATAATAAATAATATTAGGAAATAAGGAAGGCCAAGAGTCATTGGGAGATGAATCCCAATAGCCTCACCTCCATGCATGGAAAATTTTAGGGGCTAATATTCGCAGGTGGGCTAATTTTCCATGGTTTTTCCAAAAAAAATATTCGCCAATTTCCATTTTTTTATAAAAATGATTTGCCCAAATTTTACAATATAAAATTATTTTACATTAAAAATCGCCAACATTATATAGACAATATGTATAATATCATTATAAATTTGAATAATTTTACAAATACATCAATAAGAATTTTATAGTTTGCATATTAGGGACTGGTGAGATTCACCAATTTTTTAAACTTCAAGATAGTTTTCCATCCTTAAAATTATCCTTGCCTCCATGTATAAATACATGTACATTCTTCATCTAATACACATTCTGATTGTGGAGTTACCTCCTGGTTTAGCATGGTATCAGAGCCAGTCCCACTATTGGCATTTTTGCCTGTGGTGTAACTCCCTCATTCCTTTGCTCAGTCAGTTTTTGTGTATAGTTTTTGCTGATCCATTAAATTTCTATACTGAAATTCTGCATTTTTTTTTCTATCTCTGAAAATTCTACAGTCTCTGACTTCTGCAGGTTCAACTCCTACAATATCTGATTATTTTGCAGCCCTTGCAATTTCTGCAGTTCCTGCAACTCAGCACCTACATCTTTGCCATTTCAGTTTTTTTAAAATGGCCTCTCGGCCTCCCCTCTTTCTAGTTCCTAGTGTTACGGCCCCCCTCTTCCCCAACACCTACGCATATGTATTCACACCCCTCCCCATTCCTGGCCTTACGGCCCCCCTCTTCCCCAACACCCCTACGCATCTGCATTCACACCTACGCATCTACATTAGCTGTCGACTACAACACTTTGATATATAATACCGCCCTCCACGCTACTTATACCGCCTTCCACGCTGCATATACCGCCCTCTGTCCATATAATAGCATTGTCACTCCACTTATACGCTGTCATATATAATATGCCCTCCACTTATACATTGTCATATATAATACGCCCTCCACGCTTTGTCATATTAAAACGCCGCTCCATTTGCAAAAGCGCTATCCTAACTCCCATCCCGCTACAGCATACTGCCCCTCCATTCCATCTGTGCTTAATATGCCCCCCCTTCATTCATATTCCACTCCACCTGCATTTAATTCCACCTGCGTTTAATAATACTGCCCCCCCCATCTTTTAATACCGCGTGCAAGCTTCTTTGAATACCACTCCACCATTCATACCGGCCACCATTATTGTTCAATACATTCAAGTTTTACCATCAACCCTTCCTCACATTTAATACCGCTTCCACACCTTATACTGCCTCCCTTTTAATACCATTTTTAATACGCTGTCCATTCATACGCTATGTCATTTTTAAATACCATTATTTACAGCGCTGTCTGTACTATTTCCGCCCCTCCAACTATATAATACCACTATACCGCCCTCCCTCCACATTTTTTCTCTCTTCAAACACAAAAAAATATATATATATTTTTAGTGCATAATTCAGTGTTTTTAGTAAGTGTTTGTCCCCTTTAATTGAGAAAATTTCCAGAATTGAAGATTTTCTAGCAAAATTTTTCCTCTTCAAAAGAATTTTTTTACAGCAAAGTAATTATTCTTTCCCTTCAGAAGAATGCATTCTCTCATATCTATTGTAGGGGTGGTTCTCTCCGGCAAAGAGAAATATCTTGAATGGTCTCGGAAAATCAAACACACACTCATTTTTAATGAGTTGTGGAAAGGAATATGTGAAGGACAAGAAGGAAATCCACCAGCAAAGCCCACTTCAGACAAAGAGCTCGCCATTTGGGAAAACAAGAACTGCAAGGCCTATGCCTTGATTGCAGCTTCCGTAAATGAAGAGGTGAGTTGCCATATTTCATCATTCTCAAATTCCTATGATGCCTTGAGCAAGCTAAAAGAACTCTATGACTCAAATTCAGAATTAGAAAATGTTCAATTGATGATTAAGTTGTTCAGTCTTGAAATGAAGAATGATGATCCCCTTGCTTTAGCTTTAGAAGTTAGATCTATCATGCATTATATTGATAACACTGGTGTAAAAGTGGACATACCTCTCATAGCATATGTTAAGGCATTATATCTGACTTACTCACATTATCTTGAGTCATTGCAAGCAAGTGGAAACCTTGAGCACATCACCTTTGATACACTTGAGAAAAAGTTTGCAGAAAGAGAGAAAGCTTTCGGGAAGATGACAGTCGCTTCATCTTTCGAAGAGGCTGCATAATTGGCACATAGAGAAAAGAGTCATGCTCCAGATTCATCTAGAGGAAGAGGTGGAAGAAGAGGAAGAGGAAGAAGAAACTTCACAGAAATGGGGGGAAGACAATCTGACAAATACAATCTTCATTGCACATGTTGCAATAAAGATGGACATGATGCATCCAAATGCAGAACACCTTGGGAGAAAATTGAGCAGCAAAGAAATCAAGACAAAGGTAAAAATAATGACAAAGACAAAGGTAAAGCACCTGAATCCACTCATTATGTTCTAGCACATTGTAACAATGGAGTAACTGAAGACTTATTTGATGTTTCATTTACTTCATGGAGAGATGATTGGTTGCTAGATTCAGGAGCAACATGTCACATGACATTTAGAAAAGATTTTTTTGAAGAATTCACTGACAAAGTTGATGGAGTAGTATATTTCGCAGATAAATCTAAACTCAAGCCATCAGGGCTTGGCACAATCAGGCTTAAGTTGCCTGGTCTTCCAGATCATATTCTACATGAGGTTCTATACCTCCTTGAGTTGAGGAGAAACTTTTTGTCCCTGGTCCAAATCCGCCAGCAAGGACACTCCATTCACTTGTTTGATGGCAAGGCAGAGGTCAGAAAAGCATCATATCACTCACTTGTCATGGAGGGAATAGAAGAAGGGAGACTCTTGAAGTTGAAAGGTTCATCTGCTCATGCTCAAAACTTTGCATTCAGTTCACATCATGATGAAGGTACATTCCCATCAAGTCTTTTATGGCATGCTAGATTTGGACACTTAAACTATGAAAGCCTTTGTTTGTTGAAGAAAAATGGTGTTAATGGACTACCTACAATTCCTAGAAAACTTAAGGAATGTGATGCTTGTATTCTAGGAAAGCATAGCAAACAGCCATTTCATGATTCACACTCCAGAGCACATAGAAAAATTGAGCTTGTTCATTCATATTTATGTGGCCCTATGCCTATTTCCTCTGCATATGGAAATAAATACATGATGACATTTATTGATGACTACACCAGAATGTGTTGGATTTACTTATTGAAGAACAAGTCTGATGCTTTTCAAACATTCAAGAATTTTCATGCATGGATTGAAAATGATGCACAAACTCATATTGGATATCTACGTACTGATAATGGAAAAGAATACACTTCAAATGAATTTGAAAATTATCTTCATCAACATGGAATCTAACATCAAACAACTGTGCCATATAATCCCAAACAGAACGGTGTAGCTGAAAGAATGAACAGAACTATTTTAAATATGGTTCAATTCATGTTATTTTTCAAGAATGTAAAATTGATGTTTTGGGATAATGCAGTTCTATATGCTGTTTACATAAAGAATAGGTGTCCTTCAAGTTCAATTAGAAAATAAACTCCTTTTGAAATGTGGCAAGGCCACATTCCTTCGATAAAGCATTTCAGGGTCTTTGGGTCCATCTGTTATGCCTTGATACCCAAGGGTCAAAGGAACAAACTTGGTGCTAGAAGTAGAAAATGTATCTTCTTGGGGTACTCCAATACCTCCAAAGGATATCGTCTCTATGATGAAGCAAATAAGAAGTTTGTAATAGCAAGAGATGTCATATTCCTTGAATCTTCCAAGAGTGACAAGGTTATTGAGCGGCAACTTGATCGCCTGGATAGATTCACACATGCAAAGTCTTTCCAAGAATTTGATAATGAGATTCCACATCTTGAAGGGGGGATTCCGATATTGAATCAAACTATGGAATCATGTCCTGAAGCACTCTCTCCCCCACATGAAGAAACAACCACGGATGACACATTGAATGATGTGATTGAAAGAATTGGGAGATTGAATCTTGAATCAATCCCAACTCAGTCAAATGACCAGCCTGGGCCATCTCAGAAAGGTCCTCCCAAATGGCTGACAAAGACATTGGAGAATGTTCATCTTGATGAGGTTGGAAAAACAGGAACAAGAAGTTCCACTCAGCAAATCGAAGGTGATGTAGATAATTCTGATTCTTCTGTTGATATGGATATTGCTTATAACTGTGAATTGAGTTTGTCTACAAATCATGAACCAACTTCCTTCAAGGAAGCCGCTTCTCATGATGAATGGAAAGAAGCGATGCAAAAGGAGTATGATGCCTTGATAAATAATGACACTTGGAAGCTGGTTGATCCGCCTTTGGGAAAAAAACCAGTTGGCTGTAAGTGGGTCTACAAGAAAAAGTATAAAGCATATGGCTCACTTGACAAGCACAAGGCCAGGCTTGTGGCAAAAGGTTTTGCACAAAAAAAAGGAATCAATTATGAAGAAACTTTTTCTACCACAGCAAAATGGACCACTGTCTGGACTCTCTTTGCCCTAGCAGCTTAGAATGGATGGAAAGTCCATCAGATGGATGTAAAAACAACCTTTTTGAATGGAGATCTAAAGGAAAAAGTTTATATGTCCCAACCAGAAGGATTTGTTGTAAAGGGTCAAGAAAACAAAGTTTACAAGCTTATAAAATCGTTGTATGGCCTCAAGCAAGCACCACGAGCCTGGTATGAGAAATTAACCGAGAATCTTCTGAAACTTGACTTCAAACATTTTTATCTTGATGATGCAACTTTGTTTGTTAAGAAAGTTGGAAAAACATTTGTATATCTTGTGGTGTATGTAGATGATCTTTTGATAACAGGGAACAATGAGAGCTATATTGCATCCATGAAGAAAGAGTTGAAGAAAGGTTTTGAAATTACTAATTTGGGTCATGTTAATTACTATCTGGGTATTGAACTAATTCAACATCCTAGATTTATATTTCTTTCTCAAAAGAAGTACATTAGAGATCTCTTGAACAAGTTTGGCATGGATGAATGCAATCCCTTAACCACTCCAATGGAACAAAACTTGAAGCTCACATCTATTGAAGGGAAGGAATTCGAAGATGCAACTAAGTATAGACAACTTATAGGAAGTCTTATCTACTTGACCACCACCAGACCTGACATTTCATTTACTATTGGAATCCTCTCAAGGTTCATGCAAAAAGCTTGTGAAGGACATTGGTCTGCTACAAAAAGAGTGTTAAGGTACTTGAAGGGAAATCAAGACTTTGGACTCAAATATATACAGGTAGGTGACTTCAGCTTGATCAGATACTCTGATTCAAACTTTGATGGCGACAAATAAATAAGGGTGTCTACTACAGGTTACACCATGAGTCTTGGATCAGGAGCTGTCTCATGGAGATCACGCAAACAGTCAGTTCCAGCAGATTCCATGACCGAGGCAGAATATGTGGCAGCAGCTGAAGCAACAAAGGAAATTGTGTGGCTTCGGAAAATTCTGGAAGATTTGCAGATGAAACAAATGTATTCCACGCCACTCATGATCGACAACACTTCTGCAATAAAGTTGGCCAAGAACCCAAAGTTCCATGATCGAAAAAAGCACATCAATATAAAATACCATCTAATTCAACATCATGTTCAGGCCAAAACCATCCATCTACATCATTGTTCCACAAATGAGCAAACTTATGATATATTCACCAAATCACTTGGAAGAGAAAAGTTTGAAAAGTTCAGATCGATGCTTGGGCTCACCAACATCCCTTCGGATTAAAGGGGGAATGTTGACACCTAATCCTATGGGTTGGGTGTGGATATGTAATATTGTATAATAAATAATATTAGGAAATAAGGAAGGCCAAGAGTCATTGGGAGATGAATCCCAATAGCCTCACCTCCATGTATAAATACATGTACATTCTTCATCTAATACACATTCTGATTTGTGGAGTTACCTCCTGGTTTGACAAATTTGAATTGTTAATTTTTTAAAAATTGTTAATAAAAATCATTGAAGTTGAATCTAATGGAAACTATTCCAGAATTTACCAACCAAGGAACCCCTCTTAATGAGAATACTAGTACTTTTCCTTGCTTTGGAAATGTTGGTCCTCCTTATGTGGCTACAATTTCATTACTTGGATTTACCATAGGTTTACCGGTATGGTTATTTTGAACTTCGTTGGCCTCGAATACTAAAATTGTTCCACCTCAAACAAATGCTTCACCTCAACAGAGTTCACCATCTCAACATCACCAACCTCATGTTGACCCTTTACCTTCTTCTCCCAACATGTCTTCCTCCCTTTCTTCCTCTTCGCTTGGTAAAAGCCTTGACGCTAGTAACCAGGTGGCTAAGAAGAAGAAGAAAGGGAAGAAGAAGAAGAAGCAAGATAAGAAAGAAGTTAACCAACCAACCATGGATATAAGTGTTAATAGTGTTGAGGAAACTCCAACATGCATCGTAAACCCAAATACCCTTGCAAAATTTGTAAGGGTGACCACTTCCTTATCAATTGTCCTAGTATTTCTAAGGTCTTGGAAGTATGGTTAGAAAAATCCCATCAACTTACTGTTGATCCATCAACCAGTGATTGTCAAGTTCCTGGGAAAAAGAGTAAAGTTAGGTTTCCTTGTAGGTTATGCAAAGGAAGTCATCAAACTCACATTTTCCCTCACATGGATGAAGCCTCAAAATTGTTGGAAAAACTTACTGTTCCACAACAAAAAATTCCAACTGGTTACTGTAAACTTTCTCCTAACCTACCGTCAACTGATGAAGTGATTGATCTAATTCCAAGAACAGTCAATCTCGCTCTTCCATTAAAGAGTGAAAATAATATCACTCAGGTTGATGATCCATTAGTTGATCAAGTGGTCAACTTGATTTCACATTCAGTCAATCCTACTCTCCCTGTAGAGAGTGAAATTCATACCGCTTAAGTTCTACTTGTTACATCAGATTCTTCTATGCCAAGGGGCATTTCACATGTTTCTATAGAACCCCCTCCAAGTATTGAGGTTTTTTCCTTTGATCATAATAGACTAGCATATCCTCATATTCCTTCCTCCATCCCTTTCCAAATCATTGTGAAGGCTTGTGATAAGAATGTGTGTCACACAGATGTAGATGAAGGTGATTCTGTTAGTATTTTATCCTCAACTGCTTGGTAAGCTTTGAGTTCCCCTCAACTTGTGCCTATTACATAGAATTTGTCAGATTTTAACAAAACCATTAGTGAAATTTTAGGGATCCTTCCTAAGTTTCCTATTCCCTTGGAAGGTAAAACTATCTATATTGATTTTATGGTAGTCCGAGGCCCCTTGGATTTCAATTTTATCCTTGGGCGAGACTATATCTATGCAATGAAAGCTGTCATATCGACACTCTTTCACATGATGTATTTACCTCACAATGGAAACATTGTGACTATTGACCAGCTTTCATTAGTTATTCTTGATTCGACTACCAATAATCCGACATCCATGAATTTTCCTTATACGAAAGTGGTATCTACCCCGCTACAGGTTAATTGTGTGGCAACCAGTCCCATGTTTTCAGTTACTGATGCAAGCAAGACTCTCAATGTTTGCTCGAATTCCTTTGATTTATATTCAATAATTTTCATGGAAAACCCTATGGTATTATTTGAACGTGAAGTTCTTATCCCTATTGAGTCCCTTGAAATGTGTTCCTTCTAGAGAAGTGTTCTTCCATCTGATGAAGACCTCTTGGAAGCCATGATTGAGGAGTGTCCCTTGACATGTGTTTCTTCCAGTTGGAAGCCATGACAAGGTTCCATGAGGATAGTTCTTTTCTTGTATCAACCTCATTAAAAAAAATTGAAATAATTCCCTTGACGATGGTTCTTTTCCTGTGTCAACCTCGTTAAAAAATGAAACATGTCTTTTTGAGGATAATTCCTTTTACTGTGTCAACCTCGTTAAAAAATGAAACAGGTTTCATGAGGATGGTTCTTTTACTGTGTCAACCTCATTAAAAAATGAATAAGGAAATGAGGATAGTTCGTTTCGTGCACTAACCTCGTTAAAAAATTAAACAGGTCACCTTGAGGATAGTTCCTTTTACTGTGTCAACCTCATTAAAAAATGAATCAGACAATGAGAATAGTTATTTTCCTATGTCGAGATCATTAAAAAATGAAGCAAATCCTCTCCTAATTGAGTCGAGTCTTTGATTAGATTCATAAGTTTCAAGTCGAGTCGTTCATCTGATCTCATAAATGAACCTTCATTCCATCCACCTATTAGTAACCAGTAGTCCACTTAGGTGAATGAAATGAAGCTTGGGGGGAATATGCTCTTGCAGGTTACACTTATGGGGCGTTGAAACTTATCTCAAACATGATTTTTTCCTTTGTTTCAAGCTTGTGTAAAAATGAAACCACTCTCAAGAATAATTTTTCCTATGTTTAAAGCTTGTATAAAAATGAAACCTATCTCGTGTCCATTTCGGTTATTATTTTCAAGACTCATTAAAGTCATGAAAATCCCGAGATTATTTTTCTATCTTTCATTCTCGTAAAACACATGAAAATGCCGAGTTCTGTCCATATTTTATTGTTCGTAAACTAAATTGAAAGTCGACCAACTAAGTATACTTTTATCAATTTTTCGGGCTCTTTAAAATTATGAAAAAGAAAAACCCTGGAGTTCTCTTTTAATCCCTTTTAAGACTCTTGAAATATGAAAAGATCATTGAGTACTTGACTATTCGAACTCGTTAAAGTAAATAAACAGTCATCCCTTTAGTATAAGTTTACCTCTGTTCCGGACTAAAATGGGCTAATTACGAAAAACATATACATTGACTAATTATGGTCAATAGAGTTCTCTCCTACATTATTTTATCCTTTTTCAGGCCTGAGAGACTCAATTTACGAAAAATAAAAACCATGGAGTTTATTTATGTTTTTCTTCTGACTCCCTAAAACTGAAAAAACACCAAGTTTTTCCTATATTGGACTCATTAAAATTTAACAGTAAAGGACCTATCGATTACAAACAGGACCGAACCACTCCTTAAAGTTCGATTTTAATACTAAGATGGACTCATCCGAAGGATAAGCTTACAAAAACAAGCAAATATTATCCTCCTCAAGCTTGACAAAAATAAAGAGGTACTTACCATTAATGGTGGGGAAAAAAGAGAGAAAAAGAATCCAGGTGTCACCCTTGTTTAAAAAGCAACATTCCATTCTTGAACACGACACTTTATCAGACTTGTACCTGGGTTGGGAAATCCTTTGTCTAAAAGTTAATCAAACCACATTGAAAGTCTTCAACTAGTTTCTGGGTATTAGCTTTAGGTCAAATGCTGCCAAGCCATCTACAGTGTCATTATGTGTTCAAGATAAATTTCAAATAAACCATACATTGCAAACATTTGTCTCCATTCACGTTGACCATCCGTGAGTCATTCCTTGTAAAAATGATCCAAAATGGATTCAGTTTTGCCTCCATATCAAATTCTTCAAATGCAGATGAAAATAGTATCAAGTTAAATTTATCATCAACAAGATTCCAACTATGTGAATGGCGCATAAAACTGAGTTCTTATGCAGAAGATATGGCAAGTCAAAGTTTATTACAAACTAAGGAAAAATGACAAAAAATTCAAAGTCAAAGTCAACTGTCACTGGTCAAGTCAATGGTCAGATGATGTCAGCAGGACACGTGTCATCTTGGGAATGCGCCACATTTCCAGGGTGATGTCAGCAGGATCTATGATGTGTCAGAGTTTGATTGAATGAAATGGGCCAATTTGAGGCTGACATGTGACAGACCAAATTTTGCCCAATTTGGCCTCATTTCAAAAAATTTGTGGGTTAGGGAGGATCAAAACCCTGACCTCCTGGAAAGGCTAAAAAATTTCCTGAGTTTTCTCACTAGATGAGCTAACGTGTTAGTTGGTGTTAAATACAAAGAGATCATATTTATGGTATTGGGATTGTAACCGACAGAAAAAGGCCAGAGGGTTGGGGTCAACCCCATGACTGCCAGACCTTTAATAGTTTAAATGTCATGCCATGTATTAATATATATTTTCTTATGTATTAAATGTAACGGACGGGGATAAGAACCTTCTCATAAGGTTTGACAGCACACACACACACACACACACACACACATATATATATCACAACCATCGGATCCCTTAACCTTTGGAGCACGACATATATTATAATATATATGTTACTATATATGAAATACAACCACTGGATATTACAAACATAATGGGAGGTGAGACAGAAAGGTCGGGCAGGGGTTTTGACCCGCCGATCTCAAAAACTTATATAGGCAATGTTTTAAACCAAATTTTTCCAACCAATTGGCCTATACGGTGGAGCTTGTGTATCAAGCCACTGAAAAATCATTTCTATGCAGCATAGAGTAGAACTAGTGAAACCACTAGCGTGTACATTTCGAGGTGGTATTGCAGCAAAGAAGGTGGTTTTTGTGTAGGAAAAGTGGTTTTGTGCATAGAAGAGGTGGTTTTGCATTTCTCCAGGGGGTCTGGAGGTCACAGTGGTGAAATATAGGAAAGTTTATACTCGTTTTGACCGAAATTTCAAGGCGGTTGCAATGGTGAGGTCCATTTTCTCATTTGAGTCTCTGTTTTTGAGCTCATACCTGTAAAATCATTTTGAAGACAAAATAAAGCGGTCAACACTAGCAGCTAAGGACTTGGAGATGTAACCAAGAAGTTTGGTGAAATCCGTTATTAAATTCTTGCTGTGTTAATATGTTTGACTATGTTTTCATTTTATTGTTGTTTATGTTATTCGCAATCTTATCGATCTATTGCACTAAGTAACATAAGCTGCTCACATAATCGTCAATAAAACCTTTTTCATAAATACAAATAAAGTGGTATTAGAGCTCAAGGTTAAATTTTTAAAGGTTTGACAGTGTCATGTGAAGATTTGAATGCTTACTAGGTCAAAGTCCAAAGGAGGATAAGGAGAAATTGTTGAAGCAAATCTAGAGATTGGAAGGGTATTTTCACAAATAAGATGACGAAAGAAAATGTATTGGGAACATAAGATCAATTCTTGGACAAATTCATGACAATACGTGCGATGGTATAATAGATGTATAAAGAGTTTAAAAAGAACAAAGGTGAAGGCACTTCATCACCTAAACCATACAAAGAATCAGGTGAAAAGCCTCTTTAATTATTTCCACCATCTCCTCCATCATCACCATCATTTTCATCATCGTCTTCTTCTCATAAATCTAGTTCTTCTAAAAAGAAGAAGAAGACATCCTCTTTGATCAAACTAGATGTAAAATTTGATTTTCCAATTTATGATGGTGAACTTAACGCTGAAAAGCTTGATAATTGGATAAGAAAAATTCAAGTTTATAACAAGGTATAAAAAGTTTTTTCAGGAAGAAAGAAGATCCAACTTGCTAGCCTTCGTCTTGGAGGAACCACACTTGTTTGGTGGGAAGGTAAGACACAAGCGGATCTTCAAAAACATGGTAAAATCATTTTGACATGGAATGAATTTGTTTCTGCTATTAAAAAACAATTTTATCCTTTGGCTTATATGCAACAAGCTATAATGAGTTGGCAAACACTGCGTCAGTTAAAGGGTCAAAGTGTGCAAATTTATACTCAGGAATTTTGTAAAAGAGATTTAACACTAGGCATATCATTGGACTCACCATAAACATTATTGAAATACATAGGTGGCCTACATATTTATTTTAGGCATACCATACTGATATTTAATTTGACTAGCTTAGGTGATGTATCAGTTCAAGAAACTCATCTAGAAGCTAGGGGTAAAAATGTATCTCATGATGTTGGAAAGTCTTCTAAATTTACTGAAATCAAGAATAAGGAAAAGAATAAAAAAAAATGGAAGGAAAGGAAAACGAACAATGTGAATAAAGAAAAGCCTACATGCACTCATTGTAAGAAATAAGGACATGATGAGGCACATTGTTGGGCACTACATCCAAAATTGAAGCCTAAGAAGTTCAGGAAGAAAGAGCGAAAGAATGCTACTGCTATGCAAAAGGACTTGGGATCAGATTCAGGAGATGAAACACCAATTACAGCTAAAGGTACAAAAGGTAAAAATTATCAAGCATCTACAAGTACTTCTTCGAATTCTGTTGATAATGAAAATGATGAGAGGAAAATAAATGAGCTATTTCATATTAGAGTCGTGTCCAAGCATACTAAAATTGATACTTTGTTTGATAGTGGCTCTCAAGTTAATTTTATTGCTAAATCAATTGTAAATAAATTGGGTATTGAAACTAAACCTCATAAAAATCCATGCCCATTAGGTTGGGTCTATGAAAAAACTAAACTATAGGTTACAAAACAAAGCAAACTTCGTTTTGCAATTGGATCAAAGTTTGTAGATGAGGTTGAATTAGATATATTCCCATTGGATATATGTGGAATTTTACTAGGGAGTCCATACTTGTATGATAGAGATGTTGTATTCTATCGAAGGGCGAATAAGTATCAACTCACTAAGGATGGAATCGAATATGTATTAAGAGCTCATAAACTCAAATATAACTACAATTTCATAAATTCAAGACAGATGAAAAGGTTTATAAATTCAAGTAAACAATTTTTACTTATGATTGTAAAAGTAAAGGATCTTGATAAATCCTATGCTTTTCAAGGTTGTAATCCTAAACGGAAAGCAAATTTAGTTAAAGTTGTTTCTGATTATGATATTCTGTTTCAAGAGCCTAAAGGGCTTCCTCCCAAGTGACAGATAGAAAATGAGATTTATTTTCAGCCATATGCTCCTCTTCCTAACATTGGAATGTATAGGTTATCAACTCTAGAGAATGTAGAAATAAAGAAGTAGGTACATGAATTGCTTGATCAAGGGTTTATTCGACCAAGCACTTCACCATGCGGATCACCTGTTGTGTTGGTATGTAAGAAAGATGGTTCGTGGAGAATGTGCATTGATTTCTGAGCATTAAATAAAATAACAATAAAGAATCGTTATCCTCTTCCTCGTATCGACGATTTATTAGATCAGTTGAAAGATGCAATTTACTTCACTAAGTTAGACTTGCGAAGTGGCTACCATCAGTTCCAAGTTTCAGAGCAAGATGTATCGAAGGCTGATTTCAAAACAAAGCAAGGCCTCTATGAATGGATGGTTATGCCTTTCGGCTTGACCAATGCTTCAGCTACATTCATGCGTGTCATGAATGATGTTCTTAGACCATTTATAGATGATTTTTTAATAGTCTACTTAGATGATATACTAGTTTTTAGTAAGACATGGGATCAACATATAAAGCATGTAAGAAGATTTTAGATGTGTTAAAAAGAGAAAATCTCTATGTAAAACTGTCAAAATGTGAATTTGGCAAGACATATTTAAATTACTTGGGTTATATTTTAGGGGGTGGTGAATTGAAGATAGATCCCTCTAAGGTCGAAGTCATTATAAATTGGCCTAAGCCCAATACTACTATAGAAGTTAGAAGTTTCTTAGGGGAAGCACAATATTGGAGAAATTTTATTGCTAATTTTTCTTTGATTGCAGCTCCTCTACATGATTTGACAAGTATGAAACATGTGTTTCAGTGGGCAGGCAAACAACAGAAAGCCTTTGACACATTGAAAGCCAGATCTTTAGTATCCATTTGAGATTGAGATAGATGCAAGTGAATATGCCATGGGGGCAGTGTTGATGCAGCACAAAAAGCCTATATGTTTTCATTCTGAGACATTCACATCAGCAGTAGTTAACTATCATACATATGAAAAGGAATTATATGCATTAGTACAGAGTGTCAAAAAGTGGAAACATTACATAATGGGAAAAGAAACAATCATACATACAGATCATCAACCACTACAATATTTACACTCACAAACTAAATTGCAACAATCAAGACACTATCGTTCAATGGGTTTCTTACAAAAATTCCATCTTGTAATCAGATATAAGAAAGGCATACATAATAAGGTTGCAGACATTTTATCAAGACCAATCATAAATTCATCCACAATTGTTAAGCATAATTCAGTAATGCATGAAATGTATATTGAACAATATGCTCAAGACACAGATTTTAAGGATGTATATGAAACTTTCAGTCATGGAAAGTAGGTAGAAGAATTGGATTATTTCATAAAGGACAAACTCTTATATCATTTGGTAAAATTATGCATTCCACAAACTAAAAGAATTAATGTGATTCGAGAAGCACATAATTCTCTAATTTTAGGTCACTTTGGTGTAAGTAAAACAATTTCACAATTACAAAGATTATGCTATTGGCCACGAATGAATGAAGCAGTTTCAAGATATATTAGAGGATGTAATATATGTTGTACAAGCAAGCCAAGTAATAGAAAATTAGTCTTGTACAATCCACTTCCAATTCCTTCTCATCCTTGGGAAAGTTTATCTGTGGATTTTGTTGGGGGATTTCCAATGTCTAGAAAGGTCATGATTATTTTTATTTAGTTGTGGATAGGTTCAGTAAGATGTGTATTTTGAAACCATGTACTAAATAGGTCACAGATGAACAAACTGCAAAGTTGTTCTTTCAAAATGTATGGGTTCATTTTGGGTTACCCACCTCTTTTGTATCTGATCGAGATTCTCGATTTGTAGGGAAATTTTAGTCAAGTTTATGGGAACTCATGGACACAAGGTTAAATAAGAGCACGAAATTTCATCTTCAAATAGACGGCCAGAAAGAAGTGGTAAACAACACAGTGGTACAGTTGCTTCGAGGTTATTGCAGCAAGCATCCCAAACTTTGGGATAAGCATTTGTGTTATGTACAACATGCTTATAACCATGCGAAACATTCTTCTACTAAAAGATCTCCATTTGAGACTTGTTTTGGTTTTGTACCAAACTCTCCCTTGGATTTTGTTTTTGGTAAAGAAATATTAGTTTATGGACACAACGATGTGGACAAAGCAACCAAGTTCATTGAACAGATCCATGAAATTCACCAGGAAGTACAAGAACTACTGTAAAAGAGCCAAGAAAAGTATAAAGCAAGGCATGACAAGAAGCGAGTTGAGCATAGTTTTCAAGTTGGTGATCAAGTCTGGTTGTACATCAGAAAAGAAAGACTTTAAGGGGAAGGTAAAAATTTGAAACCAATTAGATATGGTCCTTTCAAAATTCTTGACAAAATTGGTGAGAATGATTTATGCCTAGATCTACCAGCTTATATGCAGATCTTTTCAGTCGTAAATATGTAAAACTTGCAATTGTATGAACCTTCAATGATTGAAGATCTTGGAGAACAAATTCAGGTACCTTCCATCGAAGATTTTTCACCAGAGTATCTCAACGATTTGCAAGAAGACATAATTCTCGACAGGAGGATAAGGACTTTGCGACAAGGAGAAGTTGAGTATCTTCGAGTTCGACTTAAAGGTACAAATCCAAGTAAAGCACGATTGATAGAAATTGGAAAAGTGAAGGAAACATATCCTCACTTAATAGACAGCTAAAACCAACTTTTGGTGGTCCAAAAGCTTTCAGTGGGGAGGAGTGATCCAAAATGGATTTAGTTTTGCCTCCAGATCAAAGGATTCAAATGCAGATTAAAATAGGATCAAGCTAAAGTGCTCATCGACAGGATTCCAATGGTGCAAATGACGTGTAAACCCGAGTTTGTATGTAGAAGATATGGCAAGCCAAATTTTATGACGAACTACGGAAAAATGACAAAAAAGTCAGTCAAAGTCAATGATCAACGGTCAAGTCAATGGTCAGATGATGTCAGCAAGACACATTTCATCTTAGGAATGTGCCACATGTCTAGGGTGATGTTAGTAGGATCGATGACGTGTCAGATTTTGATTGGACAAAATGGGCCAATCCGGGGCTGACATGGGGGAGCTCGGATTTTGTCCAATTTGGCCTCATTTCCAAAAAATTGGGGGTAAAGGAGGATCAAACCCCTAACCTCCCGAAAAGGCTACAAACTTGCTGGATTTTTCATACCAGATGAGCTAACGTGTTAGTTGGTGTTAAATGCAAAGATATCGTATTTATGGTATTGCGATTATAACCGCTAGAAAAAGGTCGGACGGCTGGGGTCAACCCCACGACTGCCGAACCTTTAATAGTTTAAATGCCACGCCATGTATTAATATATAATTTCATATGTGTTAAACGTAACGGATAGGGATAAGAAACTTATCATAAAGTTTGACAACACGCATATATATATCACAACCACTGGATCCCTTAACCTTTGGAGTGCTTCATATATTATAATATATATGTTACTATATATGAAATACAACCACTGGATATTGCAAACGTAATGGGAGGTGAGACGAAAAGGTTGGGCAGGGGTTTCGACCCGCCGACCTCAAAAACTTATATATGCAACGTTTTAAACCAAATTCTGCCAACCAATTGGCCTATATGGTGGAGCTTGTGTATCAAGCTACCGAAAACTCATTTATATGCAGTGCAGAGTCGAACCAGTGTAACCACCAACTTGCATAGTCTGAGGTGGTATTACAACAGAGAAGGTGGTTTTTGTGTAGGAAAAGTGGTTTTGTACATAGCATAGGTGGTTTTTCATTTCTCCAGGGGGTCTGGAGGTCACAGTGGCAACATATAGGCAAGTTTATACTCGTTTTGACTGAAATTTCGAGCTGGTCGTAATGGTGAGGTCCATTTTCTCATTTGAGTCTCTGTTTTTGAGATCATACCTGTAAAATCATTTTGAAGACAAAATAAAGCAGTCAGCACTAGAATTTAAGGACTCGGAGACGTAGCCAGGAAGTCTGGTGAACTTCGTTATTAAATTATTGCTATGTTAATGTGTTTGAATATGTTTTCATTTACTTATGTTGTTTATGTTATTCAAAATATTATCAATATATTGCAATAAGTAACATAAGCTGCTCACATAGACATCAATAATACCTTTTTCATAAATACAGATAAAAAAATTTCTTGAAAACTTGATCTAATGGTTTTGTGTCGTGGGCTTTCCTACGACGAGTCACTTTCTATCGACGTCAGGTCATAATATATAAATTTGATCTAGAATCCTATCGATGCCTTGTGATTTGCATGCCCTAATGGTAGTTTTATCGCCTTCGATGATAGGTTGCATCATGGACCTTCGATCGAATGATTCTAGGAGTGTTCAACTACAAATCATTCATTCACACTTCATAGATTGTACTGGAGTACTTTGAGAGCCATTGTCATTATTAGTGGTTTCTATTACACTTGTTAACAGTTCACATTATTGAATGGTAATCAAGTGGTTTCTACCATGTTCGACTTTGACACAATCATTTGCATGGATAGATTCATACTAGTTCGAGAAGCAGAAATCAAAACCCTGGATCTAGTTTCCACCACCCAGGCTGCGAGGAGTTTTATTATTCATGATGCCATAGACTACTCATGATAGAAGGTTGTGTCCATACTGTGTCTACTTTGATGTAATATTGAAACCATATCTGTACCAAAACATTTAGTTAGTTTTGATATGATTATGGGGATGCCTACCTCAGCGATGATATATATTTTCTTGCATTGAATGTTTTTATAGGTTTTCGACCGGTGTCTCCAATCCAATCCTCATAATGATAAAGCACTTCACTCTTCAGAATAACCTCAGACTTCACACTTTAGGGGGCAATCTGTTACATGCTATTTTTTCACCATGAAATTTGACTGTCTGTATAGGTCTATCGCCACCTATATCATGATCCCTTACAAGTGAAAAACCTTAATGTTCCCGAATCAAGTCTTGGAATTGGGGAAAAGCTCTATAAAACCCTTAAAAGTCTACCTCCGCACTTTTTATAGCCTTTTCCTGAGGGTCCACAGATTCTTGGTCTATAAACCGCGGTAACCCCCGCATTTTTTGCTACTATTACCCGTAGACCCCCGTAAAAAGTAAAATAAAAGAAAAAGTAAATTCTAGAAGCCTAGCTGGTCGAATATTCTCCCAACTGAAAGCTGTTAGAGGTGGGATCAATTCGAGCTTATCCCTCCACTCCGGAGCTTATCCCTTGGTCCATGGAGCTCAAATCCCTTCATGAGAGGAATCCATCCCCCTCTTCATGGAACTGAGACTACCTCCATTTCCCTATAAATTGAACTCGAGTTTCAGTCTCAAGGGTAGATGGTAGATTATAGATTAAAAGATTGTAAATGAGTTGCTGAAGAAATTCCCAATAATGCATACTTTCTACACTAGTAAACTGTTTTTGGCATAAGAATGATCACACCCTTGTATTCATAATTCTATGTTGGTATTCAGAGAGGAAGGCTTGTCAAACTGATGGAGCAATGATTGTTCAGGACCTCGAGAGAAATCTATATGACATCAAGGCATCAGGTTGTAAGATTACTCTTTTTATTCAAGATAATACATATGTATCTCTTTTTCTCATTGAGTTGTTCTTATGCTTATTCAAATAACATCAATACTTAGACTCCTTGATCACTAATTTGGGTTGGATTTTCTTGATTATTATATGTTGCAAATGCTTTGATTCTTTTGTCTTGTCTTTGACTACAGGTTCTACTTATTGGAGAAGCCTCTTTGGAGCGACTGGATAAAAGGTTGCATCGAACGTTGGATTTCAAGGTAGGGGCATATCCTCTTTACTTTACTATCATAATTCTGAAATTCATTTAATCTAGAGAAAAATATTTCCAAATGGATGCTTGTTTCTAGCTATTAGTTGAATACTAGCGAGTTCGTTCTTGTCCGCAAGAGGGATTAATACGCATAACAACATGACTACAAAATCATATTCAAAGGCTTTGGAAAACCTAACCTTTTCTGCTGCTACTGGTGGTTTACAGTCAGCAGGAATCTTATGATAAAGTTTGTTAATTATTTTAATGAAATCAGATACTGGTTCACCATAATTTCTCTTAAGTTCTTCAAATTATTTCAAGAAGTAGACATGATCCTTTTTAACACCCCATTGATTCTTAAAAATAGTTGTTAACACTTCCCAAGATCAAATGAAGTTTTCCCTCAATTGGCTAAACCAAATTCTAACATTTCCTTCTAAATATTGCACAAACAATCTCTTATATACATTTTCATGTTCTATGTTCATATTGTTAGCAAAGTCTAGAAATTCTGCTAAATGATCTTCAACAGATAAAATAGTTTCCACATTGAACCTTGGAAGATGTTTCAAATATCCATTAGAAAAGTCATTTAATATGTTTGGAAGTAGTAAAGTAGCATATCTTTCTTGAACAATAGGCTTAAAACCATCCATACCTTGTGATGAAGATGAAGAAGATTCTCTGGTGGTGGTTGTAGAATATGATGAGGTAGATGTAGAAGATGAAGTAGTGGAAGAAGGAGGTAAATATGGTGGGGTAAACGAAGGTGGAGGAAGAATTAAATTTGAAGATATTATTACAGATCTCAAAGGTGTAAGAATGACCAAATTTTGGATCTCTTCTTCTCCTTATTTTTGTTCAAATACAGGGTTTGAATATAAGGAGAAAAGATCTTCTAGTTGTGCAGAAGTGGATGGAAAAGAATATGAGGTAGGAGAAATGAAATAAGTAGGTTTGAATTCAGGTAAATGTAAACCCAATTCCTCTTCTGATGTAGGGGTTTCATAAGGTACTGTAGGTACTTGATAGGATTATAATGAATGAACTAGAAGAGCATATTGGAAATAAACTCCTTTATATATTAATTCATGCACCCTAGGTGGTAGATCTTCTGAATTTATGGGAATAGGTCCAGATCTAAAAGGATCAAGAAATGAGGTGGTATCTTGTTGAGTAATTGAAGAAGGGGTTTGATGTCTTCTTCTTGAAGATGATTGTATTACCAGTCTCTTTGGATCTGATAAATATAAAACAATCTTAGAATCATAATGAGACGTGGTATCTCTTGAAGGATCCAACTTGGGTTCCGTAAAGTCGCCAGGTGAAATATTTAAACCTAACTAGACCTTTATTCACCTTTAAAGGAATAAAAATATCATTGTCCCAGGGAAAATAGATCAAATTCGGTATTCCCGACAACAGTACTAGTCCGATGTTGTCATCTGAGATAATTCTAGGTCAATTAATCATGCTAAGGCATCTATAATATTTTGTTTGTTTTGAATGGGGATTTTCAATGACCAATGTATTAAGCAATTACAAACAGATGTATTTAAACTTTAGATAATATTAATTATTAAGAATTTTTTTTTCTTTACTTCAAATGGTGATTTAAGATTGCATATGTGAAGGCAGAAACTGTAAGAAAGTATGATCAATTAAATATCCAGATTGAATGTTTAATTTATCATAAGTGTGAAAGATTGTCAAACTATGTTCAATAAATTAGCAAAGAATACTTAATTTTATGAAGATGTTGACAATTAATTGATATAGAGGGAAGTATAAAAACATATATTTCAATAATTCATTCTCTAAATGGATTATAACTTCAGAGGATTTAAGATAGACTGAAACACGACTTTTTCTTACCTAATTATCTTCATAAACGTTAAATATATGAAAAAAAAATGAAATGAATACTGGAAAAATTATAAGAGAACAAACTGATTGAAATAAATCCAAAATCCTTTTATTATCATCAATGATCAAATCTTATACACTTCTACTTACAAATGCTCATCCAAGGGTGCAATCCTTAATAACTTGAATGAGGAGTTATTTATACTAGTTTCTATCACTTAGAAGTATCTAAAAATGAATAAAAAAATAGTATCAAATTGTAGGAAAACAAAATTCATGAGTGATCTCTCACTGTCTTTGAGGAAACAGTTGATGATGTGGCCCAAAAATTACTGTTGTGCTGGCATGTCGTTGGAGACAAAAATTTACTCGATGGTTTCACATAAGTTGTTACACCATTTTTTTTTCATCTAACCATTTACAATTAGATGGATCGAAATACACCATGTAAGACCAATTTTACCATACTAAAATCTCCTTCACTATAAGAAATAATTTAATAAACCATAGTTTATTAAGTTATTTCTTGTCCAAATAAAAAACCCCATGAGGAATAAATAAATAAATCCTTATTTATTTGATTTTCCTCTAGGAATAGTTAATTAAACCTATGCTTAATAATATTCCTGGTCATATTTAACCCAATTAATGAGAAATAATTAGATAAATCATTATTTATCTTATTATTCTCTAGGAACAATTAATTAAATCATTATTTAATTAATATTCCTTGTTAAATTTGACTAAATCATTTAGGAATAATAAAATAAATCATTATTTGTTAAATTATTCCTTTATCCCATCCTTGAAATGATAAATAAATATTTTATTTGTTTATTATTTCTAAATAAAGGGATTTAACCAATTTAAATTCCTTTTCTCTCCAACAAAATATAATAAAATATTCCAAGAAGTTATATCTAGATCTTGGCTAACAATATTTTATTATGCACCATTATCAAGGATAACTCAATATTTTGTTAAAAATAGGAGGGTTTTCCATTCACTTCTTACCTTTGATCCTTTTATCATGGTTGGACTTTGATCGTCTTATCATTGTCATACTTTAATTATTTTTATTTTATTTTTGCTTATTGAGCTCCCTTTGAGCTCTACACGTCTTGGGTTTTCTACACCATTGAGAGGGAAAATCTTTAGTTGAAGCATTTGAGGACAAACAAGAATCCATCCCATTAAGGGGGACTAGTAACATCATTCTTTGTTCCCTTCCTAAGTGTTAATATAATACAAAAAACTCTTTATAATTCTTGTCTTGTCCATTGGATATTTTGGAGAAACTCTTATTTCATTTTACTGTTCAATTGCTTTATTTGCATAGATTTGGGTTTTTTTTGCATTCGTTTCGACCGTATATTGCAGATCTAAAGAAGTTAGATATTAACCATATTTGTTGTTAGGGTTGTTTTTCATGTGCATCTAAAGTGATATCTTTTCGTACACATGCATTAAGAATTCATTCTAACATAAGTGATCCCATTTTTTCTCGCTCATAATTTCCAGATTTACGATCTTCAAAAAAACTTCATCTACTTCTGTGTACCTTTGAAAATTAGGTTTTTTGATGGAAATATGTTTGATTTCATGTTTTATAATAAAATAAAATCTAAAGCTTCAAGAAAAGCTTTTCGTGTCACATGGAATTTAATTCCTGCAAACTTTGCTTTGTTAATTGCAATGTTAGAAATATTTTTGTAGTACTCCTCCAAGTTGATCAAATTTTCATTATGAACTACTAGTCTAGTCAATCCTCTCTGGTTCAACAAATTAAAATTAGTGTGAAATATTTGGACAAAAATGTCCAAAGTTTGACACTTAGTTTGCAATTAGTTTAGTAAACTCTTTTTTTGCAATACTTTCTTGATTTTGAGGATAGTAGTTGTTCTGTCTAAAATGTTGATCTGCTCCAACTCTTCTCTGCTTTTAGAGTTTAGTACCTTGATCATGTCTGATTCCTCTGTTGGTTTCTTCTTTAGTGTTGCCTTCTCTTTTTCAATGACTATTCTGCATCTACTAATTAAATTTTGTTTTTAAAAAATAATTTGTATGGATGGCTATACTTCTGTGATTGCTTGACCGATTTTTGTCCATATACTCTCCTTAGCTTGGGCCAAGGTGTCTACCATGAGCAACTCACTTTCTAACTTCTGAACTTTAAGTCCAAATCTATGAGACTTCTACATTTCTTCCATGTACAAGATATCATTTTTAATCTTTTGAGTTTCCAAGGTCTTAAGTTTCTCCAACAACTTCTCATTTTCCTGTTTCTGTATGGTCAACTACTACACTAGTGTCACTGAATCCTCTGTTGTCAATGTAGATTAAATAACAGTTGATGAAGAGCTAGGATCTGTTCTTGCAACGACAATTGATACTATTGTAACTAGGATCATAGCAAGCTAAGTCGATTCTTTTTCTTTGAGCAGTCCTTCAATCTACTCCACCATCTTCTTTATCTGAATGTTCTACTCAATTATCAATTTGAGCATCTCTTCTCTATTTTGTTCACTCTCCTCCATTTCCTTTGTCTGTGGGTCTTCTGTGGAAGGTAGCTTTAGCTCTTTTTCAGAGCTACAATGTATGCATTTTTCTTCTTTAAAATTTGCTCTACAACTTTACAATCTTTTGGGTCATACTCAATCTTAACTACAGTGTATTCTAAGGACTTTATCTGGTTGTCTTTAGCTAAAGAAGAGAGTTTTTCTACTTTAAGTTGTGACTGTACATTTGATAATTTTATTCTTAACTTAAATAAATTCGTAGCTATATTAGTCATGGTAGAGAAGAGTATCTCTCCATATTGTCTATGCATATCCATTTGATCTATTGGATGAATATGGTTAGCATCAAATGAGAGAATAGTCTTCTTATAATCTGATGGAGACTTAGGAAAAGGAACTTGGGCTTGTAGGAAAGCCATTTTCATTTTTCCCTTTTCACTATCAAAAGTAGAGAGAAGCCTATGATGTGATTTAGAAGTCTTTTTCCAAAACTGTCTGTATACATCAGACTTCAATGTTTAATTTTTTTGTTTAATCTCCAAGAATTTGGAGAATATGTTCTGGTCCTATGATGAACTAGTTCCCATGGATTGGATGATCTCTAGAGGTTATTGAGTGGGTGAAGTAGATGATGGAGTATTGGAAACACTCCCTTTGGTTGATCTAGACACTTATGGATCTCCCAAGTATATGATTTCTGGTTCCTTTTGACTCTGTTATGTATAAACCATTAAGTCAGTCTTTTGCTTCTTTTGTTGGACTATGAATTCTCTGACCAAATCCGTAGGATTTGATGTTTCTCCCCTTTCTATTTTCTACTGTTTGCTTTGGGAAACTGGATTATGCAAAGTAGAGGTAGAGAGGATTTGTTCCTCTGCTTCTTGCAATGTATTTTTAGTTCACTGCTTCTGATTCATGAAATTTTCAATTTCAAGCCTTGGTGTATGATTATATGGAGTTGTTTTTAATTCAACTCTTAAATTTGAAATAATACTGAAGGGGTCATAAGACTAAGTGAAGCTTGGCTGAAAATTCATATTTTTCAAAATAGCATCTGCCTCAATGCCAACTGATCTAGTATTGGAAATGAAGGAACCTATCTTTGACTTAATCTTGAACAATGACTTCCTTTTCCATGAAACAAAGTGTAGATCTTTCATGTTAATCATTTTCCTAATATATTCCAAAGAGAAAATTCTCATTGGAACATATTTTGGAAATTTATATGGTGCTAACTCACAACCATATACCCTGATTTCAGTGTAATTCTGGTATAAATACCAGTCTTCAGTTTTTACTTGGTCACTCAAATGAAGGATTATTTTAATATCTTGACCAATTCTGGGCTCATTCTGGTTGCTAAGAAGTTGTGCTGCTAGATGGATGAATGAGTCAATGAAATATGAAAATGAGAATTTGGCTAAAATGAACCTGGCCATCTCTGTCCAATGAATTACTAGCTGGTTGACTCCAAGTTCATCCTTCTTGTTGAGTGTAATAGGAAATGAATCTCCTTGCTAAAACATAAACATATGTATAAGTACATAGGTGTACTTAAACATTCATTGGGATGTCAAATTTGTTGATTTCTCATGCATATTATCAGCCAAAAATTCACTGTAATTATACATGAATGCAAGTTGATGATCTTTGGAGAAAATTGAGAAATATCCAAGGATGGGTTCCTCTACTATATTGTCATCTAGATATCCTAACAAGCAAGACAATAGAGAGATGATGTGTCTGGTGGCTTCAGGGAACATGGAGGATGGATAGGGTGGGTTTCTCTCTGGTAATTCAGCATCATCAGGTAAAAATGGGCTCTTTTAGGGAAATTAAGCTTATCGTACAACTCCATAAGAGCTTCTTGAGAGAAAAGTCTTAAGGAGTCATTTTGATGGATTAAGAGCATACTGTGTATGGTCTCTACAGTGATGGATATAAGAATGTTTCCATTCTGAGCCACCACTGCTCTTTTGATAGGGTCATATTTGGTTTGACACCAAATGACCAGATATGGGAAGTCATGGGTTTGAGGGAATGAAAAGAGGGGCAGAGCGGATTCCCGTAGCTTGATTTCATCTTGTTGATCCAGGTTTTTTTTCTTCAGCCACTGGTGCAATTCATGGAATTTGAATTCGCACTCTGTGTCAGAAATTTTGAAATAAGAGTCAGCAAGGGGTATGTGGTCGAGATCGACTGGGGTAGAATTGGGAGGATTTTATTCATAGGTAAGATTTATTCTCTTTCCCTTTGGTGCCATATTCTCTGCAGAGGGAAAGGAAGAAGGAAGAGGATGATAATTCTCTATTTGGCATGGTGAGAGATGTTTAAAACAATGCACAATTCTACCCTGAAAAAAATGTAATCCAACATAAAACAGTGTGTTAGTTTCAGCCTTTTCATCCTTCCTCCAGTGATCAAACATGCTCTTACAAAGTTATTTTAAGGTGTCAAGGTCAAATTTTGTCATTTCAGTGAGCCTTCAAACAAAATTTGGTCACTAGGTATTAGGTCTAGGGTTTGCTTTTACTCCTGTCAAAGTTGTCCAAATGTCGGTCCATGTCACCATTCAGCTGAGTGTACCATCATTCAGGGGTTTTCATCATCATTTCAATTCAAGGTATTTACCAGTGTTCTTGATTGTGCACAAGTAGGTTCTTCCTCTCCTAGGGTTTTGGAGGTAATTTCTCTTGGATGGTAAAATCATCAGCAAAAATTGTATCCTGATGTTCATATACCTTCCCCTATCCTTAATGTACCTTATTAAACACTTCCCATCACTGAGATCCCCCAAATTCCTCATTTTTGCACAAACCCTAGTTTCTTGCTACAACTTGGCAATTTTCTAGGCTAGGCCTGTGTTTTTCCCTTTTGGACCCCTTCCCCTCACTCAATCTCTGAAATTCCACTTTCTCCTGCTTCCTAACATCCCTCCCTACTTCCCAAAATTTTCTCAAGATTTTAGAAGCCTCTTATCCCCTTCATTTCACTTCATTTCGACAAATCCCTTGTTCCACACATAGGGATAGGTTTTACTCCAATGATGTTTCTGAGAAATAAAAGATGAATTTTGGAAAAATGAGAGAGGTTTTTGTCCAAAATAGGCCAAGGAAGAAAAAACTCCTTCACGTTTTACACAGGTGTCATGGTTTTATAGAAATGCAAAACTACCGTTGCCTCAGGAGAATTGATTCACCTCTGTAGTGACCTTGGGAAAATCAAGATTTCTCCTAGCTTGGTTGTCCAAATGACTTTATTAATACGTCAAATGATAACTAGACACAAATAGCTTTCGAATGAGAAATAATGAGCTCAATTTGGAGTTGAGGAAGACCTTCACAAGTTCACTGCAACAGCACTCTACCTTGAGGCAACCTCATTTTGAACATTTTGACCAGTATTGGGAGATTTGATTTTTGACAAGGAAAATGAACTCAAAATTGAAAAATTCCAGCTGGGTTGGAAATTAGACTCAATATTATTTCCAACGAGCTATCCTAAGACCAATTTGGACACCAGGAAGGTCTCCAAAAGTCTCTTGCAAAATGGCGCGGTGCATTGGGCAGCCCTCTGCAGTGTAAAAAATGAACTGGCGCGATGCATTGGGCTAAAAAGCCTAAAAAACCATTCAATTCTTCCTCCAAAAGCTCCAAAATTGAAAATTATTCATTCCACAACTAAGTTAACATCTCCATATTTCCAATTTATGAGTTTCCATCAGTGTTTATGGTGTTTCAATAGGTGAAAAATAAAACCCTAGCTCCTTGCATAGTTTCATTGAAAATCTTCCAAGGGTTTGCAAAATTGCCATTTTTTGCTGTCTTATTCCCTTCTACCACTTTCACATCCCATTCACTACATTTCATTAGTCTATTTCCCTATCCCTAAAGCTACTTCATTTCCTATCACTCTCCCTTTCCCAGTTCACTTGTAAAACTTCACAAACCCCACATTTTCCCAAGAAATTAAGTGGTTGTCCTTACACTTGATTAAAGTTCATTGTCCCTACTAACCTGTTCCTCCATATTCCCTCCCATATTACCACATTTTTTCACTAAAACAAAAACACCAAAGTTCTCATTTTCATCCAAGACAACATAGACCTTGGACATCATGGAAACAAATGACCGAGATGAAGGAAACAGGGTGACTCCACAACCGAATTGCATGCACCAAGGTGACCAGAAGCTGTTGGAGAAGGTGAAAAAGGAGGAAAACATTCCCAGGCACATGAAGAATCATTATTGGTCACGCACACATGTTTGCAAAGCGAAGATCAATACCCTGAAAGCGAGGCTAAGAAGGGCACTGAAACGTCGAAAAAGACATGATAGGCTCCAAATATTGGGCGAAGCTTCGTTGGATGAGTATAGTACTTGATGAGGGACCTTCAGCCCAAATTTCAAGGAATTTGGGAATTTTTTTGTCATTTTTGAATTTTTGGGTCGCAAAACAGGTTTTTCTGCTTGACGCGTAGCGCCACCTTGCGCGCGCTTATGATTGGCAGCTCTTCAGAGGGAAAAATTGGTATTTCTGGATTTTTTATGAAAATTTATGCATGCTCAAGAATGGCCTAAGAATTTCATCAAGTTTTGGGTTGCCTAAAGGGTCAAAAACACCCTAAAAATGGCCTTTCTGCCACTTTTTGCACCCACAGGAAGCAGTGTTGGGAGATTGAACTTTTGGAGGGGGAAATGGGCACCAAATCTAAAAATTCCACTTGGGTTGGAAAGTAGACAGGTAGGGCGTTCCAACAAGAAATCATGAGCTCAATTTGGACTTTAAGAAGGGCCTCAAAATCAGCTCCAAATTTGTGCTACACATAGAGATTTTGGGCGCTACGCATAGAGGATTTTGGCCTATTTTTCACTCCACAGCTCAGAATTTCACCTAGTTTTGGCCAGTTTCACTTTTTCATGTAAATTTTGATCTTCCTTGATGTAATTTAGTAACCATGATGTAATTTTGACACATTTTTACTTGTTCTATAAGATTCATTCACCAAAAGGTGAAATGTGAGTGAATGGATCAGTTTCCTAGTATATAGAGGCAAGTTGTTTCATGGCCTATTTTCTAGTTCCTAGTTTAGATATGGTTGAAACAGATCCTAGAATGATGAGCTTGACCCCTAGAGGCATGGGAATGGGTTATGCTTGTAAATATGATGTATGTTATCAGTCATTTTCAGGGTTGGACATTTGGGATTGCTAGCACTTCATTGTACATTTCATTCTGCAATTTTGGCAAAGGAATAGACCAGGGTTTGCAGCCCTCTTTGGGATCCTTGTGGCTCTGTGTTTTGATGGTGTTTTCCTCTATGTATATGTAATTTCACTGATTTTTATGTGTACCATTTTCATTCTTCTTTCTTCTTAAACTGAACAAACAAGTTATAAAGGTAGAATTCATTGGTTTGCATTGCTCTGCCTTCATTTTTGTTTAGTTTTTCATGTTTTCATTTGTTTGAGGAGAACTCTTGAGACCCTCTTGCCCTCTTCAGCTCCTCACCATTCTGATCCATCCATCCACTCAAGCTAAAGCGTCAAAACTATTGCCTACCTTGCCCCAATCAGAACTCTGCAAAAACTAGGCCTAATCCCCGCACCCAAAACTGCCTTTCCCTTGATCCAACAAAAAACCCCAGAAATAAAATCAAACTCCTTCACTTATATACCTAGCCTAAAATTAGCTTTTATTTCAGTCATCTTAAGCCCTATTGATTAATTTTCACTGAGATTGACCCAGAGAGAGCCCTCTCCTGTTCTGGTAGGGCTAGCTACCAGACTGAGCGTGGTTTGATGTTACCCTGAACTCTGCCTTCCTTCAGCCTGAGGTAGATTTAGAAAATAACATAGTGGCCACCATACTAGGGAGAAAATGGTTTTCTTGTTAGTGTTATTTGTTTTATAAGCTACAGACGGAGCCTGAAGTTATGCCAGATAGCCTTCGAAATGATCTTGCTTTGCATTAGCGAAAGTAGATAAACGCTGCTTCAGTCAATCTCCGGTCTAGTTTGTAAACGTAACATCTGACTTACAAGTTGCCCCAGTACATGTATCAAGTTCAGATCTGATTGTTGATGGTGGACAATGATTAGACATATGAAGGCTGAAACATTCACCTGGCGACTCCAACTCAATCCAGAGATTACAGTGCTCACTGATCCATTCATGCACTAAAATAAAATGGTAGGGTATGTGGCAGACCCTGCTCTTTGTGAAGCTTTAAAAGAAGTTAGAGATCAGCTAGTGGATATTGAAATTGATGAAGTATTTTTCATTGTCTTGCTTCAATGTTTGAGATCTCCAAAGTTTCCTTCTAAAGCTAAAACCGGTTTCTTTGAGTTAATTGTTGAAAAATTTGAGAAGGAGATTCAGTATTTAAATGATCAGATCCAATCATATGAATTTCAAGATCCTAAAACATTTTTGGAAACTCTCCCTCCTTCAAAACAAGAAACAATAGAGCTTCCCGTGGATGTTTGCATTGACAGTTTGCAGCTGGAAGCATGTATTGAGGAGTTGGGGCAGCAAATAGAGTTTGGTTTTTTCGATCCTATTGCAACGTACATGGAAATTTTCTTCAGTTTGAATGATAGATCAAATTGTCTTTTACATAACCAGACTTAGTATGTGCATGTATGGCTGTCAGCATTTACATTTGTGTCCTGGTTGAAGCACTTTCAAGCAACATCCTTGTCACAGTTACTTGATTGGTTGATTTGGCATTACAGTGTTACTTGATCTATTGGTTTTGCAGCAAAGTAAGGGAGATTGGTAAATAAATAAGCTCCCAAAGGCAACATTTCAGTTTTTGGTATTTGTATATGTACAGGTTGCATTATGTACATGTTTTTGGATTGGTATGAGTTGTTTTGGGTTTGCAGTTATTGACTCCATTGCCCAATGGATAAGGCACTGGTCTGCTCTCCCAAAGATCTGCCGTTCTTGGAACCTCCAAGGAGCTACCATCCCCATTGGAGCCAATGTTAGTTCCATTCTTTTCAGCCTTCCTCTAGTGATCAAACATGCTCTTACAAATTTATTTTAAGGTGTCAAGGTCAAATTTTTTCATTCCAGTGAGCCTTCAAGTAAAATTTGGTCACTAGGTATTAGGTCTAGGGTTTTCTTTTACTCCTGTCAAAGTTGTCCAAATTTCGGTCCATGTCACCATTCAGCTGAGTGTACCATCATTCAGGGGTTTTCATCATCATGTCAAGTTCCAAAGGGTCATTTTACACCGTGTTCATGCATCAGTTGTGCCTAGGTAAGGTTCATTTCCCTCTCCTAGGGTTTTGAAGGTAATTTCTCTTGGATGGTCAACTCATCAGCAAAACTTGTATCCTGATGTCCATATACCTTCTCCTATCCATAATGTACCTTATTAAACACTTCCCATCACAAATATCCCCTAAATTCCTCATTTTTGCACAAACCCTAGTTTCTTGCTACAACTTGGTAATTTTCTAGGCTAGGCCTGTGTTTTTCCCTTTTTGACCCCTTCCCCTCACTCAATATCTAAAATTACACTTTATCCTGCTTCCTAACATCCCTCCCTACTTCCCAAAATTTTCTCTAGAATTTAGAATCCCCTTATCCCCTTCCTTTCACTTCATTTCGACAAATCCCTTGTTCCACACATCGGGATAGGTTTTACTCCAATGATGTTTCTGAGAAATAAAAGATGAATTTTGGAAAACTGAGAGAGGTTTTTGTCCAAAATAGGCCAAGGAAGAAAAAACCCCTTCACTTTTTACACAGGTGTCATGGTTTTAGAGAAATGTCAAAAATACCATTGCCTCAAGAGAATTGATGCACCTCTGAAGTGACCTTGGGAAAATCAAGATTTATCATAGATTGGTTGGCCAAATGACTTTCTTGATGAGTCAAATGATAACTAGACACAAATATATTTCCAATGAGCTATCATGAGCTCAATTGGGAGTTGAGGAAGACCTTAAAAAGTTGACTGCAACAGCACTCTTCCTTGAGGTAGCCTCATTTTGCACATTTTGACTAGTCTTGGGAGATTTGATTTTTGACAAGGAAAATGAACTCAAAATTGAAAAATTTCAGTTGGGTTGGCAAGTAGACTCAATAATATTTCCAATGAGCTATCCGGCTCCCAATTTGAACACCAGGAAGGTCTCCAAAAGTCTCCTGCAAAATGGCGCGGCACATAGAGATGGCGCAACGCATTGGGCAACCCTTTGCAGTGTAAAAAATGAACTGGCGCGGCGCATTGGGCTAAAAAGCCTAAAAACCATTCAATTATTCCTCCAAAAGCTCCAAAATTTCAAATTCTTGATTCCACAACTAAGTTAACATCTCCATATTTCCAATTTATGAGTTTCCATCAGTTTTTATGGTGTTTCAATAGGTGAAAAATAAAACCCTAGCTCCTTGCATAGTTTCATTGAAAGTCTTCCTAGGGTTTGCAAAATTGCCATTTTTTGTTGTCTTATTCCCTTCTACCACTTTCACATCCCCTTCACTACATTTCATTAGTCTATTTCCCTATCCCTAAAGCTACTTCATTTCCTATCACTCTCCCTTTCCCATTTCACTTGTAAAACTTCACAAACCCCACATTTTCCCAAGAAATTAAGTGGTTGTCCTTACACTTGATTAAAGTTCATTGTCCCTACTAAAATATTCCTCCATATTCCCTCCCATATTACCACATTTTTGCACTAAAACAAAAACACAAAAGTTCTCATTTTCATCCAAGACAACATAGACCTTGGACATCATGGAAACAGATGACCGAGATGAAGGAAACACGGTGACTCGACAACCGAATTGCATACACCAAGGTGACCAGAAGCTATTGGAGAAGGAGAAAAAGGAGGAAAACATGCCCAGGCACATGAAGAATCATTATTGGGCACGCACACATGTTTGCAAAGCGAAGATCAAGATCCTGAAAGCGAGGCTAAGGAGGGCACTGAAACGTCGAAAAAGACATGATAGGCTCCAAATCTTGGCCGAAGCTTCATTGGATGAGCATAGTACTTGATGAGGGACATTCAGCCCAAATTTCATGTAATTTGGGAAACAAATTTTCATTTTTGAATTTTTGGGTCACAAAACAGGTTTTTCTGCCCGACGCGTAGTGCCACCTTGCGCGTGCTTATGATTGGCAGCTCTTCAGAGGGAAAAATTGGTATTTCTGGATTTTTTATGAAAATTTATGCATGCTCAAGAATGGCCTAAGAATTTCATCAAGTTCTGGGTTTCCTAAAGGGTCAAAAACACCCTAAAAATGGCCCTTCTGCCACTTTTTGCACCCACAGGAAGCAGTGTTGGGAGATTGAACTTTTGGAGGGGAAAATGGGCACCGAATCCAGAAATTCCACTTGGGTTGGAAAGTAGACAGGCAAGGCTCTCCAAAAAGCTATCAGGAGCTCAATTTTGACTTTAGGAAGGGCCTCCAAATTAGCTCCAAAGTTGTGCTACGCATAGAGATTTTGGGCGCGGCGCATAGAGGAATTTGGCCTATTTTTCACTCCACAGCTCAGAATTTCGCCTAGTTTTGGCCAATTTCACTTTTTCATGTAACTTTTGATCTACCTTGATGTAATTTCATAACCAAGATGTAATTTTCGCACATTTTTACTTGTTCTAGAAGATTCATTCACCAAAAGGTGAAATGTGAGTGAATGGATCCGTTTCCTAGCATATAGAGGCAAGTTGTTTCATGGCCTATTTTCTAGTTCCTAGTTTAGATATGGTTGAAACAATTCCTAGAATGATGAGCTCTACCCCTAGAGGCATGGGAATGGGTTAGTCTTGTCAATATGATGTATGTTCTCAGTCTTTTTCAGGGTTGGACATTTGGGATTGCTAGCACTTCATTGTACATTTCATTCTACAATTTTGGCAAAGGAATAGACCAGGGTTTGCAGCCCTCTTTGGGATCCTTGTCGCTCTGTGTTTTGATGGTGTTTTCGTCTATGTGTCTGTAAGTTCACTTATTTTTATGTGTACCATTTTCATTCTTCTTTCTTCTTAAACTGAACAAATAAGTTATAAAGGTAGAATTCATTGGTTTGCATTGCTCTGCCTTCATTTTTGTTTAGATTTTCATGTTTTCATCTATTTGAGGAGGACTCTTGAGACCCTCTTCCCCTCTTCAGCTCCTCACCGATCTGATCCATCCATCCACTCAAGCTAAAGAATCAAAACTATTGCCTACCTTGCCCCAATCAGAACTCTGCAAAAACTAGGCCTAATCCCCGCACCCAAAACTGCCTTTCCCTT
Organism: Pinus albicaulis; assembly: GCA_034641835.2. Taxonomy (NCBI): domain Eukaryota; kingdom Viridiplantae; phylum Streptophyta; class Pinopsida; order Pinales; family Pinaceae; genus Pinus; species Pinus albicaulis. The sequence continues at coordinate 96,665,481 of CM076577.1, forward strand.
GATCCAACAAAAAACCCCAAAAACACAATCAAACTCCTTCACTTATATACCTAGCCTAAAATTAGCTTTTATTTCAGTCATCTCAAGCCCTATTGATTACTTTTCGCTAAGATTGACCCGGAGAGAGCCCTCTCCTCTTCTGGTAGGGCTAGCTACCAGACTGAGCATGGTTTGGTGTTACCCTGAACTCTGCCTTCCTTCAGCCTGAGGTAGATTTAGACAATAACATAGTGGCGACCATACTGGGGAGAAAATGGTTTGCTTGTTAGTGTTATTGGTGGTTTTTGGTATTGAGCAAGGGGGGGTGCAAACTATTGTGGAGGTGACACGTAGGGAGGGCCCATTATCGATAAAATAACTTTTGGGACCCCACCCCACCCCACCATTAAGGGGAAATGGGCAAGGGGGGTACGAAAAGTCTTCCCCACTGTTAATATGGGTGGGGAAGAGATCTACCCTTCGAAGTTGCTGAAGCAACAACACAAGCGACAAATGTTCTTGTATTTTAGCGAAATTAGGATAAAAGCATGTGCTCACTTATTAAAATAAGGGTTAATTGCTTTAATGAAGGAATTAATCAAAATTTAAAAACATTTATCTCCTAAATTAAAACCTTGGCAAATTTAAAGAGGTAGCCATTTTTCAAATTTATTTAAATCTAGGAAAATCATTTTTTATTGCTTGTCCTAACATTTTTTCAACAAATTTGCCTTCATTTTTTAGGGAAACTATTCCTATCATTTTCTTGATATGAATAATTTTATTTACCATGAATCCTAATATTTTTTTTTATTTTTGTCTATTCATATCCAAACTTAACATTTTTAAATTTGTATTTTTTCTGAAAATTCTACCTTATCAAAACCAAATAATGTTACAACACATACGTTTTTCAAATTGATGCCTGAGTTATTCCACGTCACTGCCAAATATTATGTCATCTACATATACTGCTACAATTAGTAGATGGTCACCTTCAACCTTTATGCACAAATTTCTATCAACAATACCTTTTTTAAAAACTTATTGCTGAAGGAATTTATCTAGCCTCTCGTACCAAGCACTGGGAGCCTATTTGAGTCCATATAGGTCCTTTTTCAGTTTGCACACAAACCCTTTCTCTGTAGTGAGCATAAATACTTCTGGATTCTCAATGTAAAATTCTTCCTCTAGATATCCATTGATAAATGCAGACTTCACATCCATTTGAGGAAATTTGATATTTTTTTGATTGGAAAAGGAAAGAAAAATTCTAATATCTTCTAATATTACTATTGTTACAAATGTTTCCTCAAAATATACTCCTTCTGTTTGAGCATAAGATTTGCAAACCAATCGAGCCTTGTTCCTAACTACTTGACCATGCTCATTCAACTTGTTTTTGAAAACCCATTTGGTCCCAATGAAATTTTTATCCTTAAGTCTTGGAACAAGCTCCCAAGTGTCATTCCTTTCAATTTGGTCAAGTCATTCATTCATATCCTTCACCTAGAACTTGTCCTTAATTTCTTGGCTGACATTCTTGGGTTCAATCTGTGATAGCAGAGCCAAATTTGTGTAGCTTGGACTTCCAATAAGTTTCCTCATGGTATGAACACCATGTATTTGGTCTCCCAGTATCTAACTCTTAGGATGCTCTTTCTGTACATACTTGGAAGGTGTCTTTGGCTTTGAATTTGTGTGTGACTCCTCGTGTTCACAATATGATCCTATTTCATCTTGGTACAAAAACCACATCTCTGGATTTACTTCATCCTCGGATTTTACCTCTAATTTAGAGGATCCAGGTTGTGCACCTATCTCATCTACTATTACATCAATGTTGTCCTCTATCTTATTTGTGCACTTGTTGTAACACTTGAATCCTTTTCTTTGAACAGAGTACCCAAATAATATTCCCTCATCAGTGCGAGAGTCAAAATTTCTAGGATTTTTATCATTCCTTTTGATAAAACACTTGATCCCAAACACTTTGAGGTTTTTAACTGATGCAGGTTTTTCTAGGGAAATTTATTACTATTGGACCTAAGATGAGTTCTATTAGAAAAATATGTTGTTTCTTGTGTTGCTTCTCCCTAGAAGATGTGAGATACATCAACTTCATCTAACATGGCTCTAGCCATTTCCTGGATAGTTATGTTCTTCCTTTCCAACACTCCATTTGGCTATGGAGTTCCAGCCATTGAATACTATCTTTTCATGCCCTCTCTTCACATAATTATTCAAACTCTTTTGAGGTGTATTGTCCTCCTTTTCCTAATCTTAAGCACTCGATATTTACATATTTTTCATTTTCAACTTGAGTTTTGAATTTTTTAAAATGTTTAAATGCTTCTTATTTTTCTTTTAATAATACAATCTAGGTGGCTCTAGTAAAAGAATTAATGAGCAGCATAAAGTACCTTATCCTCTTAGGATTTTTTCTCTAGTTGGAACACAAATATTTGTGTGAATTAGCTCTAGTGATCTAGTTGATGCAAACTATTTTTTCTTAAAGTGAGTCCAGGTATGCTTATCGAATTGACATGACCTGCAAATTGAATTCTTGGGTCTTGACAGTCTCTGAAAACTTCTCACAGCTCCAAGTTTTTTGACTCTTATTAGGTTGTTGTTACATGTAAATTTTGGCATCACCCCCCAAGACCAATATGAACAGGGTATATCATCCCCTAATTCAATACTAGCAGGGTCTATCATCCCCTAATTCAGTTACTATATGCCCTAAGATAAGTCATTCCATTGATGGATTTAATTCATGATATTTCCAATGTTTGAAGTATAGATTAAATTACCCATTGACACATAATCTCTAAATGGGCCTAAGTGTGTTGCAAAGCACTTATCCCCATGCAAGGTTGCTCTACAAATCATTTCTCAACACTTAAGGGTGCATTGGTCTCCTGGGAGCGAAATCATTATTGTTCCAGGAATCTCCACATATCCAGTGTGTTTTAGAAGATATCATAGGTGTCATACTTCATCATCCATCACCATTGAACTTGAAAACATGTCTCACCTATTATTAGAAAGGAATTCAATTCCATTTATTGAGAAACAACCTACGATTTCCCTATAAATTGAGCACTCATATAAGTGCTAGGGAGGATTCAATTTGTGTAGTGTTATGATGTTGGATTCTCAATTGATGAGAGTTGGAGTATTGTTACGCTGCTGAGATGATGCTTGGTGTGATGAGGACACAATGAAGTTGGAGCAGGTTGATGATGAATCGATCTATTGGTTGTAATCTTCTCCTCCTACTTTCTTAATAAAGATATATTTTCTTTCTCTCATATATATGCTTATATCTTGTGAATGTATTCTTAGATCTAATAAGTTTGATTTGGTTAAGATAGATAGATATAGTATATTTTTATGTTGTTTGTTGTTCTTTGTCTTTGATTGTAGGTATAAATCTAGTGGATTTATTTGTATTGAGAGCGACGACAACAACGAAAGAAGGAGAAAGAGAGCAAAGCATCACAAGTGGTCCCTTTCCGTTATTCTTATACATTTATCTTAGAGAAGAGAATATTTGTCTTTCTTCTGTTGTCCTGAGTGAAGGAACACCACACTCAAGGAGCTCTAGTTTATCCATAGATTAGAATTTTGTATAACAAATTGGCGACTTCGCTGGGGAAAAATCCTTCATTACTGGTGTTTATGTCTTTATTTACCATCATCAGTAGAATTTACTAAATACTTTCAGTCATCTGAATGCATTATTTTCCAAAGAAGTGTGTCTAAGCTTCTTGCTTTCCAAACTTAGCTGTGCCCAATGCATTGTTGGTCAGGGTATAATGCTCTGCAAAGCAATGTCTCCCATTCAGGGGTGCTCTGCAACGCACTGTTTTCCCTTACAGGATGCGTTGCCCCCTTAGCCCGCCAAATTCCACTAAAATTTGTCTTTGCATTCAGTTTCAACCAATTTTATATTGTAATCTGAGATGTCTGATTGCTCTTAGAGACCAGTAAACATTAATTGTTCTTCCTCCTTTGGATAGTAGTTTGTTCAATGTTTCATTAGCTGTTTTCTTTATCATTGGAAAATTAAATCCAAAGTTGTAAATTTTGCATTAGATCAATTATTTGTTTTCAAAAAGGAAAATTTCGTTCCATTCTTCATTTCCTAAAGGAAATTTGTCGTTTCATTCTTCATTTTCCTAAGAGAAATTGTTGTTTCATTCCTCATTTCTCAAAAGAAAACATTTGTTTGATTGATTTGTGCATTCATTTTCCTTTTACTCATTAAAATTAAAGGAAACTGAAAATAAAAACATGCATGTGCATTTAGATATTGTGTGTTGCATAGGAACGGATTAGGGAAATTTTCATTTAGTTTTTTCTCTTTGTTGTATGCTCAAAAATCTGATTGCTCTATCCCTTTAATAACTAGGATTTTCATTGAAAAACTGAATTGAAAAGTTTGCTTCTCATTTAGTTTTCATTTTAGGAATTTCCTATTACATCACATGGTGAACCTCAAAGATAAAATTTTAAACAAGATCAACATAAAATTCACCTCAATCAACCTAAGAAAGCATTGTAACATTAACGATAACACTTAGAGGGCTTAGGCTAAGATGTGTTCGGGCGTCGTTAAACATAGCAGATGTCACTAACTTGTCTGCGATACATTATGAGTGTGAAATCCCACGCCACGTACCTTTGGGTATATAGGGCGGTGTTATAGTACGAAAAGTATAAGGGGGTGCTCTCACTATGCGGTTTCACATTAGACAACACTAATATGAATTTGGGCTTCCATGTACCTTCAGGTATATTTGGGAGGAAAAATTTAGGTTGCTTACCATCCATAGGTAACTGATTTGGATGCCTTGTAACTTGTGATACACCGAACACAACATTCAGGGAGATTGTCTGCCTGTATTTCTTGGTTCGCCAGGAGGTATTTTGCAGTTCAAAATTACTTGTTCAACATTTTGCCTAGTATTACCCTTTTATTTGTTTATTTTTTTTGTAATAAAATCAATCATTCATCGTGGAAGAAGAAAAATCCTTTCCTCGTCGTTCGCATAGAATAACACTTAAACCACCTTTACCACATGAAGCCATTTATGTTCGGTGAAGGCAACCCTGTTCTACCAAATCCAGTACCATAAGTACCTCTGGTGCATCATCTTCAACACATCTACCAAAGTTGTCTCGAGTAATTTCAAAACATCCTGGTTTATTTGTTGTCGTCGAAATGAAGTCCTCACATCTACCTGTGAACACTGCACATCCGATTAGTGAGACCATATGTCTAGAACCCGACGTTGTTCAACTAGAAGTTTATATAGATTCCATAGTTCTTTTACCAGAACATCTAGATCTCGAATTTGAACAATTGGAAATTGTTCCTGTATCGCTCGCTCCTCAGTCAATCGTTGCCATTGATTCTTCCCTTTTATCGTGTAGGAAAACACCTGAAATATATCTCGGGCCTAACGGTGAAATTCTTCCACCTGGTTTGATTTCAATTGAGCAAGAACGTCAGAAAGAAATATTCCCCTCAACTCTAATTCATTTTGGGTCGGGGCTTTACCTTTACGAGTCTATTCCTTGATTTACATGCACTGCTTCTGTTGATCCCATTTCAACTCAAGTTCCCGTAGATCCTATAGAGTATACAATGGGTCACTTGACCATGGTTGAATCAACGTCTCCACCTGTACCATATGTTACAGTTGCAACAACATCTACGATTGCTACTCCATCGATGTTTACCACGTCACCTGAGTAACATATTTATGGCGGTCCGTCCATCCCACTAGGTTACCAATCATTATCTGGAACATACCCTTGTGCCTCCTCAAATCCATGGAATTCACCTTGTCATCTTCTAGTATTTTATCTTGTACATCTATAATGAGTATTGAAAGGATTTATCCTTTATACACATCTTTAGTGCAACATCAAGCTGGTCCATCTGGGTACATTCCATCCAATTGAATCTCGACTGGACTCTCACCATTTTGAGATCAATATATTCCATCTTATCACACTCCTCATCCTGGGGGGGAATTTATGGTCACCCATTTTGACAATACTCCGTCGTTTTATGGTCACCCAAATGTTGGAATGAATATTTTTCAGTGGCAACCTATCTTTCCCGTTCAACCACAAATGGTTGTGCATTCATACCAACCAGTTCAACCTGTTGCACCTACATCTACCCTACATGTTAATACTTCATTACCCCATTTACAGGCTCTGTTTTCTATACCTTAACCATATCAGGAGGGTCCTTCAACCCATTACCCTTAAGTTTTGGGCCTTTAAACTCCACCTCTTTCGGCTGGTTTACAACAACCACCCATATCTGGAATCTTACAACCACAGGCTAGATTACACTTTTACGGGATTTCAGAGTCTCCTACCGGTCTTACCTATTCAAAATGGGTTCCAAGTTATTTTGGTTTGGGCTATAATTTTGGCGGGCAATCACCTTGGTAGCCATAGCCTCAAAGGCCACAACAACAATTCTAACAACAAAAAGCTTATCCAGGACTTGGTCAACAGATCCCTCAAGCATTTGGTCATCAAAATAACCCTTATCCGAGTTACTAGCAGAAAATTCCTTATGCTGGTGCACAAAGGCATGTTTCCCAAGCAATTCCATCCTATCCTAGTTATGCTCAACCTAACTTGAATAGACAGTTTCCCTTTGTCACAACATTAGAATTACCTGATTTAAACCATCTTACCAATGAGCCCATCATCTATTCTCCTTGGTGGTCGGTGATACCACATAATTACCCTTCGACATTCCTAAATTCAATGGAAACCCTGGAGAAGACCCGTTAACACATGTTATGAATTATCATTTGTGGTGCTCATTAAACTCATTAAATGATGACTCTGTTAGAATATGACTTTTCCAGTGCACACTCACTGATCTGACTGCGAAGTGGTACATTGAATTACCACGAGCTTCATTTGATAACTTCACTGCCTTACTCACTACCTTTTTAACCCACTTCCATTTACCCATACGATATGAATCTAGAATAAAACTGCTGACCAATTTTAAACAGAAAAATTCTACTCACATTTCTAATCATATTCATGAGTGGCATTGTTGAATGGTCAAAATATTTGTTCCTGATCAGATCTTGGCTGAGTGTTTTATTAAGTCCTTACTACCATCTATCACCGAGGATGTAGCTAAAGGTAGCGTCATCACTGAAAAGCAAGTCATTTATCATTCCCAATACTTATATTTGATTTATACTCAGTCCAACGAGCTCTATGAGAAAAATCCAAACATATTGCAATCAAATTTTACTATTCCTCCATCTGGTAAGGAATCTCATGCCGGTGACGTATGATTGGTTCTAGAAAAAATCACACCTCTACTAAATTTGATCCTGCACCTTCTTCCAAAATACATGTTGTGTCATTTGACAAAGGCAAAAGTGACAAGCAACCCAGAAGCAAGAAAAAGGGGAAAGCAACGAAAAATAAAAATTCAACCCCACAGGAACGATCATCTGATCAACAATCTGAAAATTCTCAGAAACCTCGTCACCCTTGCTTGATATGTAATGAGGAACACTTTGTTCGATACTATCCTCACCGTGCCGAAGTCTCAAAATTTCCTAAGACCTCGGCTGCATCTGCTGTGTTGACAAATTATTTTCCAAATCCAGACACAAATATGGTTGCTACGGATCCCGCTTCTAGTTTCCAAGTGCTTATGCTATCTATCACAAAGCCAAAAACTAATGTTTTGGTGTCTATGTGAAATAAATATTATGATATTCAGGCTACTCATCAACCTATACCTTGACCATGAATCTTCCCACTGAATCAATTCTTCCAACGGTTATTCCAGAGGTAACAATAAAGCCATCGAAGGGAGTCGTCCACAGATCCACATTCAATCCTCAAGCCCGTGTAGCTCAAAATTATAATATAGTTGAAGATTTGGCTCAGTCACCTTCAACTATGTTGACGCTTGAGGTACTTCAAAATTGTCCCTCCCAGAAGCAAGCTTTAGTGTTTTCAACATTTGGTGGAATCGACACAATAGATTCTAGTCTTTTAGTATTTAATCACACGGGCTATGTGCCATAATTACCAGCCGAATTAGCATTTTCAATCCAAGTAAATGTTCTAAATCACCTCATTCATCACACTATTGCTGATGAGGGAGCATCTACTTGTATTATGTCTCTCAATTTTTGGAAGTCACTTGGATCCCCTTGCTTATCTCAATCGCCTATGACGTTGAAAGCTTTTGACGGTCGTACATATACGCCTTGTGGTATCATAAATAACCTGCATGTAGAACTAGGGGGGAAAACTATAAATGCTGAATTTGAGGTCATTGATGGACCCTTTGATTACAACATTTTACTTGGAAGGCCATGGTTTTACGCTATGATTGCAATAATTTATACTTACTTTCAAATGATCGGCTTCCCTCATAAATGTGTTATCACAGTCATCATTCAACTCTCCTTCTTTTCCTATAGTTCCCAGTTACCTGGAAGTGTTCTTTTAGTTCATGAACCCTAGATAACACTTCAAAACATTGGTGTAGGGCTCTTAAAGGATTCTTCCCTAATGGGCACCTTTTCATTACCATCATCTGTGACGTCGACGAAAATTGCAAGAATAGAGACCTGTTGCATGATATATTCTACTTCATCTGACCTAAGGAAGATTACCAATTATTCTGAAGTTGATACGCCTGGTGAATTAATGCCACCAAGCCCAATTTAGCTAGCATAGAAATCAATTTTCTTGGGTTGGGCGGCGCATCATGATTCATCGTCGTCGATCGTTTGGGTCGATTGTTCATTAGATTTTGGTACTTTGTCTAATCTTTTTTCATCCAATTTATTGACTGATCAGAGCATTGTGGAAGCCATGATTCCAGAAGGAGAACCATGGGATGATTATCATCATGATTCCCGTCTTCCAGATTACAACAAAGATAATTTTACTAAACTGTATCTCCCTACGATCTTTGATTTATTTTCAAATTCTCTTCCAATTAATGCCATCGAATCCAAGCGAAACCTGTAAAATATTGAAGAAATTATTTCTATCGATATTTTGACCAAACATGGCATTGTAGAAAACATTCATGTCAGCGTGTCTTCTTCTGCATCTGAACTCGACACTTATCGCTCTCTTTTTCATGAATTTTGAGATGTATTTTCTTGGTCTTATGAGGAAATTCCAGGCATAGATTCTAGTATTGTTGAACACACAATTAAAATGTACCCCAATGTCAGACTGGTACATCAACGCCTTCATCCTGTTCATTCGAAGAAGGATGCTGCCATTAAAGTAGAAGTTGAAAAACGTTTGCGTGCTAATTTAATTTACCCCATTCTGCTTATTGATTGGGTTTCCAACATTGTTCCTGTAATGAAGAAATAAGGGACAATCAGAGTGTGTGTTGATTATCAGGATGTCAATCTTTCTTTTCCAAAAGACAATTATCCTACTTCCTTTATCGACCAAATTATTGAAGAACGTGCTAGTTGTGAAATCTTTTCATTCATGGATTGATTCTCTGGTTACAATCAAATCAATATTTTCCCAGAGGACCAATATAAGAAAACATTCATCTATTCCTGGGGCACATTCTCTTATCATAAACTCCCATTTGTTTTAAATAACATCGGGGAAACATTTCAGAGAGAAATGTATTATGCTTTCCATGAAATTAAGCACATTGTTCAACCTTATCTAGATGATTTACCTGCGCATTCACGAAAATAGACTGATCACTCGACGCATCTGAGAGCTATATTTTTACGCTGTTGACACTATAAGATATGCCTCAATCAACACAAATGTGTGTTTTGTGTTGGTTCTAGTCGTTTTCTTGGATTTTTCATCTCAAAATATGGAATTCGAATCGACCCACTAAAGGTCTAGGCCATTCTTAATTTTCCTGTGCCATCAAACTCACTTTAGTTACAAAAAATTCAAGGAAAGGCTAACTTCCTAAGAAGGTTCATACCCAACTACGATGAAATGGCTAAAGGATTTACTCATCTCTTGAAAAATGGGATTCCCTTCCATTGGGATAAGGTTTTTCAAGCTGCTTTTGCTGCTCTTAAAGATACCCTCATCCGAGCGTCATTAATGTATTCCCCTAATTATCAGAGTGATTATTTCCTGTATATCGTCGCGACAGATACGACTATTGCTATGGTTTTAGTCCAAGAAGAAGATGGGATAGAACATCCAATATATTATTTGAGTTGTAATCTCAATTATACAGAAGTTAAGCATTCATGCGTCGAAAAGCTTGCCTTGGTGGCTGTTCAAGCTGTCTAAATATTTCGCCATTATATCGTACTCCGAAAGACCATCGTCATTTCAAATTGCAACCCTATGACATACATTCTGTCACATCAATTTCTGGGGGGGGGATATTGAAAATGGATTGTCATTTTGCAGGAATTTGGTTTGGAATTCTTTAAATACAAGTTAAAGAAGTCTTTAGTTTTGGCTAAGCATCTCTGCGACCTTCCCTCTAATAGTACTAAAACTACATCAAAACCATCAATTCCAGATGAGTCTCTGTTTCTAATTGGGTCATTTGAACCTTGGTATGGGGATTTTATCATTTATCTCCAAACCCAAATTTTTGGCCTGATACCTCTCGCTCACAACAACAACGTATCCGATACCAAGAAAAATCTTATCTGATTGTCTGTGATACACTTTATCGTCATGGTGTCAATATGACTTTAAGGAGGTGCCTCACTCATGAGGAGGTCGAGAAAGTTTTAAATGATTGTCATGCTGGTGCTTATGATGGAAATTTGTCTGCTTATGCTACCGCGAGAAATATTCTCCGTGCCAATTACTTTTGGCCAACCATATTTTTTGACTGCATTCTCGTGGTCAGAAGTTGTCATGCATGGCAGATTTTTTATCATAAAATCGGCATGCCACCAGCACCAATGCATCATGTCATCGTTGTGGGACCATTTGAAAATTGGGGTATTGACTTCATGACTTGCAACCCTCGTTCGGCCGGGGGGAATGGTTATATTATTTTCATCATCAACTACTTTACCAAGTGAGCCAAACCGATGCCTACATTCAATAACGCATGCGAAAGAACTGCATTGTTATTTTTCAATCATCTCATTTCTCGGTTTGGTGTACCACAAGCTATAGTTATAGATCATGGTAAACATTTTCACAATAACATGATGAATGAGTTGACTTCCAAATTAGGACTATCACATGATAGTTATACCCCTTATACTCCACAATCTAATGGACAAGTTCAAGCCACTAAAAATATCCTTAAGCGAATGCTTCAACGAATGGTAGGGTTTCATAAGTGAAATTTGTATTTCATCTTATAATCAGCTTTGTGGGAATATCAAAACTCAGTGAGAAATGAAAGCAGATTTACTACCTTTTAGTTGGTGTATGGTCTGGAAGCTATCTTACCAATCCAATGTGAAATTTTATCATTAAAACTCTCTATTAACTTGTTACCTAACACCTCTAATGAAGAAGCACGTCTTTTTAACCTCATCCATCTAGATGAAATACATCGTGAAACCACTTTGACCAACAAAGCACATAAGAGGCGAATCAAGGTGCAATATGACCAACATGTCAAGCCTCGCATCTTCACAGAGGGAGACCTGGTCTTGCTATATGATTAGGAAGCTGATTTGATAGGAACAAGAAAATTTGAGCCACTATGGCATGGCCCCTACATTTTCAAAAGAGTTCTGGCTAAGGGCACCTATGAGTTATTTGATTATGATGGAATTCAATTGTCACGGCCTCGAAATGGGTTGTATCTTAAATGTTACTATGCTTAATTGAGTGTAGTAAAATTTTGTATCATATTTTATATATGCTTTGATTTGAATTTACTATCTTAGTTTTTTTTTTCTAGAGTTTTCTTGAAGTTAGTAATCCAATTTACATTTCATTGCAGATGACTGAATATTTGGAACCATTCTTTGGGTATGCCGACGGTGCTAGTCATAGTATGTAGAGCCTATCCTCTACAGCATGGACCATTTCCGCTCCAGGTGGCGAGTTAGTGAGTTTTCAAGGGATTTGTATCAGTCAATCAACAAAAAATATCGCTGAGTATAGCACATTGATCGAAATTCTCTATGATTCCATTTCATTTGGCATTAACCACATCATCATTAGGTTAGACTCATAGCTTTCCATACTGCAACTTACTAGCATCTATACCATCTGAAATCTAGCAATTCATCGTATGTTTGTTAGAGTTCGACTTTTGGAAAGACATTTTGATTACATTAAATATCAACAAATTTCCAGAAACTTGAACACATTAACTGATTCCTTAGTGAATTATGTTTTAAATAGACATTTGAAAAATATTTAAAGATACATTTTGAATTCACATCACACAATTGAATACGATTGTGCATTAAACATAGGAAAACACTCAAAACAAATAGATAGATTGTTTAGGTTTTTACAAAATTTGTGCCCAAGACACATTGGTAATCTGACATAAAAATGTATAAAAAAAAGTCAAAGTAAAACTAGTGATGCTCATGATAACAAGAAACTTCTCTAGATATCCTACACAATATCCTCATCCAACGACTAGGAATGCTAATAGTATGGCGCTGCAGTCTCATAGGTAACTCCTCGATCCAACAATCCGGTATCTCAAGGGTAGATCCCTCAACATGCTGCTGCAACTTAGCAAGAGTCTCGATAAAATATAAATCTTGAATGACTTCCCTCCTGATATTCCTCTCTTGTAATATCCCAAAAGGAAAATATACAACAATGGGAATATCTTAAGATATTCCAAAATTGGAGATTCAGTAATACATGAACAAAAACTGGAGTAGTAGTGACAAATCCACTCATAGAATGTAAGAAGAGAATATAGCCATCATATTAATTTACAGCAGAAAAATGTATACAAGATCTTGAGGAAAGAGTTACTCAAGATAGGCAAAATCAGCGGCCCTCAAGAAACATGTACATAAAATATGAAAAGCACTGCTACACAAGAATGCCCAAGGCTATGACTGTGCAGTTTTATAAGGAGAAACTGCTGCTAGCATATGTAAATACATGGATATACAAATGTATGGCTCATAAAACATTGGGAGTGAAGATCTAAGCTCCCAATGAAAATCTCAAGGAAATCTTGGAAGGATTGGCTGAAATATGCAAAACTGCAAAATGCCGGAGTTGCAGTACTAAGACTGAGTAGCAGCTGCAACTCAAGAACTAGATGGAGATGGTTGAAGATGATGCATAATATGGATGCGTATACCTCCTCTAATGGATCTTCCCAATGAAAGGACAATCCTATCACTGAATATCTCACCCTCCAATAATCCTGCAGACCCTTACTGCAATTGCACATTGAAAATAATGCAGTCTAGAGAAGAGACTGCGCTGTAGCAAAAAGGAAATGTGTTGGCCAAGTTACAAGATCTACAATAAGCTCCAAAATCTTCCTCAATATTGTCCCAAAGGAAAGAAAGCTTTCTCCTTTCGAAAACAAGCCTCGAAAGTGGTGTTGTCAACCCTCGACTGCAACACCCTGCAACACAACCCAAATCTCAACAGAAAATGCGCTATAGATGAAGGAGGTAGCTTGGCCCCAAGCCTGGATGTCGAGAAATGAAGTGCAGGCTCCTTCAAGAGGCCTCCCTTGAAAGGAGAAGGAATTTCTAAACAGGAAATCCTTGTGCTAAGTAGCACTGCAACTCTGCTAAACAACAAGAGAATGCCAAATAGTCTTCTAGACCATAAAATCAATAATACATAACATGAATAGAAATGGCTACCTTGCCCTCCTTTTAAACAAGTGAAAGCCCTCTCACCATGGGTCCCACTCATTAGGGTTTCCATCACCAAAGAAAACTCCTCCCATTCATACTGTGTTGTCTCTCAAAGTGCTCTCCATCTGCTATCCCAGCGCTATTGACTTGGTCAAACTTGACCTTGTCCACATGAAAATGACCCTTTTCACACATGAGGGTGTGAAATCCAACTCCTATGATGATCCCTTTTCACATTATGAGGGATTTTATTCATGTTTTTAATATGCATGGATCTCCTTACCCATTTATTCAACTCCTAGGTGATAAAAACAAAATTCAATATTCCAATTAGCATGAAAGCTAATTTTGGAATATTACAGTCCTCCCCTCCCAAATTTTTCTTGTCCTCAAGAAACTAAAAGGATAGAACTGATAAGTTTCCCCTCCTCCTTCTGTATCATCCAGATATGATATGCTCGTCCAAGGAATGAGATGCTGTCTCTTCAATAAATCTCCATATTTCCCCCCCCAAGCATGCAAGTTAGCTAAATAGCTATCATCATGAACAAGTAGAGTACTCAAGAAGGCAATAAGGTGCTCTCCAGAGGTTCCCTTGAGGCATGGGATCTGAAATGTATTGGGAATCATCATTCCCATGTGGATACTCCATCCCCAAGCAATCATCCATATGAAGTGAGTTACCTCCCAACATGGCAACTCCTGAAATTTCTCCTCCACCTTTGGCTCCTGCAAGGTAGGTGGGCTGAAGATATGAACATGGTAGATAGAATACCCTACCCCACATTGTCCTCGTCTCCAATAAAGATAAGTGTAGAGTGTTTGTTGATCTTGGGCTGCAATAATGTTTCCCTCAAGTGGTAAGAAGAATATTAGATCCTCAAGAACCTTCTCTCCAACATTATGAATCATGTTGGCCCAAACCATCTCATATGTGATGAGTTGGAAATCACCATCATATGGCATCCAATCAATCATATGGCTCACCTCATAAGGAAACAAGTGTTTTTCTGTAGTGGCCACATACTCTCTCATGCTCCCATTATAACATGCAATGCAAAGAATGTGGGAAATATCTCCTCCAAGGGACACATCCAACCAATGTGCCACTCCCCCAATTATGATCCTAATAAAAATAAGAAAAACAACAACATAGGGAACCATAATGAGAACCATACTTGCTGCCATATGTAGCAAGGGAGAAGGACAATGGTCCCTCAAATTTATCCAATGCAGTTTGACCCTCAACTGCAATAGAGAGTGACAAAAAGTGTGGTTTCTCAACCACTTGCTTGCTGTCCCACTCTCCTCATATGTTTGGAGAAAGTGAATGATGTATGGTACAAAGTGAGCATGTTCTCCATTGTACATCTCCTCCCCAAGTCCTCCTAGGGAGTGGTCATCAATACTGCTCATGGCCTCAAGTAGACCATGAATTCTAGAAAAAATAATGCCCCTCCTTGGAGAAACATCCTACAAATATATGGTTAAGGGATGCATATATACATTATACAAGTCATTGTGCAAACAAACAATACCCTTACCATATTTCTTGCTCATGCAAATGGAGTGGCTCATAGATGAGTCTCCTTTCATCCTCAAAGAGAAAAGAGGGGGTTGTGCTAACTCTTCCAAAGAGTTATGTATCCTCCATCTCCACATGATCCATGCATCTCCTCATATGATGATATATATCCTCCTCAAAGCCTTCCCAAAAATACCCCTCCATGATGGTGTGGTATGCTCTCATAGAATAAGTGTGGCTGAAAAGGAAGTCTTCATGAGCTGCTTGTAGCAACTTCTCCTTAAGCTTGGAAGCTCTAGATAAGAAGATCCTACTATGATAGTAGATGACCCCATCTGTAACTGAATATCCCTCCTCATGTAGCTGGTCATCCAATATGATACAAGTGAAAAGATCTTTGGAATACTCCACCAACAGCTAGGAGTTCCAATATGGATCTATCCTCCATAGTGTCAGCGCTGATGATCTATCATGAAGAACATCTATCATATGGTCATCCTCTTCTTTTACATCTCCCATGTCAAAGATGCAAGTTGGAAGGCTGCTATCCTTCCCCTGCTGCTTCTGCCACAATGAAAAATCTGAAATGAGAGTGGGTAAAGATGATGTTGAGAGAATGCCTTTCTCCTCCTTGAGTCTACCCAAGACTCTCAGCATTGTACAATGACCTCCCAAGGTCTCCACTCCTCTGAAATCAATTAATGGTGCCTCAAAATGTGAAGCATCTCTCATCATTTGCTGATCTGGTGGTCTCCTAGGTGAAATTTATCCATGCAATGAGACATCATCATTAAGGGTAGACTGCATATATGAATGGATAGACTTTTTCTCTGCTCTCACTACACATTCCAGTCTCCCTCCTAGGTGCATAAACCTCATGAAATAGACAGGGGTGTTTGCTCCTCATCACATGATGTTGGTCATCCTCCCTATCTCCTCCTTTTAACTCCTTAGTTTCACACCCTATCATTAATGGCACAGGTAAATCATGAGTTGTGCCTTGATCTCCACATGTGAGATCCTGGGGAATTCCTTGCAATGATACAAGAATCCCTCTAGTTAGAGAAAGATCTCCCTCTTCCTCTGCATGAGGTGCTAGATAAACTATAGATATGACAATGTTGTTGCCCTCCTCCTCATCAACATGTAACCTCCCAAGAATTGGATCCTCTTTTGAAAAATAGATCTCCATGCCCTCTTGTTTAGGAATATGAGATAGAGATATTTCCTCTAGCAAGGTATGATGTAAGATTTTAGCCTCCTCCATGGTTTTCTTAAGTGGATCTGAGTTTACATTTTCCTCCATCACATGTAAGGTTTTTGTTTGTTTATGTTTGTTTAACTTCACCACATGTGTTGTAAAATTTTTCCCATCAAACCTTTCCACCAATGTCTTAATAAACCTTGCATAAGAAGAAGTATTTTCATTTTTCAAAGAGAAAGACTCAAATATCCACCATGCATAGGCCTTACCTCCAAAATGCAGCGCTGCCACTCTGATGGCTTCATCTTCAGAAATTTGGTGGTGCTACAAAAAGGTGTCTAGTTCTTCCACCCAAGCTCTAGCCGAACACGTAGGTGAACCATCAAAATCAGATAAGACAAATTTAATCCTATCATGCTGCTTGATTATTTTCACCTTGATCTTGCAAAATTCTGGAAAAATGATATGGTCTCTAAACTTCTGAGTTTGAGACTCATACTCTTGCAAAAAATCCCTAAGAGTTTCCCTCCTAGTCATTCCATATTCTTCTATCTCTCTCATGGCAGATCTGGGCATATGACTACGCTGTGTATCATGATGTGTAGCTACATGCTCACACTCATCATATGAAAATCTAGAGTTTGATTCAGATTCAAACCCTCTTGGAGATTCTATACACATCTCCCTTCTGATCTTCTTGATATATCCTTGAATGCTCTGTACAGATTAGGAAGAAGCTTTGAGAGCCTCTTCTCCTTCTTTCCTCCAAAGAATGGAGTCTTAATCTTCTCTTCTCTTGATAGCATCATGGATGAGATCCACAGGCTGAGCCAATATAATGCTTTGATGCCACTGTAATATCCCAAAATAGGGAAAATCTACAACAATGGGAATATCTTAAGATATTCCAAAATTGGAGATCCAGTAATACATGAACAAAAACTAGAGTAGCAGTGAAAAATAAACTCATAGAATGTAAGAAGAACATATAGCCATAATATTAATTTACAACAACAAAACGTATACAATATCTTGAGGAAAGAGTTACTCAAGATAGGAAAAATCAGCCTCAAGAAACATGTACATAAAATATGAAAAACACTGCTACACAAGAATGTCCAAGGCTATGACTGCATAGTTTTATAAGTAGAAACTGCTGCTAGCATATGTAAATACATGGATATACAAATGTATGGCTCATACAACATTGGGAGTGAATATCTAAGCTCCCAAAGACAATCTCAAGGAAATCCTGGAAGGATTGGCTGAAATATGCAAAACTGAAAATGCTGGAGTTGCAGTCCTAAGACTGAGTAGCATCTGAAACTAAAGAACTATATGGAGATGGATGAAGATTATGCATAAGATAAATGCATATACCTCATCCAATGGATCTTCCCAGTGAAAGGCTGATCTTATCACTAAATATCTCACCCTCCAATAATCCTGCAGACCCTTATTGCAATTGCACACTGAAAATAACACAGTCTAGAGAAGGGACTACACTGTAGGAGAAAGGAAATGTGTTTTCCAAGTGCCAAGATCTGAAATAAGCTCCATAAGCTTCCTCAATTGTGTCCCAAAGGAAAGAAAGCTTTCTCCTTTGGAAAACAAGCCCTGGAATTGGTGTTGTCAACCCTCCACTCCAACACCCTGCAACACAACCCAAATCTCAACAGAAACTGCATTGTAGCTGAAGGAGGTAGCTTGGCCCCAAGCCTGGATGTTGAGAAATGAAGTGTAAGATCCTTCAAGAGGCCTCCCTTTAAAGGAGAAGGAATTCCTAAACATGAAATCCTTGTGCTAAGCAGCACTGCAACTCTGCTAAACAACAAGAGAATGCCAAATAGTCTTCTAGACCATAAAATCAATAATGCATAACATGAATAGGAATGGTTGCCTTGCCCTCCTTTTAAAACAAGTGAAATCCCTCTCACCATGGGTCCCACTCATTAGGGTTTCCTTCACCAAAGAAACCTCCTCCCATTCATACTGCGATGTCTCTCAAAGTGTTCTCCACCTCCTATCCCAGTGCTGTTGACTTGGTCAAACTTGACTTTATCCACATGAAAATGACCCTTTTCACACATGAGGGTGTGAAATATAGCTCCTATGATGATCCCTTTTCACATTATGAGGGATTTTATTCATGTTTTTAATATGAATGGGCCTCCTTACCCATTTATTCAACTCCTAGGTGATAAAAACAAAATTCAATATTCCAATTAGCATGCAAGCTAATTTTGGAATATTACATCTCTACTGGCTCATCTACTGCCTGCTTTGGTTGACCCACTGGTCAAACATGACCAACATCTGTATACATCAAAAATTTAGTTTAGTATTGGAAAACATTAAAAATTCAAAAACATGTAGAAACCTTAAAATTAAAAAACATGGTCAAAATTTTTTTACCCATTGCACCCCATTGAGCACCATATGGTAAAATCAAGTCTGGATCTCCATGGAAATCTACGCCTAGGTACGGATACTCCTCTATGGCGATCATATTTCATCAGAACCAGGAAAATAATGCAGTAGAGAATATTAAGGTTGATTGACCAACATGTCTAGCCATCAATTCAACCGATCTCTGCATCCGAGGATCTCTAGGACCAAAAATTCTCAGTGTCACATGTTGCGCTTGCATCAATGGAACTCACTCTAAAATTAAGGAAATCAGGATCGAGACATAACTGAAATTATTCTTCTTGCCACCCTTTGCTTTAGTCAGCTGTTCTTTCATCTAAAAGAGTACTGCTTCAACCTAGTTGAACATTGTTAGTTATAGACACTTAAGAGCATACTCCATGTATGATCGGTTTGCGACATGTAGTGTCACGGAACCAACAAGATTTGAAATAGTAAAAAGGATAGTTCTCAAAGTCAAATCACGTACATCACGAATGCTTATTTTCCCATATTTACTAGGTTCAGTACCTGGATGACAATATTGGCTTATATAATCCTTCATTGTCTCTCCTCCAAGAGTAGATCCCACAAGGGAAATAGGAGAACCATGCCTCGATAATCCGGTGAGAAAGTAAACATCCTCAACCAATATGGGGAGCACTTTGTCCCCAATGTAAAAATCCTGCAATGCCGGATCCCATTAAGGAATTAGGAACTCCAATAGTTCCATATGATGTCTCATCCCTGATAATATGAAGTAATTAAGCAATCCACAATCCCCGAGGGCTCTTATAGTACCCGAATCATTTAGGGAAATCATGTCTTGTTATTCATGTTCTCTTTCTCACCATGTAATGGTCATTTTGATTCGATAAATACCTGAAAGCCAACCATAAGCTTCATTAGGATCCATTTCATGCAAAAACATTGGGAAATTTTGGGCACACAATAAGAAACAAATTTGAAAAATGTGCCCAACACACCCCTGGTCAATGGACAAAACATTGAAAATGCATCTACACTTCAATTATAGTGCTTTTCAATGCACCTTTCGACATTCAAGGGTGTGGTGCCTTTAGAGTGTAGTATATTTACCCTAAGGGGATCAAAACCCTAAAAAATTACCATGAAATGAAACATAAATGATACTAAAAGAAAGAGAAGTTTCAGATCTCCAACCTGGATCAAATGGCGCGAGAAATCATCCACTAAAATTGTCACAATCAACCGGTAACTATGGAATGGTAAGAACTTATTTTTAATAGCCATTCTGATTATTTTATTCATATTTAATGATGTGCCTATGGTTTTTATTCATTTTTACTATGAAACAGGTATTTTGAATTTGTTGGATGGTTCTATGAACATGTTTTATAGTTGATACAGTGAGTTTGAAGTGCACAATTATTCAAAAATGATTTGACCACAAAGAATACTTTTATCATTTTTTTTCGAACATGAAAAAAGGAAATTAAATCACACTTTTATCTCTTTTACAAGCTTTGATAAATGTGAAAAAGGAACCCCCTGGAGTCTTCTTTTAGCTCTTTTTAGACTCCAATAATGTGAAAATATTGTCGAGCACTTGTCTTTTAGAGCTTGTAAAAGTAAATTAAATGACATCTACTCAGTATAAGTTTAACCCCTTTCCAGACTGAGATAGATTATTTATGAAAAAGGAACACCTTAGTCGAAAATGGCTAAGAGGTTTTCTCAGATATCATTTTACACTTTTTCAGACCTAAGCGCCAAATTTACAAAAAAGGACTCATGGAGTTTTCTTTTCGTCCCTTTTTCAAACTCTCAAAATATGAAAAAAGATTGATTTTTCACTATCGTTAGACTCGTTAAAACATAAAATAGTGATGAACTTGTCCGATCATGGAAAGATTGATTTTCATTATTGCTAGACTCGTTAACCCATTAAATAGCATTGGATTCACTCGAAGGGTCAAATTATAGATCAAGCATATGTTACCCTCCTCAAGCTTGTTTAAAAATAAAGAGGTATTGGTCATCAATGACTGGGGAAAATTTGGGAAAAAGAAGAGAACACTTTATGGTAGTAGGTCTCTCTTGAACATGACACTTTTACTTCATCTCTGTGAATTTGGGTTGGGTAATATTCTTGATAGTCTGTCATACCTATGGTCCATCATACCATCACTTCGGTTTTGGGTTAATGTTTCCAACTCATTTCAGTGTTGCCAATATGTTCAAGAGAAGTCATCCAGTAATTCCTCATCTTCTTCAATACTCATAAACCTTCATTTTCATGACTGCCATCCCTGAACATTGCTTCATCAAGTCACATTTTGTCTCCAAAATCATTACTCCCGTTTTGCGATAAAGTTGCTTCTTGACAACATCATCTCATCATCCGGGAAGTTAACTTAGAAACACCTTTCCATTGCCTTGGAGCTTGCTACATCATTGAAAGGTTTCTCACTTACGGCAACAAGTTGACGTCATCATAACTTTGACCAAAATATTTTGTTTGGCGTTCGACATCAAATCATCTATTCATGCCTTGCAAATTCTACTGTAGTATCTTGAGAACCATTAAATTCAACGATGGTTTCTCTCACGTCTGTTAACAACTTACATAAATGGTTGGTAATCAGACAATTTCCTTCCATGTTTGACTTTAGATCACATATTCACATGGTTAGACTTGTACTTGAGTGATTGAGTGAACGAGATAATAAGATCCCAGATCTAGTTTCATCCATTCAGGCTACGATTTCAGGAATTGTACAACATCATACATACAATGGCTTTACATAAAAATGGTCATCCAAACATGGGCCTATATCTGTAGAAGACTTTATCATTTATGTAGGTGTTATGATATTTTATGTGTTGAGCATGGGTATGCCTCCCTCAACAATTCATGTCCAAGATGTAAGATATCATGATGTAGTGTATTGCAAATTGATGCAGGTCATCACTTGCTTCATATCCTCCTCATCACATCGTAAAGCATCTCATCCAAATATTATCATTATTTTGACTTCATGCTTTAGTGGGCAGCTTTTACAGGTCAATTTGGGCATCATCCCACAAGACCAGTATGAACATGGTCTATCATCCCCTAATTCAATAATAACACGGTCTATCATCCCCTAATTCAGTTTCTATATGCCCTAAGAGAAGTCATTCCATTGATGGCTTTAATTCATGAGATTTCCAATGTTTGAAATATAGATTAAATGACCCATTGAATCATCAACGCTCCTCTGAATGAGCCTAAGTGTGTTGCAAAGAACTTATTCGCATGCAAGGTTGCTCTTCAAATCACTTCCCAACACTTAAGGGTGCGTTGGTCTCCTACGAGTGAAATCATCATTGTTCCGGGAATCTCCACATGTCCAGTGCCTTCTATAAGAGCTCATAAGTGTCATATTTTGAATACATGTATTCATCCATCACCATTGAACCTGGAGACATGTCTCACCTATCATTATAAAGCCATTAAATTCCATTTATTGAGAAACAACCTACAATTTCCCTATAAATTGAGCACTCATCTAAGTGCTAGGGAGGAAGAAATTTGTGTAGTGTTACGTTTTTTTATTCTCATTTGATGAGAGTTGGAGTACTGTTATGCTATCGAGACGCTTCTTGGTGTGATGAGGACGGAATGAAGTTTGAGCAGGTTGACAATGAATCGATCTATTGGTTTTAATCTTCTCCTCCTACTTTATTAATAAAGATATCCGTTCTTTCTCTCATATATATGCTTATATCTCGTGAATGTATTCTCAATTGTGTATGTATTCCTAGATATAATCAGTTCGATTTGGTTAAGATAGATATATATTGTATATTTGTATGTTGTTTTCTATTCTCTGTCTTTGAATGCAGGTATCGATATAGAGGGTTTAGTTGGATTGAGAGCGACGACAACAATGAAAGAAGGAGAAAGAGAGTGAAGGATCACAAGTAGGTCCCTTTTCCTTCTGCTTGTCTATTTGTCTTAGAGAAAATAATATTTGTCCTTGTTTTGTTGTTATGGGTGAAGTAACACCACACTTAGGGAGATCTATTTTATTTGTATATTAGAATTTTGTATAAAAATTTTCAAAGTTTATATGGCCAAGTCTCCTGTGCCATAATCGTGCTTCATTTGTCTTGCTTAAATAACATCTTTCTATGGAGTCATCAAACACATATACATTGTTGTGAGTCCTCATTACTTTTCCTACTAGCCTTCCATCCCTCATATTGCAGATCTCACAATCCTTGGATCAAAAGGTCACATTATAGCCATTATCAAACATATAGATCACAATGAGTAAGTTATGTTTGAGACCCTCCACATACATAAATTTTTGTGCATTTGTGTTTTGATTAAGACTAACTATTACTTTAACATTGATTCTTGTTGGAGCATTGTTCCCGAAGGTGACATTACTTCCTCTATATTTTTCTTTAAACGACAAAAAAATACTTTTATCCCCTGTCATATGCTTGGAACATACACTATATACATACCATATGATTTCTTGATTATGAGCAAATAGAGTGAGTCCACATTGCATGCTCTTTTAGTATCTCGTTTCCACCTCCCCTTATCCATCTGATTGGATGGCTGTCTAGTATTTTGGGACTTTGATAGGTATTCAAATCTACTTCTGCAATCACTTTCTTTGTGCTCAATTTTTTTACATTTGAAACATTCTAATTCATGTATCAGAGGAGAAAAGACATTTTGATCTTTGTGTGGTGTATTTTGAGATCTAAAATGTTGGTCAAAGTTGTCATTGATGTCAATATGACATTGTTGGAGATGGAAAATATTATTTTGATAACCATTTCGTTTTTTTTCCCTCTCTTCATGTGATAACCCTTTCGTGTTGTTGCCCTAACCTCATGCAAACCCTAGGAGAAAACCCTTGCATGAAGTGATGCAAATTCCCTAGCTATATATCCCTACGATAAAAATTCCCTAATCTAATGATGCATGATATAATGAAGCCCTAGATTCCCATGATCTATCATGGATGATATAATGATGTGTGATGATGAATCCCATTAAACCCTTATACTCATTGATGAAATCCCTTGTTCTTATACGATGCATGAATAAATTCCCTTGTCATTATTTTATGCATGAATAAATGTTGATTGGAAAATAGGATGCCCTAAGCCCTAAATATCTTGGTAAATGATGATTCCCTAAAGATTCCATTTTCCTAAAATCTTTAATGCCTAATTCCATGAAGAAGGAGCCCTAGACATAAAATCCTAATGGCTTCCATGAATTAAAATAATGATAGTTTCAAAAATATAATCTTGATGAGAAAATTACCTCATTAAAATATAAAATTGACACCATATTTTAGAGAACAATTTCCCCTTTCCAACGAGCTATCACAGACCCTCTAACTCTTCTTATATTGGGAGAAAATTATTTTTCCAGTTAAAATATTATATATTTTAGATAAACGTCTTTCGGATTAATCATATCATTAGGATTAGGTCGACGTTTTGAACCATCTAATGTGGTTCATCCTCAGGACAAGGTGAAAAAAGATGTTTGATCTCAATTAATAAATAGTTAGGATGCATCATTGCCTGGAGAGAGCCATTGAGACTAGCTGTTGAGAACTAGCCATTGCAAATTAGCAGTTAAAAGCTAGTTGTTAATTAGTTCAAATTTTTATTAATAAATTTTTATTATTAATTATACATTATTATAATAGGGTTAATAGTTTAACGCTTTGAAAAAACCGATTTCATATATATATATATATATAAACATAATTAAAAATATAATTTAATTAATAAATCAAAACATAATTTGATTAATAAAAGATTGTTATCAATTAAAATATTTATATACTTATTATAATAGGGTTAATAGGGTTAATGGTTAAAATCTTTTGAAAAGTAAAAAATCAATTTCAAAAACTTAAAATCTTTGAGCACTCTTGCTACCCGTGCTCTAAGAATCTCTGATGATAGCCACTTAGAGGCAGAGAAATCCCATCTTCTTGAAGTGTTTGAGAATAATGGTTATAGTAGATCTGAGGGCCTTAAAGCCTTTCAAAAAGACTATAAAGGGTTAAAAGGTAACTCCTCTCGTGATGATCCTATCTCCAAAGTTCATCTCCCGTTTATCCAAGGGGCTTTGGACAAAATTTCTCATGTCCTCAAACGGAATAATGTCTCTTCTTTTTTCAAGCCTCTCTGTACTATTAGAAACGCGTTTGGTTCTGTAAAAGAACCCATTGACCCTAAGGACATGAAGGGTGTTTATTTGGTTCCTTGTTCTTGTGGCACTCCCTATATTGGGGAAATAGGTCAGTCTATTAGACAGAGAATCCAGGAGCATGTGGCAGACATCATACATAATTTATCACGCACTTTTGCTCTTGCTGAACATGCAGAAAAATCGGGTCACTATGTTTGCATTGAGGATTCCAGAGTCCTTGCTAGGGTGGGTCACTTCCACCATAGGAAGCTTATGGAAGCCATTGAGATTGAAAGGAATGCTAAGAATCTCAGTAGTGATGATGGGTGGAAATTGAGTAAGAGCTAGATTCCAGCTCTCTCTAAATAATTTCGCCCTATTGCTTTTATATTTTGTTCCCTATTATTATTAATTACTAATTATTTATTTATTTATTTATTTTTAATATATTTACTTATTTATTATTATTATTGTTATTATTATTATTTATTTATTTGTTTATTTTTATTTTTATTTTTTGGGTCCTCTCCCCACTTTTCTTTTCGTTTCCTTTCTTTTTATGATTATTATTCTTGATTTATAAATTATTGGTAGTTATATGCTTTTATTATAAAAAAATTGATTTACCTATTATAATAATCTATATTAACCTATTATAATACTTAAACACCCTATTCTATTTAATATATTATTAAATTATGTTTTAACTTTTTGAAATTGATTTTTTACATTTCAAAAGATTTTAACTGTTAACCCTATTACAATAAATATATAAATATTTTAATTGATAATAAACTTTTATTAATCAAATTATGTTTTAATTTATTAATTAAATTATATTTTTAACTATGTTTTTAAATATATATATTATGAAATCGGTTTTTTCAAAGCGTTCAACTATTAACCCCATTATAATAATGTATAATTAATAATAAAAATTTATTAATAAAAAATTGAACTAATTAACAACTAGTTTCTAACGGCTAGTTTGCAACGGCTAGTTCTTAACAGCTAGTCTCAATGGCTCTCTCTGGGTAATGATGCATCCTAACTATTTATTCATTGAGATCAAACATATTTTTTCACCTTGTCCTGAGGATGAATCACATTAGATGGTTCGAAACGTCGACCTAATCCTAATGATGTGATTAATCCGAAAGAGATTTATCTAAATTATGGATCACAAAAGCCTTAGATCTAACATTATATATCTTATCGTAGCTGACATAAGATAATTAGTGTAGGTTGTCATGTCCCCTAAATAGACATGTATATTCGTTTAACTCAACAATTAGTATAAATTGAAATCTAAAACCTTCACTCTAGCATAAAAATTTTGGTCAAGAATAAAAAGATAAAAGAGGAGGCCGAGGAGATAAAAAAGAGATCATAATTACAATGTTTGGGAAATTTTTTCAAGGAGGATGAGAAGGATTACTTGTTTGGGAAACTTAGTATTTGTGTGAAAACTCAGGATATTTTTGTGGAAGGACTAAAATTTAGTTAGCTCTAGGACAATAGTGTATGGAGGGCTCAAAACTGTTGTAGAAGACTTGAACAAGTGAAATATGTGGGTAAATTAGACCCTCCATACCACAAACCTATTGTGTGCCCATATTACCTCATACCTGTCATCCTTTGGAGGCTCAGACACCTTGTGTACAATTGTATTGGACCAGTGGTGGCTCGGACTGATAGTTTACCACACTCATCACCCTCAGATATGTGAATATTATTCATTGTCTCTCTTGTAGAAGATTCAGATTGTAGAACAATAATCAATTTGCATGGAAAACCGTCAAATATTGGAGACTCAGACTTGTGTTTCATCCTTGGATTGGAGCTTGGATATGTGATATATACAGCTCTTATGGATCTCGGTTAAAAGCCCTAAATTACTGAAGTGGTAGAAAACACGTTGGTGAAACTCCTCGGATATAGCAAACTGTAGATTTCCATTGCATTGGTTAGTGAAGCTCAAATAGAACACAACTGTGAAACTGTGGAGTTACCATACAATTTTGAAGATATATCTATGACTTGGTTATATATATCAATGGAGGATCAGACAATCATGGCTTGAATCCTTAAACTCGGATTTGTGGACAATAATAGCATTGAATTTTCATAATTTGAACAATGAAGTAAATGGGCCTTAAACAATGACGTGATTGGAGTTTTTGATCAATGAACCTTGGAGGCTTGTACAAGTAAAGCCAATTGAATATTATTGAAGTAGAAGGAATTTGAATAATTTATTGAAGACGCCTTTGAAGCATCATTTAAGAACCATTGAAATCATCCCTTAGGTGAAAACAAATTGTGAAGCACTTGGAGAACTGTTTGGTGCCAACAACACATGTTGTTGATTCGATGAATGAATCTTTGGAAGATATGATATTGAAATTTTTGATGATGAATTTTTACCAAGAAGAAGACCATGCATACTGTTAGGGGGGACTTGTGATTCTTGACCATTTTTGCAGAAGCTATCCATGAAGATCCCTATGAAACCATTGATGAGTCACACATGGATAATCATCCCTTGATAGAACACCTCTCAGGAGTAAATCCATTAAATAAAATCATGAAATTATGAATATGCCTTCCTCTAGATCACAAGGCAACACTATTTATTTACTAAAGAAAAAAGAAGAGCTAGAGGAGTTTATGCAGGTAAGGTGTAATATGCCCGAATGGGAAAAGCAGGAATATAGTGCAAAATGCTGGAACAATAGTGTAAAACATCATATAAAAGCAAGAGGCGAATATGGAGACCTTTCATATATTATAACAACAGAAAAATATGCATAAATAATGGGCCATAAGATGTACAAAAAGAAAGAACAAGCCTCCAATGGACAAAATCCCTCAAAAGAGGTGTTGCTACTATATATAAAGAGCTGGAAGGCTACTATAGCGCTATTTAAAAGGCACTGCTATAGGAAATGGTTATAAAAAATATCTAAGGTTGATATGTGCCTCAAAATATAGATCTAATACAGATTTGAGCACTATACAACCTCCTTTGAAGAATCCCTTAAGGGTTTTCAACAAAACACCATGTACAAGATGGGGATCTATGCCCTAGGGCTAAAGATCCACTGCAAAATACAGAACTAGAAAGTGTGGCTGATCTGATATAAGAAATAATGTTTCCTCCTCCAATATATCTCCTAGATGAAAGTAATATCCTTTTCACCAGCAAACCTTCTCTCCAAATGTTGTGCCAAAACCACCCTGCAACGCCTCCTACAAAATAACATAGATCTGGAAATAAACTACGTTGTAGGGGCAAATAATTCAATGGCCTGATGCTAAGATATGAAAATATGCTCAAGGTCCTTCCTTAATGTCCTCCCAATGGAAAGGAAGCCTCTTCCACTGAAAATAAGTAATGAGATGACCCGAAGATGGTCTCCACTGCTGCAACCTATAAAATAACTCAACCCTCAACATGATCTGTGCTATAAATGAAATATTAAGCTTGGACTTAAGCCTGATAGTGGAAAATGTTGTAAAATACTCCTACAAGAGCTTCTTAATGTAAGAGGTGGGATTCCTGATCAAGAACACCCAGTGTTAAACAACACTCAATCTCAGCTAAACAACAAGAGAAAGATATATGTCTAAACATACCATATATTCATAAAATTCATATACATCAACATAATGAATATGGCTTCCATCCTCTTCCTTTTATAAGATATGAGCTTCCAAACCCTAAGCCCCATCCAATAATAGCACTACTTCAATGCAAAGCATCTCCATCTAAAACTGTGCTTTCTTTCATTGATGACCACTCCTCCATGACAACATTGTTGATTTGGTCAAAGTTGACCCAGTCAAGGTGTTCCAACCACTTTTCACACCTAAGGGTGCTCAATTAATCTTCCAAGACCTATCCTTTTCACATTGGAATTTATTTATTCATTATTAAGGAGAATTATGGCCCTCCATTTTCCTATTATTCATAAAACAAAGCAACAAAACAAAATTTAATAGTCCAACTACCTCATGGCTAATTGGGAATATTACATATAGGGAGCTCATTTATCATCTACCTCATCCTTTTCGATGAAGGCATGCAAAGGCTTAGGAGGATGAAGTTCATTAAATAAGATCACTATGATAAGGGGATAAAATATCTATCATGGAGAACTATCATTGATGAAGAAAATACGATGGAGCGACATGTCAAGAAGCAGATTGATAGGGGAGTATTTGGGCATCCCATTTTTCCATTGATGTCAAAGGGGGAGAAATTTTTGAAAGGGAAAGAATATTTCCGTCAATGACAAAGGGAGAGACCATTGGTCAAAGCTGTCATTAATGTCAATATGGAATTTTTGGATATGGAAAATATTATGTGTTTTCACCCTCTCCTCATGTGATAACCCTTTCATGTTGTTTCCCTAACCTCATGCAAACCCTAGGAGAAAACCCTTGCATGAAGTGATGCAAATTACCTAGTTATATATCCCTATGATGAAAAATCCCTAATCTAATGATGCTTGATCTAATGAAGCCCTAGATGCCCATGATTTATCTTGGATGATGTAATGATGTATGATGATGAATCCCTTAACATGAAACCCTTCTACTCATTAATGAAAACTATTGTCCTTATATGATGCATGAATAAATGTTGATTGGAAAATAGGATGCCCTAATACCTAAATATATTGTGAAATGATGATTCCATAAATATTACCTTATCCTAAAAGCTTGAATGCCTAAGTCCATGAAGAAGGAGCCCTAGACATAAAATACTAATGGCTGCCATGAATTAAAATAATGACAATTTGAAAAATACAATTTTCTTGATGAAAAAATTCCTCATTAAAAGATGAAATTGACACCATATTGTAGAGGACATTTTCCGCTTTCCAAGGAACTATCACATGCCCTTTAACTCTTCTGATATTAGGAGAAAATGTTTTTTCAAGTTAAAATATTATTTATATTATCCTAGCGACCTAAGTCGACTACTGTAGGTTGTCATGTCCCCTAAATAGACATGTATATTCATTTAACTTAGTAATTAGTATAAATTGACATCTAAAAACTTCACTCTAGCATAAAAATTTTGGTAAAGAATATATAGATAAAAGAGGAGGTTGAGGAGATATAAAAATAGATCATAATTGCATCATTTGAGAAAAACATCTAAGGAGGACGAGAAGGATTATTTGTTTCGAAAACTCAATATTTGTGTGAAATCTCAGGATACTTCTATGGAGGGACTACAATTCACTTAGCTCTGGGAGAGTCTTGTGTGGAGGGACCAAAATAGTTGCAAAAGTCTTAGACTGTAGTGAAATATGTGGGTAAATTAGACCCTCCATACCACAAAGCTATTGTGTGCCCATATTACCTCAGAACTGTCATACTTTGGAGGCTCAAACACCTTATGGACAACTATCTCAGACTTGTGGTGGCCTAGACTTCTAGTTTACCACAGTCAGCACCCTCGGATCTGTGAAGAGTATTCATTGGCTCTCTTGTAGTAGATTCAGGTTGCAAAACAATGATCAATTTGTGTGGACAATAGTCAAAAATTGGAGACTCAGATTTGTGTTGCAACCTTGGATTGGAGATCGAATATGTGAGTTGTATAGTCTCTTAGGGAGTTTGGTTGAAGGCCCTAAAGTACTGAAGTGGTAGAAAACTCGTTGGTGAAAATATTCAGATCTAGAAAACTGTATCTTTCCTTTGTAGTGGTTAGTGAAGCTTGGATAGAACACAATTGTGCAATTATGGAGTAACCATACAACTATGAAGATATATTTGTGACTTTTTTTTTATATCAATGGCGGCTTCTCCATTCATGGCTTGAAGCCTTAAACTAGGACACGTGGACAGTAATAACATTGAACTTTCATAATTTTAACAGTGAAGTAAATGCGCCTTGAATAGTGAAGTGATTGGAGTTTATGATCAATGAACCTTGGAGGCTTGTACAAGTAAAGTATCTTGAAGATTCTTGAAGTAGAAGAAAGTTGAGAAATTTATTGAAGACACCTTTGAAGCATCATTGAAGAAACACTGAAATCAACCCTTGGGTGAAAAAATGTTGCGAAGAACTTGGAGAATTGTTTGGTACGGACCTTAAGGGATATTGGAAGACATTTACAAGACTTGATTGAAGATTGATCGAAAGTATTGAATAAAGTTTGGTGTTTTCTTGACACATCACCAAGCATTGTTGAAGATCCTCGAAAGTCTTGAGGACACCCTTTGAGACCATGATGCATCAGTCATCATGAGGTAACCTTGAAGATTGTGTTTGGGTACCATGAAGAGCTGTGGAGGCACCTTCATGTGAAGACAAGTTTTCATTGATGAGCTAAGTGCCTTGAATATCATTTAAGGGCATTGTTGAAGGAGAAGAGATAGTGAGGGCTCATTGAAGAAAATATTGGGAGATGTGAATAACTTGTGAGCTATCTTGATGAATTGAATCCACTAGGTTGGAGCCCTAGAGGATATGAGCCCTCAAGAAGACCAGGTTGGAGATTGTACCAGAGATATGGTTGTATCCCTAGGGGTTGGTGCCTCAAAGTGACAAGGTTGGAGCCTTGGGAAGATAGGTTTGATGCCCTGGAGGTTGGAGCCTCAAAGTTACAAGGTTGGAGCCCTAGTGGATAGGGTTGGGGCCCTAGTGGTTGGAGCCTCGTGAAGTCCAAGTTGGTGCTTGGAAAAGTACAGGTTGGAGCTTGGGAGATTTAAGAATGGCGTCGTCATCTAGGGTTGGATCCCTACACATTATTGTATTGGATTTATTATAAATAAGAGAATTTAAGTCCTAATTATATTTGACTAATAAAATTATTTATTATACATTTTTTAGTTTGTGTTCTAATTATTAGTGATCTTAACTGGTAAAAAATAAAAATTGAAAATAAATATTGATTCACCCCCCTCTCATTATTTCCAACATAAAATTCTGATACTTATTATATCTATAATTTTCATCTCCTTCAGGTTTAAGAATTCTACAATCAATAGCTTTATGTCCAAAGATATTTCATTTATAACAATGACCATAAAATAAATAGGCATGGCTTTTGTTGAAAGTCTTATGAGTTTGTGCATGAAAGTACCTTCGAAGCCTGGTTGATCAATTCATTCTACATTGATGATATTCTCTTTGTCTTACTGCCCTTTTGTTTTCATTGAATCTCTCTTGATGCTTCTTTGCATAACAAAATGGTTCTTAAAAACCCGTGGACTTGAATTTTATATTCCCCATGGAATATTCTCATGTCTTTGGGAATCCTAGACTTGTTTTGATTCCTGAGGGATTTTTCCTATTTAGAATTTGTTCTAGTTTTCTTGTGCCTTCTACAAATTTCTCATTTAGACCTCTCTTAGTATTTATTCCCTTTATATCCATCCTTATAGAGAAAACTTGTGCCTCAATACTCTGACAATTCTATTCCAATTCGTGGATTAAATCTTGAAGTACTTCTTCCTTTCATTTTTCTTCTTCTAGTTTAAATTTTAAGGAAAAAATATCGTCCTTGCATGTTCTTGAGATTGTTTCCTTTCTTTCTTGAGAAACTCTTGTTTTAACTACTTGTTCTATTCTTCTAATTTCTCACATGCTCCTTGTTTTTCTTATAGAAGAAGGACTAGACTATAATTTCTCTTAATAACATGTTCAATTTTTTCTTTTTGATAAAAAAACTCCTCATTATCAGAGTTATACATATCTTCTTCAACACGTTGTAGTTGTTCCTTCAACTGCTTATTATTTTTCCTTACTTTCTTTAACTCATCAAGAGCACCGATGAATTCCCCTTCAAGGTAAAATACTACTACTACTTCTTCTTCTTCCTCAAAGTCAACAATAATTTGTTTCTTGGAGTCTATTGAAAAAGCCATAAACAAATTGTTATCTTAATCATCCTTCAAATAATGTGTGTTATCTAAATTTTGTGCTGAGCTATATTCTTTGGCGTAGAACCCCTTTTTCTTATAAAACCTTTTCTTATGTTGTTTCTGAGATTTGTTACCGGGTTTTGGATACTATCCTTTTCAACACTTTCTTTGTAAGGGAATTTGGACAAAAAATGTCCAACTCTTCCACAATCAAAAAATTTAAAGGGAAACTTCCCTTTATTTACCCGAGCCACACTTCACTTTCCTAGCAAACTGAGCTAACTCCTCATCAGATTAGCAGTTAGAGCACTCTTGATGTTTTTTGAGCTCCTTTCCCTTTTTCGATACTTTGAATGCTACTACGTTTGGTTCAGACTTCTCTTTTCCTACTCTCATCTCATAGGCTATGAGAGTACCAAGCAGCTGGTCCATCTTGAGATCTTTTAAATTATCCATTTCTTCAATATTTGATACTTTGGAGTTAAATCTCATGGGCAGAGATCTTAGGATTTTGTATACAATTAATTCTTCCTTAACTTCTTCACCAATCCATCTAATCATATTGGTTACTTCATTGACCCCGAGGAAGTATTCTGCTATACTTTCATCTTCATTCATCCTTAGGATCTCAAACCTCATTCTAAAGGTTTGGATTTTGGCCTGCTTAACCTTTTCACCCCCTCCATGATTCTGATTAAGATTTACCCACAAATCCTTAGCATATTTACGGTGCATAACCTTTACAAGTTTTGATTAACTAAGACCAAAGAGAATGGAATTCTTGGATTTAGAATTACTACAATACAATTTTTTACCATCTGCATCATTGGGAGGAATATCAGGGACATTATACTCTACCACTAATGAATTCCATACATCTACACCAAGTGAAATTAGGTATGCTTCCATCCTTACTTTCCAAAATTCATATTTTGTACCATCGAATACTGTATTCTTCTTGAGTAAGCCTCTTAACTCTCTTGCCTCAACATAATTCCTTCTAGATCTACCTTCTAGTGGTTAGAATTTTCTTGATGGAACTTGGCTCTGATACCAACTATTGCAATAAGGAATTACTCAGAGGGGGGTGAATTAGTAATTGTGAGATTATTTCTAATTTTATTTGAATATATTTTTACTTCTTCCCACTATTATCTATTTATTTTGAGATAATTCGTTCATAAATAAAATGAGCAGTAAACCTGAGCATTCATATGTTCAAAAATCATTCTCATGAACAACACACAAACACATTGACACCAGTATTTTTCACGTGGAAACCCAAGGGGTAATAACCACCAATTTGTTGTTTTTTAAGATGTAAATAAACCACCCACTTATTTACATTAGTTTTTTTGTGAACACCTACTCACAGGAGGCATCGACCCCCTTTAGATAGCAAGCACCAAATTTCCAAGAAACGCCAACTTCTTTGAATGCAGACCACCACTTGTTGTTGCCATTGTTCTACTTTTCATACAATTTTAAAATTGAAAATAGAGGCATTTTCAAATAATAAAAATACCAATCTTATGTTCCACAAAATCGCCTTCTACTATCGGTGTTGTGTTGAATCACCAACTCCTCTGGTCTTACAAAACAACACCTGCTATACATTTCTCAAGACAACATGTGTTCTTCTCTCCACCTTCTCACAACACATTATTGTTGCATACCCTTCAGCTCATGCCTTGTGCTCTTTTTCCTAGCACTTCCATTGCTCTCTCTACTCAACAATTTCAACAATACTCTCTTTCCCCCTCATGTGATCATTGGCTTCATATTGTTTTGATCCACTGTTGCATACTATATATTTTTGTTTCTTCCATAGGTACCCACACCACTCGATTGTACCTATGCACAATTTACCTTGCTATAGTTATGTCTATCCATTGAATCCTGTAATGAAATTAATCACATGAATGGGCTTCTAAGTTCTTCACAGACCCACTGTGTACACTTCCATATTGAGTTTTTAATTCATGGTATGTATGGAAACTCTACCGTGACTTTCTGTGCATGTTTATTTATTCTCAGAGCTGGAAAGTATACGAGAGTGGAAACTCTGCTTCTTATTTAATCCAACAAGACATGCACGAGATGAGAAGCTTGGATTTATTTATCCCATCAGTTATTTTCTGCGAGCTAATGTCCTTGTTTCCTTGTCTTAGTGCTTCCTCCAGGAAAATACCAACTCCATTTTTTTTCATTTAATCACCAGCTGGTGACTCATTCGTTCGGTTAATTCCCCATACTGTTTCATCAAAAGCTCACAGTATCGTAACTCACATAAAATTAATGCTTCAATACCACATAGCTCTGATGTGAGTTTAGCCCCTGAGCCCTTAACTCTTGGTTCCTTTGTTCTCCTCCTAATAATGTGCCATATCATATCAAACCCCCTATTCATTGGAGTTCTATTTCCATTGGAGTTACAATATCTTCACACTCCAATATCCCATCCTTCGATATGATGTCATGCCAACGTCTTTCTTCCACATTTCATTTCCTGACTGATAACACGTGTCATCCATATTTTTTGCATTAGACATCCTAAAAATTCCATATCTAGCTGCCACGTGTCCATGGATCCTTCCACGTCATGTTGACGTCACTTTCCACTTCAGATCTTGAGGAAAAATCCACTGCTACCACGTGTCTAATAGGGAAAGAGAGAAAGAGTCCTCACATTCATTGGTTTTTATCAAAATTCCTTTATATTCCTTCTCTTATGGAAACCTCGGTTCTTCTATGGCATTTCTCATCACCAGACTTAAGCAGTTCAAAGGTTCCAATATGTTAGGATCGTCGATAAATCGATTCGCTGATACCCTAATATATTAAAATGCCAATGATTCAAAGCTTCCTGCTCTCCAATATTCCAATGTGCCAAAGATCTGATTCTTCCTGCTCTCTAATCCTCTGATACTCCGATATTTGGTCTCATTAGAGGCCTCCAAGCCCCTTACTTTGGTAAACAATATCTCTCGATTCCAATGGCCATTTCCAGGTTTACAGGTACCGTTAGAGAGCTTATTATCAACACTTTATGTTGTAGACAATCTAATGCACTATTTTATCCTTTTTCAATCTGAAAGAGGGCTCCAAATCTAAAGGATGATGCCAAGGACCTGGACCCACAGTTCACCATAGTCATTTTTTATGGCTTTTTAATAAGCCTGCTACTCTAGTGATTCTCTACTAGAAACATGTAGCTCTCATTGGATTCCCCCTGGACATTTAAAGTCATATTTTATGTATTTTCAATAAGCATGCTACTATGGTGATTCTCTACCAAAAGCCTGCAACTATCATTTATTACCATTGCCCTCTGGTTGACATTAAATTCCAATACACTCATAGTTTATGGATTTTCAATAAGCCTGCTACTATGGTGATTCTCTACCAGAAGCCTTCATCTATCATTTATCACCATTTTCCTCTCATTGTCATCAATGCCAATATACTTACTTGCCAACTGTCCAACATTCTATTTTACCCAACTTGTAAGCAATGTTTATTATATGTTATGATTGTCATTTATGACAATATATTGTCACGCATCTTGTAATTTAAAGAAACATTTTAATACTTCATGGTTAAAGGGCACTGACCTCACAACATGTAAACCTCAATGTAATTGTACGTAAAATACAAGTGCCCAAGATATAATGTGAAGTTTCTATATAAATTTAGACACGCGAGTAGTGGTTTTATTATTAATATAATGATGAATAATTGTGGATGAATTTCTTGATTTTTTTTTAATGTGTCATAATGAACTTTCAAGATATCATAATATCATGAGAAATTATCTAACTGGATAAACTTCCCCTCTTATGTAAAAAATGGAAATTTTTATCAATCTAAAATGTTTTATCAAATTCAAATCTTTGAATGTTTATAACTTAGGATGGTGGAAAAAAATTACAAATTACACTTATTTGATAAACAAGGTGAAAAGGGGAAGTCACTGACCTCAGAGAAATCCAAAAATGCTCCTAAGGAAGTCCTCAGTGAATAAAGAACTATTTTTTCCACCGATCTGATCAAAACAATAAAAAAGTTTCAAATGAAGGAAAACGCGAAATTTAGTTCTTTAATTATTATTAAGATGCAGAAAAAAGAGATAAGCGGACAAATAAAAATGTTTATGGGCCAAATTCGTCACTATGGGGAGGAAAACTCATTTAATTATCCCATTTATTTATTTATGATTTTAGTGATCTCATCCTTTATAAAAAAAAAAAAACTTTATTTTATAAGAGTTTTTGAGTGAGTACAGTACTCATGCTACGACTATGGGGGCTGAAGTTGATGGAAACTACGATGCTCCACCTGTGAGTGATGCAACGATCACTGAGACCATGTTACACATCATTTTTTCACCATTAGGAAAATGACAACCAATCCATATCTCTCTCTATTCGATGCAGTGTTCCAATCATTCCCCTATAATGTTGGAAGAAAAAAAATCCCAAAGAAAACAAGAATCCTCGATTTCATTGCTCAAAAACAAATTTTTAAGCACTTGAATAGTTTCCCTAGCCATTGCCTGTGAAAGCACAATTTTCACCATTGTGGCATGCACAATCTTACACTTTGTCTTTTGCTAAAAACTGCGCAAATCTCTTAAAGAGGATAAAAATAAAAGGAAAATTCTAGAAGCCATGTTGGAGGCATATTTCTCAACCAAAAGGCCTTGAGCCCCTACATACTTAGGCCTCATCCCTTTGTTCATGAATGAAACTCCCTCTCTTTTTGGAACCCTAATCCCTCTCTTTATGGATCTTATCCCTTAAGAAGATGATCTCAAACTTCCTCTTCTTGGCTTATATATTAAACACAAAACAAAGAGTAAGGGAGGAATTTTGAATGTAAAATTATGTTGTCGAATTAGGGCTAGAAGCTTGTCACCTTATGGGAGGATTGGAGACCATTGGGAGGAGGCTTACATCATCAAGGCCAAGGTTGTATTGCTCCTTATTTAAGATTAATAAAATAAATAATTTCTTTCCTATTTTCACTTGTTTTTTATTTCTCGCACATCTCATATATCATGTTTGAGTTACAGATTATGGAAATGTAGCAGTCACTTGTTTGTTTGTTACTAGATTCACCTTTGAATCTATGGAGAACTCTCTTGTCAGCAAGAGCAATTTATCCTCCATAAAAAATTTTCGACCATAATGGGGAACGGTTTGTTCATCATTATGACCTCCTCTGATCTTTAATCACTTTATGTAGTCTTATTTGATTGCGTTATGAACCTTGAAAGTTTAAATTTTTTTATTTTTTGGCTTTTTTTTTTTTCTTAAGTTTCCTTGGTTTGTGCAGTTTTACTTCAGCAAAATGAATTTGCGCACTAAATCTAACTGGTTACCTTCACAAGTCTTTAAAATTTTAAAAAATTAGGGTTTTTCATCTGCTGGGTCAAGAAATTTTTTATTTCTATACTTTCTTGTGTTTGTTTACATTATGGAAAAGTATATTTCAAATTGATTAGGTGTTGTGGATTGTCTTCTTTAGAAATTACTCATCTTTGCAAATTAGGGTTGAAGATTTGATATGGTGATTTGTTGATTAATCAAAGGAAGGAGTGGTAATTGCTGAGATAGTGTTTTCCTGTCTTTATTCTCTCAAAGAATTAGATTTAACATTCATTTTTTTTTTGCAAAGGATCGTTGCATTGATGAAAGATATTGTTTTTCAAGATTAGGTATATTTTGCTGAAAACTGCTTCTTTTTGGTGAAATTGAAGTAAATAGTTATTGTTCTTTTATCAGTGAAGCATTTCATAATTATACTTTTAGACAATTTTAAATTAATACCATTCATTTGAAAGATTCTTCTTAAATATTTGTTGGTTTTATTTCTGCATTTTGAAAATTTTTGAGCATTGTGCATTCAAAAGAAGTTTTATAATTCTTGTGTTTTTGGTTGTGTTGAAATTCAAAAGTAAAATTTCTTCATTTATTTAATTTGAAAGTGAAAATTTTTCATTTACTGAAAGGAACTATGGTGAAAATATAAGTTTTGCACTTCGTTTGAATATTGGAAATACTTTCTCTTTACCATAGATAATGATTCATTGAAGCAAAAGATTCATTTTGCACATTTGCTGCATCAGGATTGGATTTGAAAACTGATATTACTTACACAACATCCATTAAATCGAATTTAATGAAAGAGAAACTGAAAAATCAATAAAAAAATTAAATTAACCAAACATTAGTGGTTCTAGGTTAGAAGACATGTTCCAACATCTATAAACATAACAACTACCATTTTTTGTCTGCGAAACATTCTGTGGGTAGTCGGTATCCCATATATGTAAGTATATTAGACCATTCTCCAAATACCTTCAAGTATATCAGATGGCGCTTCACATATGAAAAGTATATTGGGATGCTTCCTACTATAAAATCTCGCATTAGACAACACTAAAATGAATTGTACCTCCACATACCTTGAGTATATTTTTGAGCCCCCTTTCTAGTTTGCATACCATCCATGTAACCAAGTCAACCACATTGTCATTTGTGATACACCGAACACAACATTAGGGGAGATTACATGCACGTATTGGAAACAATATTCCACAGTTTAGAGTGTCTTAGTAATCCATTTATACCTTGTATCCTTTTATTTTTTAATTTTGGTTATTTATTTGGTTGAATAAAATTTGAACAAACCTTTAATAAAATTCATCATGGATGAATTACCAAGATATTCAAGTAGAATGCAGGGTTTACCCCCTGAGTACACACTTGGTCAATTGGATAAAATTAAAGTGTAGAGATTGAAATCTATGAGATTTGGAACCTTAGATCAACCTAAAACATATAGAGTTGTATAATTGGAAACAATAGAAACTAAAGTAACTCAACAACACATAAAAAAATCAGGCATAGTTCAATTTGGACCTAAAGTTACTGATATTATTCATGGAGAATCAGATACCAAAGAAATTTTAGGGACAAAATTAACTGAAACCAACATTGAAGAACATGCTTATGACATTTCTGAGCCTAAATCACCTTCATCTACTTCATCCCCTACTCGTTTACAAACTTCATCTCGAAGAAGAACTATAATTACAACTGGTTTACCTCCTAGTCTCATAAGCATTGAAGATATTACTAAAGAAGAGGAGGAAGAATCACCGCATACCCCTATAGTTGTTGGTGATCCTTTAGTTTTTTCAAGACTTAATTTTGATCATTTTCATCCAAATCCTTGATATTTTTCCCCTTTGAATTATTTAGGTCAATGTATTCCTCGTTTACACACTTCTTTTGATTTCACGCGTCATGTCAGAAAATCCTCCTGTAATCCAAACTGTTGTAACTTCTATGTTTACAGGCTCTCTGGAGTCATTCCTATATGGTGGGACTTTAGTTCCCGCTAGGTATCAGCCACTCACTAGAACATTTTCGGGAGCCACTCCTTCTAAAGTTCCTACGTGTATTTCTGGAACCTCATCTGGCTTTTCTACCACTAATATAGAAAATAATGCTCAGAGCATGGCTTATATGCCTAAAATACCTTTGGCATCATACCAATATGTTAATATGATATCTAGTAATACAGGTAATCCTCAAAAAATTCCAAATATAATTTACTATCTAGTTGGGGGGAAACCATCCTATGTTCCACTTGGAGGAAAACCCCATAGTGGAATTTATCCTCCAGTTGTGGGACAACCTCTTGCTGAAACTTATAAAATATTTTTTTAGATACCTCAGGTCGGTCCAAGTCAACTTGTTATATCTCAATCCTTTATTAGTGCTCCTTTTCGAGGAATGGGGAGTAATATTTGGAACCCCTATATGTTCAACAGCCTATTCAATATGCTCCACAAGTGCATGTTTATCAACCATTTCATGCTATTGGAAAATCTCTACCACAAATACCTATTCAAGGCACACCACAAGACTTGTCTATCCAGCAACCTGTCCAGGGGACCCCACAAATGTTTTTCCAATAACAAGTCTAGGGTATTCCTCAAACATCCATTCAAACTATTGTGCAAATAATTGTTCAACAACCGGTTCCAACTACACCTCAAACACATTTCCAAACTATGGCACAGATGACTATCCATGCTACACCTCAAATGTTGATACAACAACCTACACAGACTATGCTGCAAGCATGTTCTTATCAAATTGGTCCCAATTTTCAGTCTACAATGCATATACCTATTGGTAAAACTCATTTAGGAATGATTCAAACACCGTATTAAGGTCACTCCTTCCAAGGAAAACCTTTTCAAGGTCAACCTTTTCAGGACCAATATTTTCAGAGTAAACCTTATCAAGGTCAACCTTTGCAAGGCCAACTTTACCTGGGTCAAATGGTACAGGGTCAATCATATCAAAATCAACCTTTTAAAATTCAAACATACCCTAGTCACACTTTTCAAATTCATTTCAACTGCAACCTGGTATGACTTACCCTGGTTACCATGGGGGAATGCAAATTCCAACTGCTCAAGCTATTCTAGGATATCCTCCTCCAGGGGTTGGACTTAATCCTCAAGGATATCAATATCCTCTACAAGGTTTTAACCTAAATTTACCTATCATATAAACATCAAATTTACTATATGTACCCCGTGATCAGGTGCTCAGTGTTAATCTCAAAAATGGAAGTGCTCAGGATTGATCGGACCCTAAACGACCGCGAAGTTCTCCTTGCTAGGAATCCAGAAAAATTCGTTTCATTGAAAACCGACTCCGTATGAGGAAGATAGAGCCTACTGTTTGTTTTCCTAAAGAGTTAATTTTTTTTCAAAAATGACAGAATGATGCCATGGAAGCCTAGTCAGCAAAAAAGAATATTCTCAAAATATTCCTTCAATTTTCCCAATGACACCATGACAATTGTCACTTCATGGCTGGTTGCTGAGTGGGTGACTTTTTGCAATTTCATTGCTTTGGAATGAGCTAATGGGAAGAGGACACATGGCTATCCTGGATGCCACCACGTGTCCCCTCCTATAGGCCAAAAATTTGGTTATGTATGGTCGAATTTCATATATTTATTTGGAAAAATTTTATGTGGTGGAAGGGCGGAGGTCAAGCTCGACCTCACAACCTCCTCCACAAAAATGCATAGCCTTACCGTTTTTCCCAGGACATTGGTTCTTACATATATATGTTGTCCACATAGTTTTTTTGTTAACCAAAGTTTCAGTGGGGGCCAACCCCCCATTCCATAGAACCATATGCATGACCACCGGTGGGAGCCCATACAATGGAGTTTTACAAAATTTAAACATGGGTTAATTAACCCCTAACCACTGCATTTGCACTAATCCTTTATTTTAATGTGGATTTGGTTTAAAGAACGTTTAGTGCTAAACCATGGCTTATCAAATAATTAATCT
Source organism: Pinus albicaulis (assembly GCA_034641835.2). Taxonomy (NCBI): domain Eukaryota; kingdom Viridiplantae; phylum Streptophyta; class Pinopsida; order Pinales; family Pinaceae; genus Pinus; species Pinus albicaulis. The sequence continues at coordinate 96,707,901 of CM076577.1, forward strand.
ATGTTTATCTCATAACTAAACTGCACTTATCTTAGCGAAGGAGTTGGCAGAATCTGCCATTTTCGGCGGAACTCCAAAGTTAGCGTGATTAAGTGGAGTTCTCTCCAGTTTTGGAGGATTTTCCTAGGGCTGAATTGAATGAGCCATAACTTTGGCATATTTCCACCAAATTAGGCTTAGAAAGAGTTTATACTAGATGATTTTTGGACATTTTGAGAAGGTTGCAACAGGTTTCAGGAGCAGTAGAGGATTGTAAACAACACTTTTTTCCATTTTGAGCTAATATAGAGGCCCAAGCCATGGAAGCTAGACCAAGGAGATGTAGTTGAGGAGGGGTGAAATCCTTCATCAAAATACTGTGTTAATGGATCATTTGATGGTTTGTTGTACATTTTATTGTTTTTGTTGATTACTTTGTTTTAATGTTAAAATTCTCATGAATTTGACATAAAACTTGACACAATTACATGTTTAACACTCACAAACACCATAAGGAAACCTATGCACATGAAGAAAATGATCAGAAATTGTTTATAATTCTGAAGATTAAATTATCACAACAAAATTAAAATTTATATTCAGATCAAGGTCGTATCAGAGCAAAGGTTATTTTCTTGAGTTTTGTGCAAATAGGGTTTTAATGGTTGCAAATTTGTGATGCTTACAAGGTTAAAGTTGCAGAGAGGAGAAGGGAAATTGTTGGTTGCTAGTCCTGAGGTTAGGAACAGAAGAAGGAGAGCCACAAGGCCATGATTTCCGCCAAAATTTTCACTCCCAGCTACACTTGAAGCACCTCAAGTTTGATCTCTAGCTGAAATTGAGGAGGCACAAGCAGTACCAAAAGCTAAGATTGAATCCATAGCCATCATGCCAGGTGTAGGAGAGACTGAAGGTCTTTCAGAAGAGGAAGAATACAAGAAGGCTTTCTATGACCTAACTGAAAGGGTTAGGATCCTCTTTGAAGAGAGGAGCACTAGGATGGTTGGAGATAATTCTAAGTCTCCACATGGAGAGGGAACCTCAGACAAAGAGAAGGATTCAAAGGGAAGTGGGGGAAAGCCTCCTCCATCTCCACCATCTTCATCATCATCCTCATCATCCTCATCAACATCATTTTCCACTTCCACAACACAAACCACCCATACTCACTCAAAAACCCCAAAAGGAAAAACTCCCTTAGTCAAACTTGATGTCAAATTTGAGCTTCCAATGTATAATGGTGAATTGAATGCACAAAAGCTGGATAATTGGATTTTTCAATTAGAGGTTTATTGCAGTATTCAAAACCATCAAGAAGATGACATAATGATTCAATTGGCTTCCTTGAGGATGGAGGGAACATCACTTGTATGGTGGGAAGAAATGACTCAAGAAGAGATTAAAATCCATAGTAATATCTCAATATCTTGGCCAAGTTTTATTGTTTCCATTAAAATGAAATTCTATCCTCTAGCTTACATGAAAAAAGCCATTATGGACTGGAAGAACTTTAGACAATTGAAAGGGAAAAGTGTGCAAGATTATACTCGTGAATTTAGGAGAAGAGCTCTTATTTTGGGTGTAAATTTATATTCTCAAGAAAATTTGTTAAAATATATTGTGGGTTTGCAAAGTTACCTTAGAAATTATATTCTTATGTTCAATCCCACAAACTTAGATGAGGTTTGCGTTCAAGCTGCACATCTAGAAACAAGAGGGAAAGAGAGTGCAGATGAGAAAAGTGATAGTTTCCTTGAGTATGAGGGTAAAGGAAAGGGAAAGTTTAATGGAAGAGGAAAGAGAAATAGCTCTATGAAAAAATATAAAGAGAAAATCACATGTAAAAATTGTTCAAAGAATGGCCATTATGAAGACCATTGTTGGAAACTCCAACCAGAGTTGAAGTCAAACAAAATTAAAGCCAAAGAGAAGGGGAAAACTATTGCAATCATTGAACATGACTTAGGTTCATATTCAGGAGATTAAACCAAGATTACAACAATGGGTTTGAAAGGTAAGAACATAGCAAGCACTAGTTCTTCAAGTTGGTCTAATGTAACTCAAGATGAAGATACAAGAATTCAACTCTTTCATATTAGAGTCGTTTCTAAACATACCAAGATAGACACACTATTTGATAGTGGTTGTCAAGATAATTTGATTTTCGAAGACTTAGTTAAGAAGTTAAACCTTGAAACTATTACACATCCAATACCTTATCCTTTAGGGTGGATATGCAAGAATGCAAACTTGGAAGTAACAAGGAAGTGCATTCGAAGGTTTGCAATCAATTCAAACTTTCTTGACGAAGTTGAACTTGATTTAGTGCCGATTGAGATTTCAAGTTTTGTTTTGGAAAGTCCTTATCTTTATTATAAGAAAGCAGTATTTCATCACCATGAGAATAAGTATCACTTGTTTAAGGGTGGAATTGAGTACATAGTTAGAGCGCATAAGAAGAAGATAATTTTTTCTCTTATACATGCAAGAGAAATGAAGAGAATAGTGAATGCAAGTCAAAATTTGACTTTGTTAATGATCAAGCATAGAGATGTTTTGAATGAGAACTTTCAAAAATATGCATCGACGGAACAATTTTATTTCGTTGAAGTTCCTTATGCTTGTAATAATATGTTTCAAAACTCTAACTGGTTTCCTTTGAAAGGAGGTAAACAATATGTGAAAGATTTGTAGCAGTCAACATCAGTGTTGAGTAGTGTTGGAAACAAGATGTCGGTGCAAGAGAGAGAAAAGGTCAAAGAGAAAGCACCAAAGAAATTTGACAAAGAAGGCATAGGTTCCACAAGAACTTGTTTTTGGTTTCAAAAAGGTACATGGATATGGTGAAAACACTTGGTTAAAAGTCGACACAATTACATTGCAATATCATCTAAGAATCGCCAGTGACAATAGTGTTCTAGGTGAGATAGTTTTCAAGTTTCCATTGATTGAAAACTGAGGTGGGAATGAGCTTGTTTCTACAAGGATAGCTTGTTGCTCTGCAAATTCAGGGAAATTTCAGCATGACGGTGTCTAACACAGCAAGAGAGGGTGTCAAGAGCCAAGGAAAAATATTAGTTTTTGTGAAAAGATGAAATTGATGAAAATGGGAAAAATTCGGTGGATTTAGACTGGAAGGGTGAAGGAACTGTACCCTCATCCACATGTTCAGTAATCAAAGAGATTTTGGGGTCCAGAAGGCTTCTAGTAGGGAGGAATGATAAAGTTCTTAGTGTTAAGCTCAAAACATTGAAGTGCTCAGATTCAATCAGAACCTAAATGACCACAAATTTCTCGTCGCCAAGAATCCGACGCAATTTGTTTCATCGAAAACCGACACCATATGAGGAAGATAGAGCCTATTTCTCATTCTCCTAAAAAACTAATTTTTTTGCAGAAATGACATAATTATGACATTAAAGCCTAGTCAGCAAAAAAGAATATTCCTAGAATATTAATTGAATTTTCCCAATAAAACTATGACAAGTGTCACTTTATGGTTGGTTGCTGAGTGGGTGGCTTGTTGCAATTTCATTGGTTTGGAATGAGCCAATGGGAAGAGGACACGTGGCTAGCTGGGAGGCCACCATGTGCCCCCTCCCAAAGGCCGAAAATTTGTTTATTTATGGTCTAATGTCATATATTTATTTGGAAAATTTTTATATGGTGGACGGGCAGAGGTCGGGGTCGACCTCGCGACCTCCCCCACATAAACACACATCCTTACCACTATGCCCACGATGTTGGTTATTACATATATATTTTGTCTGCATAGTTTTGTTGTTAACCAAAGTTTCGGCGGGGGTAAAGAGGGGCTCAACCTCGATGGGCCAACCCCACATTCCATAGAACCATATGTGTGACCACTGGTGGGAGCCCATACATCAAAGTTTTAAAAACTTTAAACATGGGTTAATTAACCCCTAACCACAGCATTTGCGCTAATCCATTTTTTAATGTGGATTTGGTTAAGAGCACATTTAGTGTTGAACCATGGCTTATAAACTAATTAATCTATGCTTATCTCATAACTAAACTGCACTTATCTTAGCGACAGATTTGGTGGAGTCCGCCATTTTTTGCGAAACTCCAAAATTAGGGGGATTAACTGGAGTTCTCTCCAGTTTTGGAGGAGTTTCCTAGGCTAGAATTGAATGAGCCATAACTTTGGCATATTTCGACCAAATTAGGTTTAGAAATAGTCTATCCTAGATGATTTTTGGAAATTCTGAGCATGTTGGAGTAGGTTTCAGGAGCAATAGAGGACTATAACAACATTTTTTTCCATTTTGAACTAATACAGAGGCCCAAGCCATGGAAGCTGGACCAAGGAGATGTAGCCTATGAGGGGTGAACTCCTTCATCAAAATACTATGTTAATGGATCATTTTATGGTTTGATGTACATTTTATTACTATTGTTTAGTACTTTTTTTTAATGTTAAAATGCTCATGAATTTAACATAAAACTTGACACAATTAAGTATTGATGGGTTTTCGCAGTGCATTATATTAGATATAATTTTTTGGGATTCAACTGTGTTAAGTAAGTCATTAATATATCACCATTTCCATGAGAAGTAGTCGTAACTGACTAATTTCTCAAGATTTTTGAATAGTCGACTTAGCACTCATTGCATCGGGTTATGACCACAAGAGTGAAGAAGTGGGATTGAAACTAGTGAAATGAATCACATAGCATCGATCATCACTTCCAAGTCTTGCACCCGGTAACTGGGACTTCTCGAGAGGTCACCCATCCCATATCACCTCTGGCTCAAGCATGCTTAACTGTGGATTTTTTCCCACAATCAAGCCCACTTAGCTTGCTACCCCATTTGCAAAACCTTAGCAAGTATTGTGTCTCATGAACCATTCAAATAGAGATCCCTTCACTCTTTCTATTTAAGTATTGAGGGATGTTTGCGGTACATTATATTACCTGTTTAACACTCACAAACACCATAAGGAAACCTATGCACATGAAGAAAATGATCAAAATTTTTTATAATTCTGAAGATGAAATTAGAACAAAAAAAGCTAACATTCATATTCAGATCATCCCGGCTCACAAATGATCCCATTTATTATTATCCATTTTAGCCGGTGATTCCTACTAAACTTCCAAGCGATATACTGAAATTTGAAGGCAAATTAGGAGAATATACATCAAATAATGTCATGACATATCACCTATGGTGTTCTTAGAATTCATTGAATGATGATTCCATTATATCATGAATTTTCCAATGAACTCTACCAGGTTCAGCAACAAAATGGTACATTGAGTGAACACATGCCTCTTTCCACAATTTCTATTCCTTGGATGCAACCTTTTTAACACATTTTTAGTTACCCATTCAATATGACACTGGTACCAAACTTTTGACCTCATTAAAAAAATCTAATTCTACCTACATTTCATATCACATACATGAATGGAGACATAAATGTCGTTTAGTCAAAGTTTTTATTCCATATCAAATAGTAGCTTAATGGTTCACTAAATCTTTACTTCCTGATATTACGGAATATGTTTCTAAAGGAGGAGTTGTAACAGAAGAAAATGTAATTTATCTTGCCCAATACTTAGAACTTGTCTATTCATAATCTAACACTTTGTATAAAAAGATTCCAAACTTACCTTGCCCATATAATTCAACTCAACAAGTTTCAACTCCTATAAGATATCACACTGTTGATGGTGTAATTGGTTATGTTAGCCAACATTCGAAGGGTAAATCATCTAAGAATAATTCAAAAAATACTCAAACTGTTGTGACACAAAATTCATCTAGTAAAAACACTTCTAAAATTACTTTGAAAATAAATGCAATAGAATCATCTACTGATAAAGATTAACAACTTCCAAAGAAAAAAGGTGAGGAAAAGGAAAAAAAATGCCTCTCAAAAGGGGAAACCAACAAAAAATGAACCTTCTGAAGAGAAAAAGAAACCTTGTTATCCTTGTCTAATTTGTAATGAAGATCATTATATGAAGGAATTCCCATATTGTGCAGAGGTTAGTAAATTCCTCAAAGGTTCCCCTACATCTATTATTTTGAAATATCCTTTCCCTTAACAAGACAGTAAAATGGTTGCACATAATCCATCATCTTCCTCTGCATCGGCATATATCATGATGTCTTTACGAGTTTTGGTAGCAACTAAATCTAAAGATTATGGATCTAAAATAATTGTAAATAGAAATGATGCTAGTCAATATGGCCAACCTTCTATTTCAGTTCCATCTCCTTCTAAACCTTTACATATTAAGAAACCAAATTATGACATGGTAATATGCCTGCCTCCCAAACGTGTTATTCAAAATTCATATTTTAATACACATGCTAGAGTGACACAAAATTATAACATTTTTGAAGACCTAACTCAACCCCCTTCAACAATTTCAACTATCGAAGTGCTGCAAACACGTCTATCACAAAGGAAATTACTATTGTTAGCTATTGGAGAAATTTATCCTTAAGACTCTAATATCATAGTGTTATATCTTGAAAGCCATATATCTAGACTCCCGCATCAACTAGCATTTCAAATACCAGTTTTTGTTAAAACCAAAATAGGATTTCATACAATAATTGATGACGGATCCTCTACATGTATTATGTATATTGCTGGTTGGAAAGATTTGGGTTATACAATTTTAAATCAATCACCTACCACTATCAAAGCCTTTGATGAAAGAGGAATTTAACCTTACGATATTTTTAATGAACTAGCAATAGAATTAGAAGGTAAAATGGTTGCAATCCAGGTGGAAGTTGTTGACGTTCAACTTAATTATAATATTTTTCTGGGTAAAAGTTGGACTTATGCAATGTTTGAAGTGGTCTCATCACTTTTTGAAATGATATTGTTTCTTCATCAAGGAAGAATAGTGAAAGTATACTCAGTTGTCTTTCTATTCTTCTCATCCCAACTCCATTGGTAGTGTACCCTTAGTGGGAAAAACAATTACTCCTTATGAAGATGTTGGTGTTTATTTTCTTAAGGATTCATCATTAATGGAAACCTTTTCACTCCATCCACCCAACCCGTCTTCTAATATTTCCTAGGTAAACATGATATCAACAAGCACTCTAAAATCTTACGATCCTTGGATTATGCCTTCAGAATCTGATTTGACCACATATGGTGACAAAATTCCCCTAAGCCCATTGGAACTAGCTTATCATGTCATTTAATCATTTTTAGAACCACTCCCTATTGAAAATGATTGAGTGAATGTGATTAATGATGATTATTCTCAATCCTCTTAGCTAGAGCCAATATTATTTCTTAATCTTTTTGATGCCATGTTTCGAACAGATGAAAGTATCACGAAAGTTATGACTTTGGATGAAATGCCTTGGGACGATTATCGTCATCATTACTCCTTTCTTCCCAACTTTGAGAAGATTGAGAATAACCTTTCTACAATTTTTTCACCTGAGATCATATCTGACCTTGAATACCCTATGTCAATTCTTGAATCTAAATATGAAATTTTTTTAGAGAATACCTCTACGAAAATTCCGCTTAATATCTCAACAAAACATGGAATTACAGATAACATTCATATAGGTTTCTCATGTTCACTTGAGGAAATTCAAAATTACAAGGCCCTATTCCAATAATTTCGTGAAATTTTTTCTTGGAATTATGAGGAAATTCTAGGAATTGACCCAAGTATTGTAGTTCATGAAATAAAGACCTACCCGGAAGCTAAGCCTAAGACAAAGATTACATATAGTGCATCCTTGAAAGGCTTCCACTATGAATGTTGAAGTTGAAAATATTCTAAAAGTGAGATTTATCTATCATGTTCCCTTGACCAATTGGGTTTACAACATCATTCCTATTAACAAGAAGCAAAGGAATATTAGAATATATGTTGATTTTAGAGAAATTAACAAATATTTTCCTAAATACGACTATCCTACTCCCTATATCAATCAAATAATTTGCGATTGTGCCAACAGTGATATATATATATATATGTGTCTGTGTGTGTGTGTGTGGAAATATTTTCTGGATACAATCAAATTAACATACTCCCTATGGATAAACATAAAACCACGTTAATTTTCTCATGGGGAACTTTCTCTTATCGAAAACTTCCATTTGGACTGAATAATGTTGGCGCTACCTTTCAGTGGGCTATGTATTACACTTTTCATGACATTAAGCTTAATGTACAACCATATTTAGATGATCTACCTAGCCAGTCATTGAAACACGAAGATCATCCTAAGAGAAATATTAATAAGATGTCAACATTATAATATACACTTAAACACACACAAATTTTTTTCTATGTAAAATCTGTCCATTTACTGGGATTTATCATGTCAAAAGAAGGCATTCATGTTGACCTTATTAAGGTAGAAGCTATTCTGAATTTTCCTCCTCCTTCCAATTTATCCCAACTTCAAAGTTTGAAAGGGAAAGCAAACTTTTTACGTCAATTCATTCTGAATTATGTAGAGCTAACTAAAGGTTTTACTCGACTGTTGCAAAAAGGAATTTCTTTTGTATGGGATGAAACTGCCCAAAAGGATTTCAATGCACTTAAACACGTGTTGAATCACAAAACATTGTTGCATCAACCTGATTATCAACGAGATTAATTCACTACAAGGAAACAACCCTCTAGCGGAGGTTATAAAGGAGGTTTTTAGTGTTATAAAATTGGCCAAAATTGTCAAAAAAACATTTGCTACAACATCCGTTTATGGTTACAAAGGTTTTGGCGGAGCTTTTAACGTAAATTCAACACAAATAAAAACAAATGGGTGGCTAAAGGTAATTATGGATGTTTTTTCATCAGTGCACTACTCTGAATTTAACGAACTAGTGTGTACATGAAGACGACGCCCCGGGGCTGTCTTAATCGAACGAATGCACCAGGACATTTAGGTGTAAAAATGCACTGAGCGTAGTGTTGGTCATACAACACACGGGGCCGTTATAATTGGTCTTTGGATTTGTGCGGTGCCCATAGGTTGTATCAACGCACGGGTGCGTATACCTTTATAATGCACCAGTGCGTCGTATCACAGAAAGGCACCAAGATTTATAATTGGTATCAGTATTCGTGCGATGCCCATTGATCGTAAAAATGCACCAATGCTTATATATACATAAATTCCCCGGTATGCAGTATCACACAAATGCACCAATATTTATATCTGGTATCAGTATTTGTGCGGTGTCCATAGATCGTACAATGACACCGGTGCGTATAGACACATAAACAGACTGGTTGACAGTTACTGACACGCACTAGTTTTCATTTTGTTTTTTTTAGAAACATCGACCTGTGACAGTCCAATTATTGTGATTGCTTTAAATTCATTATTCATCAAAAGTTGACACATCTTATAATAATATTCATATTAATTACATTTTTATTAATGCATTTGAATGTGTTGCTTGGATTAATTTGTTATATCATATCAGAATTATTGTAGATTTTTAGAATTCATTATTCATCAAAATTCGACACATATATATCTTATAACAATATTCATATGAATTAAATTTTTATTAGTGCATTTGAGAATGACAATGGAGAACGCAATAGCGACAATGGAGAACACAATAAAATAAATTAAAACATATTTTATGATTATATATATATATATATATATATATATATATATATATATATATATATATATGTATATATATATATATATATATATATATATATATATAGTCTTTGTCATACAAAATGGGATAGTTATTCGTATCCCTTTGTCTTTCAATAGGGACACTATGTCCATTACATTAAACAAAATGTTGATTTCACAAACATATTTCAAAAAATAAAACGCCTTGCTTTGATATCCAAACATAGTGATCATCATTCTTCGCTTGAACTACTGTCACTACTAGAGCTACTTCCATGACTTGGGTAATTTTGATCAGGAATGTTTTGTTCACGTCGTTGATTGTTTTCTTCTTCTTCACCTTCTATCTACAAACATAAAAAATAAAAATGAAATGAGTGTATATACATTGGTGAGAATAATGAAAATTGCAGTATTAAATAATATATATCAATGTAAATCGAAAAGAAAAATGACGTACGATAGCAACAATTTACTCATAAACTATACACATTATTTCAAAACCATGTACCATGCCTTCTTTCAAAATTTCATCTATTGGCATAGCTCCATACTTTGTTTCCTGCAAGTTTTATATCCCATAACAAATCATATATTTAATATAAAATATGTTTTTGTTCTATTAATTATATATGGAGCTTAGTAAAAAAATATCGATAGATGCTTACAAATTCCACAATTAAATTCTGATATGCCAACATATACTCACAACCCATATTTAAAATAAATTTCAATCGATTCGTCTGATAGTTATTCTTTGTATGTTAGCACCTGTTTGAAGAAATTCAATGATGATTTTTGTAAAACAACTTAAAAAATACAAAAATGAAATCTAGTTGAGTTGTTATAAGGAAGTAACAATTACTCACAAACTTAGAGATCAACCCTTTTCTTCCTTTTTGTCTTGTTTTATGTGCTGAATGGGTTCCATTTTCTTTTCTTTTCTGCAAGAAAATTCTTGAAAATTAATATTTAATGCTAAATTGTTTATTTATTGTACCTAATGATCGAAAAATTCAATGATTACATATTACATTTGAAGCACGTTGTTGTTGGGATGGCTCCTCCTGCGATGCAATTTTGTCCATTTCTTTGACCATCTCTTTGTACACCTTTTTGGACATTCCTACTGGCATATTTCTGATATCAAGTCGCTCATATTTTTAGATTTTCATAATCTTCCTGAAAATGTAACATGAAAATAAAATATTTAACTTTTATATTGATATATGAAAAATTAATATAACAAAGCTAATATTTATAAATAATTTTAGACAAACATTTAAAGGAATATTACTTTTTCATTCCTTCTTTTTTGTTGTTGTACGTTTTTGCTATTAAAAGTCTAACATGTCTCATTGACAAATTCTCTGGAAACCCTTCCTGTAGTTTAGATAAAATTTGGTTCTTGGAATCATTGGATTGATTTTTGTATTGTAAGTGGAAAGAATGTTTATACATTCGGTCCACTAGATCCCTCAAAATTTTGTAAAAGTTTTTCCCCCTTTCATTAACTTCCAGCACCACTCTAGATGAGCTAAGGAGCAATTCATTTTCATTTGCATGTTCTATTTTTTTTCTTTTCTTAGAACAAAATTCCTTTTCTGAGTTGTTGGTCCCTGTAGAACATTAAACATATGTGAATTAGTAGACTATTTGACACATGTTATTTAATAATTTTAAGTATATTATTAATGATAATTAAAAAAATAAACTCATATTGGATCGATAGTATTTTTTCATTCACCTGATTCATCCTTTTGCAATTTTTCCATTAAAATATTACGCTCTTCTGGTCCTAGATTAGAAATAATCATATCGAGCTTTGTCATTTTTTGGCTCTGCATGATACACAGTAAAAAATACATATTATTTAAACTTACATATAGTTCAAAAATAATATTGTTTATAAAGAATTTACAAAGAACTTGCCTTTTTTACTTTTCTTGATGTTGTATCAGTATTTTTGTTACTTGATCTCTTGTCAGTCATTTCTTTATCAATATGAAACCTGTACCATATCATTCATTAATATATTTATAAATTAATTCTCAAATTTTCAGGTAGAAAATAAATCTCAAGGTATCGGTGTGCCTTTCATGAGGTATGCACTGTAACTGGTGCGTGGGGATATTTAAAACGCATCGCAAAACAATATAATATATTGTACAGTGCATTGGGTATTATAAACGCACTGCAAAATAGTGTAATAGACCGTACGGTGCGTGGGGTATTATAAACGCACTGCAAAAATAGTGTAATGCACCGTACAGTGCTATCCTCGTTAAATAGAGCACCGGTGTCCTATTTCAGATATGGCGCACGGATTTAGAAAAATTGTTTTCAGTTTTTTTATTACACAGTACTTGCGTGGTGCAGTGTATAATACAGCGCACCGATAAAGAAAAATCTATTTTTTCCAAAAATTCACGCAATGGCCGAATGGATTGGGATCCGACTATGCGAGTCATCCCGTGGGTTGGACGTCAATCTAAAATGAAAAACCCTATTTCTGAAATCACAGAAACAAGGAGAAGAAAGGGAAAAAAACAAAAAAATGAAGGGTTTAGGGTAAAAATGGATAAAACAACATAAAAAGTAAAAAAAACTACAGAAAAAAAGTAAAAAAAGAATCAAATTTAATCACGAGATGGTTTGAAATTATAAGATACAGGGTTTGAATCACCAGAGGTTTGGTTTCTGATTGTCTGAATACTTCTGTTCGAACGTATTTCGCTGCTCCACAGTGCCCTCATGCTCTCTTGCTCCAAGTCTGTCTCCTGCAAATATCTGGCTAAAAATTTTAGCAAAAATAGTGAAATAATGAAAAATGTTTAGTATTTAAAGAATTATTTTATGAAATTAGATTTTTGAAAATATTTTGTTGCCTATTTTTCAAAAAAAAAAATTTCACTTAAAGAAAATAGAGTTGTGTTTTTTTATTTGCATTTATTTGTGACCGTCGCGGAACAATTGTGAAGGACCAGCGCATCTTCACAATACGACGCACCGGTGCGTGTTATGATGATAAGCGCACCAGACTGTATAAAGTTATTTTTTTTTGTATGTAAGATCATAATAAAATAATGATAATTCTAAAGTACATGAATTTATTTTCATTATTCTCTAAACTTTATTATGTTACAAAAATTCATATTATTCTAGATTTGTTATTTTACAATTATTTGCAAATTTACAAATTTAAGTATTTTAATAAAATCATTTCACATTAATACAATTAAAATTTTCACATTAATA